>JZKD02S2257264.1:909935-927909 GCA_000966675.3 Picea glauca | reverse complement strand
TGTTAAGAATCTTTGATTAAAGTCTTTAACTTTTTCTTTTGGGTTCATTCTTAAGCTAGAAAGATCCATGACTAGGACTTCCGGAGGTTTACCGTCTCCGAACTTTTCCAAAAAGAATGACTCAAACTTTTCCCAAGACACGATGTTATGTGGTTGTTGGGCAAAGTACCATGTGGATGCATTACCCTCGAAAGTGTAAGGGAACAACCTACAGACAACGTCTTCATGTTCAACATTGCAGAGCCTAATGACTAACATACATTTTTTGATATGATCTTCAGCTATTTATTTTGAATCAGGATCAAACTTGGGAATCCATTTCTCCGGGTGCTTAGGTAAAGGGTGTTGGGCTCCTGGTACAGCTACAGCATCCTGATCAAGCCAGGGTCTAGCAGGGTTGTTCTGATTTTCCATTGGGGTAGTGGGTGTGGAAGGCTGAGAAGGTGAATTGCCTTCGTCAGAAGAATCTCCTCCAGAAGAGGAAGGAGATGATGGAGGTGGTCAAGGAGGTATCCCAGATCCTCCTGCAATAGAATTTAAGATTGGATCTGAAGGATTCACAGTGAGGTTAGTGTCACCTAATTGTTCTCTGATATCAGAGAAGTCCAAAGGTTGACCCCACGAACGGTTTGGTTGCCTAAGACGAGATAAGGCACAGTGTGTTTTAATAAGAGATTGGCATACAATCTCTTGTAGGTCACCACATGTAGGATTAGGGGTTGCTGGCTCAACTGTGATATGAGGATCGTCGGTTGAGGTAGTTGTTGTTTGAAGGGGAATATTATCAAGTGAACGACTTCTAGTCACTATAGGTGAGCGATTAGGGGGTGGAGGAGGCTTGCGACCGCCTCGTGCCATTAATTAAGTTTGGGCCCTTCTTCTAGCGCCATTTGTTGACGAGCGAAACTGACCATCCGTCAACTGAGAGAGTGGAACTGGTCCGGGGTTGTCTAATAACCCAAGCCGTTTGGAATGAACCACCCTGACGGGTTTAGCGACTCCGTTGGCCGCTCTAAGGTCTTTAAGAAAACCAAAGAGAAAACTTATCTAAACTAACTAATCTAACTAACAATAAATAAAACTAAATAAACTAAATAAAACTAAATAAAACAAGCTAAACTAACTAACATTAAATAAAACAAACTAATATACTAATCTAATTAAAACAAATTATTAAAACAAACTAAACTAAACTAAACTAAACTACTTTAACTATTCTATATACAATCTACTAATTAATATTATACTAACTCTAATCAACTATCTAATTACTAACTGCAATATTACTTATTCACAAAATGTACAATATAAACAATCTACAGATTTAATTAAAACCTGCAAAACTCATTATATTCTGCCCTAAGACAACGAAATATGTTTTTGTTGATTTTTTATAAATGAGAAATAAAACTTACTGAAATTAAACAATCTAATATACTAAACATATATATCTAACTAAAAATACTAACAAATATACTAAACAAATAAATGACAAACTGACCTGGAAACGCTCCAAGTTTGCCTTGTGTAAGATGACTTCGAAGCTAGTCGGAGGAAGTAAACTCACACCGGATGGTCCAGAAGCTTTTCGTAAACGATAGGCTGCAATGCTCTTTGAGTTTATTTACAGGACAAACAAGACATACAAAATCATAACAATTATATGATTTATAAATCTCTGCAATAAGGGAAACCTGTTATGCAAAAAATTATACTTAATAATCCAATCAATGAAGAAGAGAAATCTGTACTTCACAAACTGAATCAAGAAATTGTTATGTTTTCTAAATACTAGAAGAAATCAGATATGGATAATATTGATTAAATTATATCATTTGCAAAAGATTAAGATAGCTAAAGTAGTCATTAACCAAATACAAATTGATACACATAACATGAAACAAAATATTGATATCATGAGAAGCTAAAGCTGTAACAAAACATCAAATTCTGCCTCAGTCTGTATTAAAATTCCATATCCTTGTTCTCCCACGAATGAGGATGATTATTATTACAAAAATAATAAGAATTTATAAGTTTTTCCACAGGGTAAAACCTCCTTGTGGATAGTATCAAACTGTTTACATAATCTGGGAAGATATTCCCAAAATCAACTAAACTAGGAACTAAAATGAACTTAAAATATTTCAAATATCCTCTAAACTGTCCATCCAATCCAATGCAATTTCGAATTCACCTGAAATGGACCAAAAATAACAAGTTAGAGAGGTATTTTATTAATAAAACAATAAAAATTTAATTCCACAGACTTAGCTACAGAATCACCTGATTTTGTAGCTAGTCTAAAATAATATACAGAATTAGAATTGAAATCAAATCAAATCTTTTTAATAAAATAAAATTGAATTAACAACCAATTATCTTCCAATGATTACTTGAAAACGAATCAAAATGATTTTATCATTCAACATTAAACAGGATCAAAATGATTCAATCGACAACAGAGATAGGAATACCCTGTTGTTTCGTTACCACAAAATCGGGTCTTCAGATTCATAATCGAAAAAGTAATAAAATTGTTTCATATCCAATTGGAACTGATAATGAAACATATCGTATGTGATACGATCTAATCCAACACAACCATTTTCCACTTATTATAGCTGTAACGATATAGCAACAAGATTCAAATCATTTAATCGAATGCAAAGAAAGAACTACTTTGTTTCGATTATCGTTACAAGTCGGGTAAATGAAATCACATGTAACAACATCATAATCGTGTCTCAACAAATCGAATGAGATCGTTTTGATATTCAATTGAAAACATAACAAATAGAAAATGCTTCGTTATACTTGCATCGAATAGGATGATCACGATAATTGTAAATAAAAAAGATTTAGGCTGTGAATGAATTCAAACCATAATCGGCACACAACCAAAACGTGACAGGATCAATCAAACAGGATTTGTCATAGATATTGATTACTGATTCTTGCACAGTCAACAGACAGGATCGATTAATTTTGATCACAATCATTTTAATCAAACGGAACGTAACAAAGTTTGACCGGTTCATTTCACAATTTAAAATACAGAGCATCAATTATAATCTGAAATCGATTCGTAAAACGAATTTGCCAACTTAGAACAAAAATGAATCGATTTAGCTAAGGATTTTCACCCAATTGTTATGATTTGGATTCATTTCCAATTCGAGCACGGATGTCATTTGAGCGTATTGTTTTTATCAAAGAAACAGGGTCAATTAACTTGGAATCAATCAAATATAGAACAACATCGTAACATGTATCCTCCCGAAACATTTACCAGTCCTAGCATACCAATGATAATGAAATCGAATCCGAGTAAGATTGTAACAATCAAACTCAATCAAACCGTTTATCAACTATAGCACATGGATCATAAACAAATCCAATCTGAGCATGATACAAACCCAATCGTTTGGAGGCAAACCATTAATTTTATAAACTAGTCAATCAAATCTCAAAACATACCACTCAAATCCAATCGAAATCTAATGATTGCTAAACTGGGAATAACCATATCATATATTGAATCGAAATTTGTTTTGTTCAAAGCCAGTCCATATATAGAATGCATGCAATGTAACCGAATCATTCAATGATGTGAACATAGCTGTTTGAAAACTGAATTACAAACATTATATTCACCTAGATTATTTACACAATGAAATGAAATTTTCCATACCTGTGTAGCGACGAGGCTGCTTTATTACGCCAGCTTAGAATTCACAACAACCGTGGTTGATTCCACATTTTTAAACAAGATGGAGCTGGTCGTCTTTTGTTTCTTATCTGTCACTTGTAGCTTGGCCTTTTGACTGGTTAGGGCTGCAATCTGGTCCTCCAAAGATTGAATCTTTGACTGGAGAATCGGAACATCATTATAGTATCGCTCTAACCATGCATTGCATTGATCACAGGGTGACACTGTAGGTTTAGACAGAGAAGTGGAGGATTTGGGCATATGACCGAGGGTTTCACAAGGTAACTTAATGCCTGGGTAGTTAGGGTCATCCTGTACGCAGGGGGGTAGGTTTGACACAAAGTCATACGAGGGTTCGGCACACAAACCTTGCGAATAGGGGTATTCGCTAGCCAAGAAACGCTCCACTTCTGAATCAGAGTCCTCACTCAATACGATAGGGTTTGGCTCGACATGAGGTTTTGGCTTATTTCTTGCCATCCGTGAAATCAAACGTGCATTCTTTTTCCCTTTGGCATTTGCAGTGAGGTTTGCTTTGTGTTTTTTGCCCATAGGCTTAACAGTCTCAACACTCTTAGTCATAGTGTGGGGTGAGTCGATAGGAAGGTCAGCCGAGGGTTTAGGTAGAAGGATATGGTAGGGTACTGGAGGTACAACCTTGACCTCGCTCACCACTGGTTTGTCGACCTGTGTAAGGTTTGAATCCCCGAAACCATTGCGAGACACGAAATTGCTCCAACAATCCCCGTGCAGACTCAAATGACAGACAACAATAAGCTTCACCAACCCATAATGAAAAAGGCTACTATCAGCCTGGTTTCTTTTGTACTTCTTTGACATTTTAAATAGGCTTCTATGCAAATAATAGGGCATATTGAGTTGATAACCCATAAAAACCATAAGCAAACGCAGGTGGTGTAGGAACACAAACCCGTACCGACCCTCACAAGTGATAAACTGTTTGATTATCATCAATAAATCGTACCAATTTTGTTTAAGCATGGTCACAGGCATACCTTTATCACAGGAGGTGATTTTGCACGACTGGAAGAGCAGTGTCCATGGGACCTCCTCTACTTTGCAATTCTTGGACCATCGTTGTCCAGTGGCAGGCAAACCCGTAGCAAGACTGATAAACTCTTCATCAATTTCCAATTGAATATCGCCGACCTTGGCTCGACAGCCATCAAAGGTCATGGCAAATTTTCAAGCTACGCAGAGGTTAAAACCCTTGAATCTTTGTATAAATGGAAGCCACCCATTTTCCTCGAGGTCACTGCAGGCACTGTCAAACATCAACAGAGTTTGGCTCCCATTGGGTTCAGCTCGGACGACTGGTGCCATGAATCGAGCACATGGTAAGGGTAGGGTTCGAATTCACCAACGCACAGGAGTAGAGCTATTCGGTCTAATATTAATGAACGATCAAAGGGGGAAAGCATTAATGCGCGCATGCGAGGGTGGTGGAGTTATTCACCGCCATGCGCAATAGTTATGGTAAAGTACAATCGCCAAGTTCCACATTTGTTCAAACAATCATAGCATAGCTCAAAAACCATATCGTTTGGCCAACCAAAGAATCAAATGGTGAGTGTTATGCCAACGTGCCAAATCAACTATAGTTTTTCAAACCATTGACATTCAATGTGAAACCAACCCCAAATGTTAACCATGCGCCAATCGGTACTCATAAAATTGACAAGCCAAGAGCTATAAAAAGATTAACAATAAGGATCACATCATATATATAAAAACAAAAATAAATCATGACCCCTATGCAATTCATAGAATCAATGATTAGGCAAGTCATAAAAAGTATAAATCTATATGCTCAATGCCTCACAAACTTAATAAAATCAAGTTATGCAATCAATATAAAAAATGTCTAATGAGCATAGTTAAAAAGTCCTTTCAGCCACATAATGATAAACAACAGGTAAGCGCAGTAGGCATATCAATAAAAGATCATGAAAGTTCAGATAGTGATCGAAATGTGACTTCAAACGGAGAAGTTTTCACGCTCACAGTCGTGAAAACTTAACGAAAAATAAATGTGTAAATGTCGTAAGCAATGAAAGTGTCGTTTATTCGAAATTGCGACAAAACTTCTATGTTTGCAAGACATAGGTGTAGGCAGCTTATAGACGATAGGAAAAAGTGAGTTGGTTGCCAACACTAGGTTGGAGTCTTAGACTTTTCCAACCCAAGGAGTAGTTGAAGAAATTCTGTCGCACGGAGTGTGTGGAGTTGGAGTGTTTGGATAATCAGATATTATCGTGAAGGGCACAAGGAGTGCGTGTAAGAATCCCTTAGAATCCTTGAGTTCGCAGAAAGAACCAAGCTTAGGAGGGATAGAGACTTCGAAGAGTTCTAAGGAGGATGAGGGTCGAAGTCACTTCGAAGAAATCAAGCTCAGGAGGAAAGATGCCAAGTTATTTGGTGAGGAGTCTTTGAGAGCCTGAAAAGACGGTTGAAATTCTTAGAGGGAGAAACAATGATTTTTCGTGGACCGTTGGATCCAGTAGATCAACGGAGAGGATAATACTAAGTGTCTTTCGACACTCGCAAGCTCAGGAGAGATAAAAGACATTATATCCCGAGGAGTGTGAGCCTTCGATTGGGTGCTCCGATATATCAACATTTTGGGAGTCAGGAGTGTGGAGAAAGCTGTTTTCGGGAATCGTGAGTCACAGAATCCTAATAAGAGAAGGAAGAATATGGACTGTTGGATCACAGGAACCCAGGACCGTTGATCTGGCATAAGCGGTCATCGCGATTTTAGATTTCGGGAGAATGGGAGAGGGCCACTTCAAAAATCCCTGATACACGGAATCCTGATGCGATTTGGACCATCATATCGTGGGAAGAATTGAGACCATTGATCTGTAGCGAAGAAATATCGACATTTCAGATATCGGGCAAAGGGAGAAAAGTTACTTCGCAAATCCCTAATACGCGAAATCTCAACACATTCAAGGTTAGGCCCCAGGTCGCAGTTGAGGGTCACATCAGGATAATTTAAGGTAGGAGCTAGGGACCGTTATCCCATTTCTGGATTTCTAGAACTGGAGGAGTCAGGGTGCCTTGCAACGAAAGTCCCGACATAGTGAAACCTGAGACACCTTTTTGGGGGTAAGGCTGTGGTCACGTCGGTGGTCACATGGAGTGGAGGCTTGCGCCTAGTACTTGTTTGTGCATGCGTAACTTCTAAAAGGACCTGTGGTTATATGTTTTGAAGGTTCGAGCAGGAACCAAAGGAGCCATTTCGGCTCAAAGGAATTGAATATCCATAGACCAGGAGGTCAGGAGGACCCTGCCGAGGTAGTGGAGTTGCGTCAGGTGGTATTAAAGCTTACACATTTTGTTTTCTGTAAGAGAGAAGACATAGGACAGTTGTGATTTGAATTCTGCATGGATGGATTGAAACTATGCCGCCAAGAAGATGTCAAGAGAGACCCATGCCCGATCCATCTGTGGAAATGGAAATGAGATAACTTAATGCTCGATTGGATGCCATGGAGAAAGAAGAGAGATGAGCTTCTGATACTGGATATGTTAGTGAGGCCGAAAGTGAGAACAAAGCTGTAGCCGAAGAAGAAGTTGTAGCAGAATATGTTGCAGAGGAATGTATGTTCAAATCTATTGCAAGGATAGGTGCTAGAGAAAAAATGGACATCCCAATGTATGAAGGAAACTTAGATGTTGAGGAGCTGCTAGATTGGTTTAGAGCTCTGGATAAATATTTTGATTATGAAGACATCAAGGAAGACAAGAAGGTTAAACACATTGTCACTAGACTGAAAGGGCATGCAACACTTTGGTGGGATGAACTGCAGGCTGATAGGCATTGCAAAGGAAAACAAAGAATCAAAAGATGGGATAGGATGGTTTCTAAGATGAAAGCCAAATTCATACCTAGAGATTATCAAATCAATCTATTTCGGTGGATGCAAAATTTAAGACAGAAAGGGATGACAATGAAGGAATATACAGAGGAATTTTACAGATTAAATATCAAAGTTGGTCATCACGAGAGTGATGATGAAAAATTCACCAGATACATGAATGGCCTAAGATATGAGATTTAGGATGAGAAGATCATGGTGACAATCATGAATGTAGAAGATGCTTATCATATTGCTTCAAAGGCATAAGTGAAATTGTCCCAAAAGAAAGGTCAAAGGGGCATAGGTATAAGTCATAGTAGAGGCAAATCAGTTTCCCAAGGTAGAGTGCAGAAGCCCAAGGATGAAGAAAATAAGCCTCATCATCACCCACAGAGGGGAGGAAGTTCACAGGGAAGACAATATGCTGATAGGAACACTTTTCCTCATGCAAGAGGAAGAGGAAGAGGCAGAGGAGGTGAAGTAAATTGTTTTGTCTATGGAAATATCGGACACAAATCTTGGGAATGTCCTGATAGAAAAAGAGATGGAGGAGGTGAAGATCACATTTCAGAAGCACAGAGGTGAAATTTTGAGGCAAAGGATGCAGAAGGAGGAAGATATTTAATGATGAGGAAAATTATCTTGAAGCCAGAGAAAGAGATGGAGAATCCAGTCTAGAGGAACAACTTATTTAGGATTGCTTCCAAGACCAAGGATAGTGTATGCAAGGTGATAGTTGATAGTGGAAGAATGGATAATCTAGTATCCATAGAGATGGTGGAAAATATGGAATTGGATACCGTTGCACATCCAAGCCCATACAAAGTTTCGTGGTTGCAAAAGGGACATCAAGTAACAATCACTAAATAATGTTTAGTTGAATTTAAGATAGGGGGATACAAAGATGATATTTTATGTGATGTTATTCCCATGGATGTCTGCCATCTTTTTTTGGGGAGGCTGTGGCAATATGACAAAAATGTTATTCATGACGGAATAATGAACACCTATACCTTGGAAAAGAATGGTAGGACAAATATGTTGCTACCAATTGAAGACAAGAAGGTGAAAGGAGAAACAAGAAATACTATACTTCTCATCAGTGGGAAGGAACTTCTTGATGAAGTCAAGAAAGATGAAGACATGCAGTTTGTTGTGGTGAGAAAACCTAGAGTCATCTTGACCAATACCTCAAATGATGATCTACCTGAGGAAATTTAGGAACTGCTGGAGAATTTTGCTTATATAGTGGTGGACGATTTACCTTGTTTGTTGTCGCCCATCGAAAGTATAAGCCATGAAATTTCCCTTATACCAGTAGCGAGTTTACCAAACAAAGCAGCGTACAGACTGACACTATAGGAGAATGAAGAGGTCAAGAATCAAGTCTATGAGTTGATGGACAAAGGGTTGATTAGGGAAATCTTGAGTCCATGCATTGTACCAAAAGTGTTAAGTCCAAAGAAGGATGGTGGATGGATATTTTGTACAAACTTGAGGGCTATAAACAAAATCATCGTCAGGTATAGATTTCCTTTACCCAGGATGGATGACTTGATGGATTTCTTGAGTGGAGAAAAGTTTTTTTCAAAAAATTATTTGAAGAGCGGATATCACCAGATTAGAATGAGGGAAGGTGATGAATGCAAGACAACATTCAAGATGAATGCAAGAATATATGAATGGCTTGTCATGTTGTTTGTCTTGAAAAATGCGCCAAATACTTTCATGAGATTAATGAACGAAGTCTTGAAATATTTCATTGGAAAGTTTGTAATTATGTATCTTGATGATATACTGATCTTCAATAAGACCAAGGAAGAACATTTGAGACACTTAGCTTTATTGATGAGGAGGTTGCATCAAGAGAAGTTGCTGACAAATATGAAGAAGTCATGTTTCATGAAGACATAACTCATTTATTTGTGTTTTTTGATCTCTTCGATTGAGTTGAATATGGATCCTAAAAAGGTAAAAGCAATCAAAGAATGGTCGTCGCCAAGAAATATCTTTGAAGTCAAAAGCTTCCATGGACTAGCCAGTTTTTACAGGAATTTCATCAGAAATTTTAGTGGGATTTGTGCACCAATGATGGACATAGTCAAGAAAAGAAATAAATCTTTTCATTGGACAAAGGAAGTAGAGAAAAGTTTCAAGTTGCCGAAGGAGAAGATAACCGAACAACCAGTTCTGGTCCTGCCAGATTTTGGTAAAAAATTTCAAGTTCGATGTGACACAAGTGGATTCGTGATTGGAGCAGTCTTAAGTCAGGACAATAGACAAGTTGCATACTTCAGTGAGAAACTGAATGATTCCAAAAGGAATTATTCCACGTATGATAAAGAGTTTTATGCAGTCATACAAGCGCTGAAGAAATGGAGGCACTACCTGGTTCCGAAAGAGTTCATTTTGTATAGAGACAATCATGCTTTACAATTTATAAACAGACAGGAGAAATTGAACTAGAAACATGCAAAATGGGTTGAATTTATGCAGAACTTTACTTTTGTTATAAATAACATTTATGTAACTGCTAACAAGGTTGTTGATGCATTGAGCAGGAAATGTTTAATTCTGCAGGAGTTTCGTGTGAAGACCTTAGGTTTTGATAGCCTTAAGGATATGTATAGAGATGATTCGGATTTCAAGGATGCTTATGAAGCATGTGAGAATCCTATTCTAAGAGATAAAATCCAATGGATTGAATATTTAATTCAGGATGGACTGTTATTTAAAGGAAATCAGTTGTGTATCCCGAAGAGTTCTATGAGAGAAAACCTTTTGAAGAAAAAACATAGTGGGGGATTGGATGGACATTTCGGCCATGAAAAAACATTTGCGCAACTGGACAATTTATATTATTGGCCAGGGATGAGGACAAATGTGAGGAATTTTGTCAACAAATGTAGAATTTTCCAGCACGCAAAGGGGAAAAGACAGAATACAAGGGTGTATCAACCACTACCAATACTAGAGAGACCATGGGATGTGATAAGCATGGATTTTGTGTTAGGACTGTCGAGGACACATAGAGGTTGTGATTCCATATTCGTGGTAGTTGTTGGGGATCATAAATGTCCTATTCTCATCCACCTTTCCCTTCATCCTTCTTCACATTCCATCGCCCCATTAGCCTTTCATGATATCATTTCCATAAATATACTTGGGTTTCACCTTATTGTTCTCCACTTTATTCATTTTAGTATTTAAAAGGAATTTGTGATTAAATGTTAGCAAATACACATGTTTTCATATATATCTCAAATATGTGTGATCTTTGTAATGTGTAGGAATATGTGAAGGATTAATTAAAAGGACTTCTCGAATACTTCCTCCACCATTTCAAGATTTGAGGAGATAATGCAATCTCATTCCAAGCAGAAGATCATGGAGATTTGGTTGGAATATCTCATCCAATATATATGAGAGATATGTGTGAGGATTTGAAGGGATTATATTTTGTAATAATGGAAAATAGGTTGAGAGAATAGTGGATCTATAATAATGAGATGGTTATCTCATATTCAAAGCTCTCATGTATAAAAGAGAGTGATCTCTCTTCATGAGGGTTCAATTAGATTATTCAAGTAGAATAGAAGTTAGATTATGTAATTAGAATCAGAGTAGTCATTAGGATTCGAAAGAGAAAAGGATTCTTAGCTTTGATTCATGGTTTTGGTTTTCATGCTTTCATTATTCTTTTATAAAGATTGATTTGATTATTGAATGTAAGATTGCTTCATTGATGAGTGATCTCATGTTTTGTTGTGCCATTTAAATCTTCACTTGTTGTATCTTCTTTTCCTTCATGTAGTTCTCCATTTCTAGATTAATTTCCTTTACGCAATTTCCCATTCTTAGAGTAATTTCATTTACGCAACTAGATTAATGATTCAATTCCATCCATGTGTTAGATTAATGATTCTATTTCAGTCATAACTTAAACATTAGATTATATTAGTCTCACTTCAATCTTGCATATACTTTGCATGTGCTTCGTCAATTTACGACCCCCGGGTTGAAAAATTGGATAAGTTGGGCAAATACTACAATGAAATTAATTCAACATTAGTTCGGCCCAATGTAATGATTGTTGTTCCTTTCAAAAGTCGTGTTGTTCCTTTGAATAGAACAATTGGTGTTCCCTTTATGATTGATGTTCCTTTACAGGTGTTTCATCTCTGGAGGCTGGGTATTGAAAACAGAAGGTAAGAACCTACGTAGGCGACAAGTAAAATGCTTGTGCCAATTCCTACCTTTGGTTGATGCATAGAGGTTGTTTTTAGGACATCTTTAGAGACTAGTAGTAGTCGACAGATTCTAAAAAATGGAACATTTTATTCCATGTCAGAAAATCAGTGATGCAACACACATTGCAAATCTGTTTTTCAAAGAAGTTGTTCGACTTCATGGTTTACCCAAGAGTATTGTTTCGGATAGGGATACCAAACTTGTTGTCATTTATGGAGGAAACTATGGAAGAAGCTGGGGACATATTTATCTTTTAGCTCAACATCTCACCCTCATATGGATGGGAAAACTTAGGTATTAAATCAAAGTTTGGGGGACTTATTGAGGAGTTTAGTAGCTAAACATCATAGTCAGTGGGATCGGATTTTGCTGCAAGAAAAAATTGCATATAACGACTCACCTAATAGAAGCACAGGACATATCCCATTCCAGATAATGTATGGAGTATAGCCGAGGGGTGTATCTTAGCTGAGAGACTTAGAGAAGAGCAGGTTCATGAGTGCTGGAGTGGAATATTTTGCAACAAAGATGCATGAGCTCCACAATAATATTAAAGAGCGGTTGCAAAGTTCCAACCAGGAATACAAGTGAAGAGAATATTAGCACAAGAGAGAGATTCAATTCAAAGTGGGAGATTTGGTTTTAGCACACCTAAGAAAACAAAGGTTCCCAAGGGGAATGTATAATAAATTGAATATGAAAAATATAGGGCTGTGTAATATTTTACGAAAATTTGAGGAAAATGGTTATTAGATATAATTGCCAGATGGTGTGGGCATATCACCCATATTCAACGTAGCAGATCTATACCCATACAGAGCAGACAAAGAGAGAGGAGAAGAGAATCAAAATGAAATTCAGTGGGTGAAATAAATATCTGTAGATGAAAAGCCATAGATGGAAAAGATCATTGACCAGAGAATTGGGAAGAAGACCTGGAGAAAAACATATGTTGAGTATTTGGTAAAATGGAAAGGACACCTGATTGAAAATTCCATTTGGGAAAGCGAAGAAAATATCCAGAAAGATGGACAAACAGTGCAGGATATCATGGACAGGAGTCCATGAATTTTTCAGCCATAGGAGTATGATTTAGGATCATCGCAAGCAAGTGCAAGTGGAGGACAACTAGATATGCACCAGTACACATTTTGAAAATAGTTTGATATTTTAGAGATGAAACATTAATGTAATATCTGAAGAGATGTAATTGTTCTTAATTTTTTTGGGGATTGTAATGCAGATCTTGAGCATTTTCTCCTATATGTCGGTTGGAGGAATTTATTGTAATCAATGTAAAGTAGTTGTAGTATTTATTTTGATTAGATATCTTAGAGATGTAGGAGGGAAAACTCTAGAAAGATCCCTTGTATGTATTGTATTGTAAGATTATTCTTGTTGTAATAGAGGAAAAAGAGAGCATAGGAGAGTAGAGAAGAACAAAGATTGTAGAAGTTGTATGAACAAATAGTTGTTGCTATTGAATCCATGTAAATAAGCACTTGAATTAATATAAGAATGCTTTGACTCAATCTCATGGTGTTTTTTGGTTAATGTTTGCATCTATTGAATTGTGTGTTTACAGTCTAATTATATTCTTTGTTATACATTTGTTTCAATGCTATGTTTATGTGTATGCTGGTGATTTCATGTTGAATGTATGAAGTCTGTGAGAGGGAGAGTATAAGTTTCAATTTCTACTCGTCCTAATAATTCCTTCAAGGAGTGCAGTGAAAGTCCGCAAGGAGTGCGTTGACAAAATTCTGAGTTTACCTTAGAAAGAAAGCTCAAGAGAGATAGAGTTGTTATTATACCAACATAAGTGCAAATATAGCATAGAGCCATGCAATTCGTGTGCAAGCCAGGTTGGAGTCTTAGAATTTTCCAACCCAAGGAGTGGTTGAAGAACTTTTGTCGCAAGGAGTGCATGGAGTTGGAGTGTTTGGATAATAGAAGATTATCGTGAAGGCCACAAGGAGTGCGTGCAAGAATCCCTTAGAATCCTTGAGTTTGCATCAAGAACCAAGCTCAAGAGGGATAGAGACTTTGAAGAGTTGGAAGGAGGAGGAGGGTCGAAGTCACCTCAAAGAAATCAATCTCAGGAGGAAAGACACCAAGTTATTTGGTGAGGAGTCTTTGAGAGCATGAACGGACGGTTGAAATTATCGGAGGGAGAAACACCAATTTTCCGTGGACCATTGGATCCAGTAGATCAACGGAGAGGATAAGACTGAGTGTGTTTCGACACTCACAAGCTTAGGAGAGATAAAAACCGTTATATCTCGAGGAGTGTGAGTTGTCGATTGGGCGCTTTGAGATATCGACATTTTCGGAATCGGGAGTGTAGAGAAAGTTGTTTTTGGGAATTTCGAGTCGTGAAATTCCTATAAGAGAAGGAAGAATCTAGAGCGTTGGATCATGGGAACCCAAGACCTTTGATTTGGCATAAGTGGTCATAACAATTTCAGATTTCGGGAGAAGGGGAGAGGGCCACTTCACAAATCCCCGATACATGAAATCCCGATGCGATCTGGACCATCAGATCATGGGAAGAATCGGGACCATTGATATGTGGCGAAGAAATATTGACATTTCAGATATCGGTCAAAGGGAGAAAATCTACTTCGCAAATCCCCGATACGTGAAATCCCAACACGTTCAAAGGTTGGGCCCCAGGTCAGAGTCGAGGGTCACATAAGGAGAATTTAAGGGAGGAGCTAGAGACTGTTGGCTAGGGACCGTTGGCTAGGGACCGTTGGCTAGGGACCATTGACCCATTTCAGGATTTCGAGAACTGGAGGAGCCGAGGTGCCTTGCAATGAAATTCCTGACATCGAAAAACCTGATGCGCCTTTTTGGGGCTAAGGCTATGGTCATGTCAGTGGTCACGTGGAGTGGAGTTTCGTGCCTAGTGCTTGCTCGCGCAGGCGTAACTTCTAAAAGGACCTGTGGTTATATGTGTTGAAGGTTCCAGCGGGAACCAAAGGAGCCATTTCGGCTTAAAGGAATTGAATATCCATAGACTGGAAGGTCAGGCAGACCCTACCGAGGTAGGGTAGCTGCATCATCAACCCATAATGAAAACTTCAGCTTTGAATCCCGAGATTTCTTGTTCTCTTCTAACAACTTCTTGATGATTTTTATGAGGCTCTTGTTAGAAGACTCTATTAATACATTTCCCTGAGGGTAGTAGGGAGTAGAGTGGACTAGTGTGATCCCATACTGCTCACAGAAATTAATTAATGGCTCAACCCTGAAAGAGGTGGCATTGTTTGTAACGATCCTATTTGGACAACCAAATCTGGACATGATGTCTTAAAGGAAACTTATTATTACTTTGTGAGAGGCACTCCTTGTGGGGATGGATTATATCCATTTGGTAAAATAATCAATTGCATTCAAAATCCACCTGTGCTGGCCACTTGAGGCTGGGTGGATTTCTCCAATGAAGTCAAGACCCCATTGCTGAAAAGTTCCAGAAACTGCTATAGGCTACAAAGGCAAAGATTTGAGCTGCTACTTTCCAGCAAAATTTTGACACTTGGTGCAGGCTCTGATCTTTGTGCAAACATCATTGAAAAGGCTAGGCCAGAAATACCTAGCTCCGAGGATCTTATAAGTTGTGGTCCTCCAAAAATGATGTCCCCCACATGATCTGTCATGAAAATCAATCATAGCCTTTTGGGCCTCTTGTGCATCCAGAAAATTCAACAGAACTCCTAGAGGGTCCTTCCAGTACAAAACTTGATCAATGATACAATACTTGATTGCTTTGAGTTTCAAAACTCTCACTTTGTTTTTGTCCAAACCATCAGAAGGCTTCAAATTCTGAAGGAAGTATATGATGTCTTTATACCAGGTGCATTTTGCTAAGTTGGGGCTGACATGACAGTCTTCACTGGAAATCCCAGTTTGTTGATTTTCTGAGTCTATATTCATGAAATTTACCCCCAATGCCTTTCAATTCGACTCAACCAGTAACCTGGATAAACCTATGCCTTTCACCAATTTGGTGGGCTTTATTTCCAAGTCAAACTCCATAATTTTTGCGATCCATTTGCTTCTGTTCCTATCAATATGGGGTTGGATCATAATCTCCTTTATTGAGGTTGAGGGGACATATGCAGTAATTTTTGAATGCATAATATAGACCCTGAAATCCTTGAGGGCCTTCAACAAAGCATCAACTTGCTTCTCCATGATATCATATCTTGTTTTTTCATCCCTCGGTGCTCTACTGAAAAAGGAAATAGGTTTCTCTAGCCCTTCTACATTTCTTTGTAACAAAACAACAACTAGTGTATCAGATGAAGCGAAGGAAAATATCTGAAATTCCTTGGAATATTCTGGGATGATGAGCATAGGTGCTTTAGTCATCTCCCTCTTAATTTGGTTGAAAGAATCTCTTGACTCAGTAGTCCATTTCACTTTGTTCCCCTTCCTGAGCATGGTTGTAATGTATTTAACCAATTCAACAAAGTTAGAAATGAATCTCCTTAGAAAGTTGATTTTACTAAAAATTGACTAAACCCTTTTCCAGGTTCTTGGAAACAACAAGGACTAGATGGTCTCCACTCTTCTCAGATCAATATTTACCCCTTCAACTGACACAATATGCCCCAACAATTTTCCCTCCTCCATGGAAAATAAAGACTTCTTGGGATTGAGGGAGAGACCAAACCTTCTTCACTTCAAGAAAACTTTAGATGGTAACAATTCTCTTTATCTGACCTGGAGAATATTGTAATTTCATCTAGATAGACGACTACAAATTTATCCTTTTCTCGAATGAAGGCAATGTCCATAGCTCGCTGGAAGGTATCTCCCGCATTCATCATTCCGAAGGGAATTTTAGCATACATGAATGTGCCCCAAGGTGTTGTGAAAGTTGTCTTTTCTCTATCTTCAGGAAATATAGAGATCTTATTGTAATCAGAGAAACCATCGACCATAGACATCCTAACTGAACCAGTCACTTTTTGAAAAATGTGCTCCATTTTCCGCAAGGGGTAGTTATCCTTTTTGGAGCTTTTGTTCAAATTTTTGAAATCAAAACACAACCTGGTTTCCCCATTCTTCTTCCTGACATGCACCAAATTAGCCACCCACTCTGAAAATCTCAAAGGGATGATGATCTGTGCATCCAACATCTTCTTGACCTCTTTTTCCATAATCGAAAACATCATGGGATTTATTTGTCTGAGCTTCTGCTTGAAAGTTTTGGCATCTTCTTTCAAAGGGATTTTGTGTTCAATGACGCTGGTGTCATATGTTCTCAAATCCTCGTATATCCAAGAAAAAACATCAACAAACTCCTTCAGGAGTCTGACATACTCAGCCCTTTGTTCTTTTGACATGCTCCTAGACAATTTGAACCATTTGGGATCCTCCTCCATTCCTAGATTTCATTCAGTCACACTAGCCTCTTCAGTTGATCCTTCAACCTTTACAACAACATCATTTCTATCAAACAATCTCTCCAACGCGACAAGCCCATTTGGAATATGGTTGCTAGGAAACTGACCAATATGATGGTTAACAATTTTATTCATAAACACATCATCATGAGGGATTTCTTCATAATCCCGATCCTGGTTGATATGCATATTAGAAAATTCATCCACAACCTCAAGGATTTTTTTTATCTCAATATCATCCTCAAATACCTTCCAATGTTTGATGTTGTCAGGAATAGAGGGTCTTTATTTTATCTCCACCTCATATTTGAGTTTGGGGGGAAAAGGAACCTTAAAATTACTTGTTGAGACCACCAAGGAATATTCCACAGAGTTTTCCTCCATTGGAACAAATGAAATATTAAAATCCAAGAAGAAACTGTCAGTGATATCCCATACCTCATTTCTATAGGCCCTTAACCTCGGGTGCTTAGCCTGAGACAAATTTCTGACTTGATGAACAATCATCTCAGCGTCTCCAAAAACTACTAGCTCTTCAATTTTCATGTCTTTGGTAGCTCTCAAACCCAAGAGAAGCGCCTCATATTCGACCACGTTGTTTGTTGTTTAAAATTCCAACTTGTAGGACATAGATATGGTCTCTTGGGTGGGGGAAATAAAAACTAATCCAACACCAACACTTTCCTTAGAAGAGGCTCCATAAAAAA
>JZKD02S2257264.1:899555-909901 GCA_000966675.3 Picea glauca | reverse complement strand
GGCTCTTCACAAAAGGTAATAGGCTTCTTTCTAATTTCAATAGGTGGCTGAGGAACATCAAAGAGATGCAAAATATTGGTTCCTAAATAAATATCGATTGAGAAAATGGGGTGGTTGATGGGATTGGATTCATCACTGATAATGTAGGAAAGTTGTGCTTCTATATAAAGCCTTCTATGTTCCCCTCCAAATACATGGATGGTGGCATATGACAAATCCATCTGCAAAGTTCCCCCTAGTCTTTTGATCCATGATCTGGATAAGAGAATCCTGAACTTAGGGGGGACATCAACTACCACTATGTCCATGACCACACTTTTCATTGGCAATTGAAACAAGGAAACCTCCAGATCCTTAATAACCCTGAGGCATTTCACCTTCCTGGAATCAAATGAATATAGGTCATGGCAGGTTTTTTTAACCTCCAACCCAAGCTCATCCATGATAATTTTGGGCATGAGATTGTGAGATGCCCCTGAATCCATTAAGAAGTTGTGAAACACTTTATCATGAATATTCAACGATGTATAGAAAGGAGGGGAGGAATCATCTCTATCCTCTACCAAAGGTCCTAACATGACAACCGAATTTTTGTCTTGGAGGTTGACTAAGTCAGTGGAATGAGATGAAGGTTCGGGCTACAACATTTTTGAAAGGCATTTCTTGAAACCCTCATGTTGGACTAACTTTGAAAGAGGCACAAGGATCCTAATCTTTTGAATTTCATGATCAAAACTAAAATAGGAGGGAGGCTTCACAACCTCCTTCACTTCTTGGGCAGGGCCTTTGACCGGGGGGTTTGCCTCCTTTTCTTTAACTCTATCTGCCACATTTTCAGACCGTTTTTTGGTTCTAACAGGATGATTAGGAATGTCAGGATTTCCTTCTTTCTTCTTGGACCTAAGGTTATATCTTTTTGGATCGATGTTGTTCCTTTCCCCTTTACTCAACTCATTTAGTTGACTATCCATGAGAGACTCCTCATTTGCAGATTGGGTTAAATGAGGAAATGAGGAGGTGTCTCCAAGACAATCGATTTTAGGATCAATCTCTTCTTCCTCTCCTTCTTCATCAGTAACAAGGTTATTTTGGAGAGGAGCTTGAATTCTTTGATCATCTCTTTCCCTATTTCTTTGGTCTCTTTGGATGATCTGAGGAGAATTGTTTGGTCTTTTGAAACTACCCCTATTATCAACATTTTGAAGATTCCTATAGCTCTTCTTTCCTTCCAATTCCATCCTTTTCATTCTATAATAAAGTGATTTTAGTATCTTGGTTACTTAGTCCATTTGGGGGAGGGAAGCAAAGGAACTAGAAGGCGAGGCTTCTGACCTACCCTTTCTTCTGTCTCTATCAGCCTTACTCCTAAGCTTGTAAACCGCCAATATATTGGATTCTACTTTAAGGGTTGCATCTTGCATATGATACAAGGAGGTAGCTCTTCTTTATCTCAACAAGAGGCAAAAATCAGGGTCAAAAGAACTAGCATAAGTCATCTTGGTAGAGGTTTTTGTAGGCTTAATTTCAGTGGGAATATTTTTATATATCTTATTAAATCTCTTCGAGAAGTCTAAAACGGATTTCCCCTCTTCTATCTTAAGTGGCCTAAATTATGTAACATAACAAAGGAGATATTTTTTATTCCCCCAATGTCTCAATAATGAATCGTCTAGAGCAGCAATCCCATCAACAAATCTAGGAGGAAAGTCCTTAAACCAATCCATGACGTCACCATCAATGATCTGTACAAAAACTCTCATCCACACATCTTCATTTTCAATGGCCTGAATCTCTGCAAATATATAAATGGATGAAAGTTGCTCTTCTCCAGTCACGTCTCCCTCCCCTGTGAAGTGGGGCATGTATTTAAGGTAGTATGTGGCTGGGAGATAATTCATAGGCTGAGATAAAACTAGAGGGGCGTATCTAGCAGCCAATATCTCAGCCATCCTGTTCCTAGGAGGATTAACACCTGACATTGGGATATGAACTGAAGGAGAACTAGGGGGAGCTGGGCTTGAACAGGGGAGACTAGGACTACCTTTTTGGGAGAAAGGGGAAACGACTGAGTGTTGGGGGAAAATTCTACAGGGCTCAAGGGGACAAAAGTTTCCCCTTATGTAACTGTAGCAACTCTAATAGGGGGAGGAGTAGTAAATCCTAGAGTGGGAAAATATTCTGAGGTCTTGGGTCTAACCCATTGTATGATATCAGGGGAAACAAGGGTGTCTAATATTTCTCCCTGTAAACCAAGGCTAGGAGGAGAGAAATCAACAGGAAAAGTCCAAAAAATTAAAATTTTTGAAACTCAAACAGATGGTAGAATAGGAGAACTAGAAGCAGTTAATGGAGTTTTTAAAGAAGGGTTATGTAAATTACCAGAATCACCTGGTAAAATAGTTGAGGTACCTTCTTGAGAGGTCTTTCCTCTTCTGATAATTTTCTCTAGGTCAGCTTCAGGTGTCACTAGAGGCAACTACGGAGTGGGCCTCATGTGTCTGCTTTTGGGAGCCACAACTGAAAAAGTGGAGTCGTCAGGTGCAAGTTGCAATATTCAAGGTACTGATTTCTGATGCACCTTCAGAATCAACATTTCTTTGTCATTCTTACCCAGGGAAATGTATTCAATTCATTCCCCAACAACGGTTCCACGATTGTTAGCACTGATAGTTACCCTCATATTGCAGGAGGATGAGCCTAGTACCCATTAGATTTTTTGGTGGATGCTTGGTTTATATGAGTGGAGGTCAATGGAAAAAACTCAGTATATGAATGATGTTCAACAAAAAACTGGATAAGAAATGTACAGGGAAGTGAGGGCCATAACTAACTTCAGTTAGTGAATTGATTTTAAGTGTGAGAAAAGGGAAGACTTAGTAAGAAAGGTGGACAAGACTGTTATGGGCATTAGGCCTTCAAGAAACTTAGAGAAAAGAAACTCAGACTTAAGATCACTCTTAAGATCAAGTTTCAGACACTGAAATATGTCCAAACAACACAGTTACAATAGCACAATGATCAAACCTATATCACCATGTAGTTGCAGCAACTCGACTGGATCCTCCATGCCCGAGCCATTCAACATAAGAGGGAAAAAGGTCATAAGGAAGTTGAATAAAATTGGTCACGATACCACTGCAATCAAACCTACATTACAACAACATAACAACCCTCGACTGGATACTCCATGCCTAAGTGTTTTAGCACATTTTTTACAAAGAGATGAAAAGAGGTTGACTTCTATTAATCTAAAAGTCTCAAATCTGATACATAACATGAGAACAATTATGGCATCAAAAACATTACAGAATAGGGATCTCTTCTCATCCATTTTATGACCTTAAAAAAATATCAAAAATAATTATTTATAGTCAGATCAGTCCCTGAATATTAGGAGTGTGATATGATTACCACATTCAAAGCATTGCATCTGAGCAGTCTTCCGTCAGACTATGCATGTATCCCTCTGTCAGACGTGAGCTTAGATCAACATGGGTTTGTAGGAAAATCTATCCACAGGGGTACTACGGGCTGATGACTCAGTCCCCACGACTGAGCCTTCCATGCCTTCCATTTATGGAGTGAGTCGAGGTTTCAACCACCAGCTATACTTTCATTAACTGCCTTTTCTCGGGATTGAAACACGGCTTAATGGTCAGGGGGCGGCCATGTGCTGCTCTTGGATAGGACGTCATATAAACATGCAATTGCGTGGTCACTCAAAATTTGTTTGGGTTCAGTCCTCTTTTGGGCCCACAATCCACCACCTTTCGCCACGTATCACCTTTGACTTACCTTAGTTTCAATTGTGGGACCGCTTATGAAAAATATCTCCCAAGCATGTTGCGTCCTTGTAATGGACTATGGTTGTTCATATTCTCACGATATGAGATCTGGGTGCTACTGTTCGATTTAGCACTACTGCCAAGCTTAATCGCCCACCAACCTTAGAATCCACCAAACTCTGTCTGGGAGGAGGGGGACGCTACTTTTGAAGTTGCACAATAATACCTCTCGGAGGATGATGTGACGTGGAGGTTTGATGTCATCATGTTGATGCATCATGAAAGAGAAGTGACACGTGTCACTACTGACGATTACAAAACACGTCTAGACTGATCAAAACCACATACTCTCTTAAATCAACGACTGAGATCTCCTTTGGGTCTTCGAGCTCTGGGAAAATGAAAACTCAAAATTATTGTTTCCTTGAAGAAAAAAATTCGGAGTTAAGGATCTGACGACATGTGGCCTCTAGAGATCGATGTTTGAGATCCCTTCATGGATCTGGGCTTCAAACTTCTCAATAGACAAACTTGATTTACCCCAAGCAAATTCACCGGAGCTAGGGATCTGACGACGTATGGCCCCTAGATTTGGATGGCCGAGATCCACTTCAGGTCTCTGGGCTTCGGGAAAATCAAAACTCAAATATCGCTTACCTTTTGTGCTTTTACCCAGAGCTGTTGATCCATTGACGTGCGTCCTCTTCAATCAACGATTCTTCTCATGCTTCAGGACTTTGACCCATTCAACCATATAAATGAACTTCTTGCTCCCTTCTCGATTAACGATCGATATCTCCTTCATATCTTTGCGCCTTTCCCCCTTTTCTTTCCTCCGAATCTCTAGATCTAGCATTGTGTGGCTCCTAAATTTGGATGACCAAGATCCACTTCGGGTCTCCAGGATTTGGGTGAATCAAAACTCAAATCTCTCTTACCTTCAGCTGCTTTTACCTAGATTTATCAATCTATTGATGTGATTCCTCTTGAATCAAATGGTCGCGAATTACTTCGGGTCTCTGGACTCCAAGAAAATCAAATCTCAAACTTCCTTCACCTTCAACTGCTTTTACCCAAAGCTATGGATCTGCTGATGCATGTCCTCTTGAATCGAATGACAGAGAATTACTTCGGGTCTCCAGACTCCAAGAAAATCAAATTTCAAACCACCTCTACCTTCAACTCCTTTTACCCAGAGCTATGGATCTGTCGACACGTGGCCCCGCCGATGGATGTTCCAGATTCACTTTAGGCCTTTGGCACTTATTGCTTCAGGAGTTGGACGCTTTGGCACTTCGAGACTTTGGCCACTTCAGGACTTTGGGCACTTTGGCCACTTTGGAACTTTGGGAACTTCACGACTTTTGGACTTCGGATGCTTCAGGCCTTCAGGACTTCGGGAGGCACTGCTGCTAAGATCAATGACTCATTGTTGATTTTGAGATCAATGGTCCACGATTGCTTAAGGAGTTCAATATTCGACTCTTCAATTTTTTTTTTCACTTCTCACTTCGAAACTCCCGAAGCCCATTTCCCCGAGTGATTGGATCAATTGCCATCGGTCCCCCTTTAAGATCAATGGATCATGTTCACTTCGCGCTTTGTCTCTTTTCATGGTATTATACTTCGTGCAATTTTGAAATCCCAAATACCCAGGGGCCACTAATATGGAATGCTCCTGGAATCTTCGCCACTGACAAAATTCAACCTGTCTGTTGCTTCCGCTTTGAGCCCAAAATGGACTTCCATGAACGTTGTGCCTAGTGTCCATGTCTATGGCTTGGGTGAACAAGGACTTGGATGACTTTTTGTGGGCTGGGGAAAATAGAGAGAACAGTGAATGAAACAAAGGAGACAAGCGTTCATCCTTATAGAAAAAAAAGAGAGGTTTAGGGCCAATAATTCCTTCGGGTAAGACATCAAGGGGAATCAAGGCACTCGAACAAAAAGGGGCAAACAAAAAATGACTTTAACAGTCGAAGGGGGAAATTCAAGATCTAGCCTACCAAAAGGAGAGAGACAGGGAACAGATACAGAATTAGGTAGAAACCACAAACCGACAAGACTCTGACAAGTTCATGTGATAACACAGTCTATGAGATCCTCCAATGATCCCATCTCATTGCCCACATGGCAATCTGATAGCTCACTGCTTCTGTTAGGGTCCTAACCCACACATAGGTAGAACAGTATATTCAGATGTAATAAAGGTCAACATTAATAAGGCCTTGCAATAAAATAGAATAAGTCTAATGTAAGAAGACCTAATAGAAGCTTCCTCTTCTAGAAGGATATTCCTCTAGATGCTTCTTTTGATAGAAATATTTAGTATAAATAGGAGTCGAGGGTATAAGAACCCTAGCTTGGATATTATTGTAACAGAGCTCTGCTCGACTGGATGTTGACCCCTCAAAGAGGCCCATGAACATTTCTCTCATAATCAAAGTGTTATTTATGTTGTTATTCTTAAATCATTTCAGTGTTATTGTGGTGATTGTTCTGGTTATATTGTTGTTATTCTGCCATTTATAGCATTTTATTTTTGTTTTGCATAATTTTATATCTGGTATATTACAAGTGGTATCAAAGCACTTTCCTCGTCATAAATTGTGGGTTAAATTTTCTGTTCAGGGTAGAGACGTATTCTAGCATCTTTAAGCCACAAAAATCTGTCATTACATGCATAAACCCATGGTTGAGGGATTCATACACACAAGAAATACAAGTGGTACTTAAGAGCACATCTGTTGGCCACCCTTGTAACCCCTTTTGCTACCCCTTCGAGTGGTAGCACCTCAAATAACACATGTGTATGGATCAGACTAGATTACCTGAATCCCTCTTTAGATAAACCGATCGGTCGCTTGACTGTTATAGTGCCACTAAGAACAACACTCAAGAAGATGGTCTCTAGTACCTGGGTAGTTGGGTAGTACGGCTAAGGGAACAATCTAGCCTCCTTAGTTAGTGCCCTAAGATATTGGGCTGAGTACTATTGTTGGACCCTGCATGTATATCAAAGAGATATATCACAGGGCAAACCCTTTTTTGTAGAACCCTTGAATACCTAACCCTTGGGGACAAAAACACAAACAAATTAAAATAGACAAGATCTATTGTAATGCAACTATGTTTGGGTTGCCAAATCACTACACATTTATTCCTGGTTAAGCATTTGGGCATTTCATAACTGCAGTATTCTTCAGACCAGACCAAAGTATAACTCTGCATGTGTAAAAAAAAAAAAGTCTGGAAATTTTTACACCATTACTTGAGACCGATTCCATTGGCTTCATCTCTTCACCCTTATCACATTCATACATATCATTTTTCTGCAAAACTTTTTGACCCCACTCACCCCATTTCAATTCCCTCATCATCATGACCCATGTTGGATCATGTTGTCATTTATGCAAATGGTTTGATTGATTGATGTCAAGTGATTGATTGATTGATAATTGATGTAATGAATATGTATTGTCCTTGATGAGAATGATAGATGTCAAGTGGAAACCAATTGATGAAAATGGATCAATGAGTTGTTATTGATACATGATACATAGTTTATGTATATGATGCAGTGGTGAATTGATGCAAAGATGAATCATTATTTTCTTATCATGGTTAACAAGGTGCACAAATGGATGAAATCCAATGTGGTCCCCTTATGGTGAAATCCCTCACGATAAGATGCTTTGCAGATTGAGTTATCTTGGAAGAATGGTTGGAGGACCCATGCTTGTATGTGGAATAATAAGATGAAGATTAATGAAGTTGTTGGTGAAACTATCCTAGATGGATAGTTCTTGTCATGCCATTTCCGGTGGTATGTGGAATGTCACATAACTCCTCACGGTTTGACAGCTATGGCCTTATGAATTTGAAGGACCCTCACATGTTGGCTTGAAGCCCACAAGGTCAAAGAAGTCAAAGTGATTTAAAAGAATAAATCATTATTTAAATGATAAAGTAAAGTGATAAAGTGAAGGTGGATTATTTAAATAATAAAGAGAAGTGACAAAATCAAGAAAGATTATTTAAATGATAAAGTAAGGTGACAAAATCAAGAAGGAATAAAGTATTGGAGAACTTTCTATTTATGGAAAGTGGTTAACCCCAAAATAAGGAAAATTGGTTAAATGAACTAGAAATGGGTTAAGTGACCTAGAGGATGAAAGTATAAATAAGATAGCAATGGTCTCTTGTAGATAATCCTTTTTGGTGGATCAAAGGAGATATTCTTGTGAGATTATCTTGTGGAGTGTTGATGAAGATATTATTGTGAGATCATATTTGGTGTGGATATCTTGAGCATGATTAGAGATCTATTCTGAGAAAGAGAGCGTGAGGAGGATCCCATGGATGCATCCAATTTTCGGCAATTTCGGAGATCTTGACGGAAAAATTCTCGGAGCTTTAGAAAACCTAGTTTCTGAGGTGTACACCGGTTGTAATGGGCCAGGGAGCATACAGACGTGGGTTGTATGAGGACAGAGTGCGTACAATGGATGGAATGATGAAGACTTGTGTTTGAGATGGTGCCAAGCTCTTGGATGATGAGGCAGGGTCGATATCTTCATTCTATGGGCTCAGATCTATCACTGAGACAATGGTATGGTTACATTATTGTCTTGATGGATACTATTGCTTGATGTGTTGTGAATTCTTAGGGAATTCTTGGTATGGCTTCTATGATGTGGTTCAATTTGGTTGATTTGGTTGATGGAGTAAGCAATACTCTTTTGATTTAGTGATGATATGATTGCTATGGTATACTAGTTGTTTATACATGATTGAGATAACATTCATATTGATTTGTTGTGGAGCATGAGCTAGCTATTGGAGAACTTGGATGTGTTGTGACTAGATGGTGGTCAGTTTGGACAGTGAGAGACATAAGAGAATGATGAATTGGTTGCAGAAGATCTGATTTGGTATTGAAGGACAAACCCTAACATCTCAGAATATATACACAAGCTATTGTATACATTGTCCACGTACACACGCGGGATGTAGTGAGCCAGGGTGCATACACACGCGGGTTGCACTACTGGCAGGTCACATACTTATTGACATATTTATATGTGTTGAGGGTTGTCTCCTCATCTCAGTTGGTGTTGAGTATGTAAGTTGAATCTTTCATGATAGAGTTGGTGCTCTTGTAGATTTGTACTCTATTCATTTGTTTCTGAAAACCCCCCAGATTGTTGTCCACAATAAAAAGAAAAATTATACATACATCTTGTTTTCTTTGTGCTCCTTGTGGTGATGACTTGATGATGATATATTGTTGATATATGTTGCTGATATATGTTCACATCTAACTAGTTATAAATGATAGCAAATAGTAATGAGTAAATATTGAATATTAACTAAGGTGTTTTGTGTAAGAGGGAAGTTTTGAAAAAGAGCCCCACACTGATTCACCCCCCCCTCTAAGTGTGGTAGGTGTGTCCAAAAATTGGAATCAAAGAAGGCCTTCACTACAAGCCTTAACAAGCTTGAAGGAGATCCATAGACACACAAATGGATGATGAAGTTCCAATCCTTGAAGAGGAAAACTATTCTACTTGGAGAATAGAGATGAGATTATACTTAAAGGAAATGGGAGAAGCTATTTGGAAGGCATCCATTGGTGGATCAGTTCCATTGAAGAACAAGTCAAAGTTTTCAGCTCAAAGGGAAGAAAAGAAGAATAATGCATTGGCTCTCAAGACCATTCTTAGCGGACTCTCAAGCCCTATCAAAGAGAGCATGGGACAATGCACTTCCGCCAAGGATCTATGGCTAAAGCTAGGGGAGACATATCAAAGCAAGAAGGAGAAGGAATATGTTGAAGACCACTCCCTCAATATTATCAAAGGTAAAAAATCTCCAAAAACCCCTGATTGTATTATTTCTAAATGTGATCTTGAAAACATTTCAAGTGAAGATAAAGAAACAAGTGATGATAGCACAAGGGAAGATCTTGAAGATATTTCAAATGAAGGTAAAGAACCCTAAAAAACCCTTGATTGCAATGATGATGATTAATATTTCTCTACAAGTGAATAAGAAGATATAGAAACAATTTATGTAAAGTTTGATTGTAATTATCCCATGAAAAGAAAAGAAGAAAATATATTAAAACTTCAAAAGGAAGTTGAAGAGGGTTTATATAGATATAGAAGTGATCATTATTATATAGACTATAACTATATTTCAGATAACACTAAGAAGTTTCTTAGGAGGAGTCTAAGGCACATTTTGAAGTTAAAAGAAAAGATCAAGGAACAAGAAGAAAACAATAAGACTCGATTAGAAGAAAAGGAAGAAGAGATCAAAAGACTAAAGAATGGAAAAGAAGATATGCATTTAGATGATGAAATTAGAAAAAGTTTTGAAAGCATTGTCCATCTCAAGACTCAAATTGAAGAAGACAAAAGAATAGAGGAACTATTGAAGAATCAAATAAATGAAAAGGAAGATTCATGTTGTAAGTTAGAAGCTGGAATTGTTGACCTTAGAAAGAAGGTGGAAAAGTCAAACAAATTCTTGAATAGCTCACGAATCTTGGATGAG
>JZKD02S2257264.1:801307-818707 GCA_000966675.3 Picea glauca | reverse complement strand
GCTTGTTTTAAGCCATTTTTATCCTTCGAGGGAAAATACAGTGGCTCGGGCCAGAATCTTCTCATTTACCTCATTCTCCCATCAAAATCCTCTGCAATTTGAGATGTAACTTGATCATTGTAACCCTGAAATTTTGTAAAGAATGAATGCCACCTTGCAACCATGAACATAGTTCCGCATGCATTGTATTCAGGAAGTCTTTCTAACAGTTGAATTGAAATTGAATAATGTATTTCTACCATCATTTTTACACACATGCAATGAAAAAGTATATAAAACCATATTATTTACACTCAGAACTACCGATTAGCATGTTTGAATTCATATGGTAGGGATATAATGCTTATAAAATTGATTGGCTTGGAAATTTTGATGAGTTATGTAACTCATTTCAAATCCTTTACATTGATTTGAAACGATTATAATTCATTGTGATCACATCGATGCTATTATGTTTATATCATGGATTAATAGTGTATCACCGAATACTCATGAAACTTAGATTGGAATTCATTGCAATGTTTCAAAAAACGAGTATAGGAATCGTGGTTAAAAAAATATTTAAAATAGAGTGCAAGCCTAAACCATATAATAATCAGATGGTAATAGGTGTAAGGTAGGAATATGGTGATGGGGTAAGCAATAGGATTAGTATTTGAAATTTTATAAAAACATAGGATGCAGATATTAAGGTAATAAGCTAGTCATAAGTATAAAAACAAGAAAATAATAAGATGGGAAAAAGAACAAGCTAAGAGAAGTTGTGTTCATTAGTGAATTTCCTCTATCCTTAACAAACTAGAAGGATGTTAAAAAAACATTCTTACCTCATTTTTTTTTTATTCATTCATACTTATATATGTGACTTTGGTTCTGAGCTATGTGCAGGAAAACTGGAGCATGAAGACCATTGCAAAAGATGACCATACCCAAAATTATGAAGACCAGTTATGGAAGAGATATGATGTGAATGTTTGGAACATTGAGGACTAATAAAATCTGTGTTTAAACTTGCAGCAGGATTTTGGAACACTTGGATGCTGAGTACTCTAATGCTTTCTACCATCTAGACCTGTTCAAATGATGAAAAATACCAAAAATGCACCTACAGTTTTTCATGTACCCTTTATACAGTCCTTCTACTAGAAGGGCATAACTATTTGAAAAACCAATCCAATGTTGCTATTGAAGAAATTTGGGACTAATGAAGTAAATGTTGATGCTGATAGATATTTTGTTGATACTGTATTGAACAAAAATGACTGAAGCTTGACCTTTATACATGCTCACAAACTTAAAAATTATGGAAAGTTTGAAAATGATGGAAAATATGAACTCTTTTTATTAGAACCAAACTCAGAATGAAGGATGAATGTTGAATAAAAACTCAAATTCTACTACTTTGAAGAATTGAAAAGGCTGCAAATTGTTGTTGATACCATTAAACCATATAGTCTTCCCATATAACCCCTATTGGTACAATTCAATCTATGTGAATAAATTTACTTAGAGTTAAATATGGAAATAAATCATTAGATTACAACCAAATAATGTAAATCGTTAACCAATGCAAGACAACTCACCATTGATGAAAATGAAACAATATTAACAACTTAACAAGAATTGTGACCTCAAAACGAGAACTCTAGCCCTTAAAACCCATATTTTTGCATAAAAAACCACAAAATTAATCCTCAAATCAAAAAGTGGTGCTACCGGTAGCACCCTTTTTTTAAGGTTAAAATTACAATTTGTTTTCAAGCATGGCCTAAAACATGCATATAGTTTCTCAGAGGGAACCTTGAAATATACACCTAAATCAAAGAGTAGTGCTACCGATAGAATTTTTTTTTTTCTAAACTTTAAAATTATACCTCATTTGAAACCTTATCCTAGTTTGGCAAGTACCATTGCAACCAAAGCCTAAAAGTTAACACTTTTGAAAGTGGTGTAAAAACGTATCACTGCTATAAACCAAATCGTAAAATCTACCCATAAATATTTACTTTTTTAAGGTTAGTTTATCACTCCAACCACAAGATAATACATAATGGCATGAAAATATCATTGTTTCATATGTTAACATTCAACATAGCTTCAAAATATTTTTTTTTATTTTAAATAAACAAGTCTATACAAATTACATTTAATGAAACATAAATGATTTTGTTACATTGTCCATATTCAAAAAAGAAGAGCTAAGATTTTTTTTTATATATTCTCCATAATCAAAGCATATAATTCAGAAAACATAGAAATGATTCATAACTTCATGTAAGATCATATGTAATTGAGAACACTCATTTCTGGTTACCATACAAATATCATATTGATAAAAAATACATAAAATGTTTCATACACTTAATCAAATTCATCCATGGATTCTGACACACCATCAAAATCTACATTGTGTTCATATGAATGACTGGATGAAGATGTATATGATCCATATTCTTCTCTATTATCAATGAGTGCACCATCTAAGTTTGCATGTATGCCCAACATTATAGATGTCAAAAGCCTCTTTGATCTACGACTAGGTTCAACATAATCATATCTTGTAGTTATTTCTTGTGGAAGAAACCTCTTGATGATCTCTACGGTCCTGAAGCTAAGAGTTCTAATCTTTTTCAAATTGACGTCATAGACAAGTGTATCAACATCCTGTAATTTTAAGAGGTTGGTGCGATGATGAGTTATATTTTGACCCTTTCTTTTTCTCTTTCTAATGTTTTGTTTCTCAACAACCATCTCTTTCATGTACACACCATTGAATGGGCGTGTACTTGTTGCATACCATTTAAATTCAACTATTATAACATCTTCATTTTATTTATTGATCCTTATAACCTTTGTAATCCAGAATGGATAACCATGAGGATCTTCAGTCGCTAATAATGTAATCATGCAACCCTCCTTAATATCTTGTGTTGAACCCCTATAAAGATATTCCATGGCTTCACGTTGTGCACATGATCTTATAGAACCAATATACATTTCTCTTTCCTCTACCTGTGAAAACTCAATAGCATATTGATATTCCTGTTGTTCAACAATGTTTCTTTCTTCATATTCATTTGACCTAATTTGTGGCCAAATAAATGGAGTCTTACAAAATGTATCTTCATTTGTTGAGTTTGAAATTATGTCACTTTGATCATTGAAAAAATAATCTCACCAAAGATAATAAACAACATCAAAGTACTCATATGTATCTTTAATGGACATTTTTATTTCCTCCAAGAATTCATAATAATATGAATATCTATTACAACTTCGTGCATTATGGATTTCAAAAACTGATTGTAATAACATTAACTTTGATGCGAATATTGGACGATCTGGAATGAACTTAAAAAATGCCAAACCTGATGAAGGCTCCCATTCTACAGTATTTGAATACTTCTTGCCCCATATAAGTGTTTTCCTATCAACTTTTCCAAAGTCATGAAACGTGAAATCTTGACTTGATTATAGTTGTTGATCACAGGAAAGATCTGGAACGTCGATCTGGTGCCATCGTGATCTCGAATATCGGGAGAATGGTGGTGAATCAACCCCCAAAGTCACAAAACACAAAATCATGACTTGATTGCAGTCGTCGATTGAAGGAGGATCATGGACCGTAGATCTAATCATATCAGGAGTTCCCGATACGAAAAATCCCGACGTGATTGAGATTTGAGCCCGAGGTCATGATCGGAGGTCACATCGAGGGAAGATAAGGGAGGAGCTAGTACCCGCTAGGCTCCTGTCGAATTTTTGGAGGTTGGTAAAATAGGGGTGATTCACATGTAAAGACCTGATGCGCGAAATCAGGAAACACCTTTTGGGTTAGGCTCATGGTCACAGACAGTGGTCGCGTGAGAGAACCTTCCACCTTGTGCTTGTTTGCACAACAGAGTTTTGTGAAAAGGACCTATGGAGATTTCTTGAAGATTCCAGCAGGGAATCGAGGAGCTTCCCAACTCGAAGAGTGAGAATATCCAGAGACCAGGAGGTCAGCAGACCTTGCTGAGGTGGGGCACTGCATCAACTTACTTCCTTATAGTGATAATTGTTCTGGTACCATTATGAGATTCACAGTATGGAATGTTATGGAATTAATGGGAAGAAATATCATTGGCTACTACACAATGAGAGATTCAAACCAGTGTAATTAGTAGTTCATAATCAGATAAATTAGACTCATATCAGGAAGTTGTACTCATAGTTAGTTTTGTACTAATCCATATCCAAGTAATGGAAATCAATGGAGCTCAACCTGTACAATGTGTGTAATAAGCTAATCACTATCATAAGTAGTACTAATACATTCTCTCTATGTGATGGATAGGTGATCAGAATAGTAGTAGTGATCCCATATTACTATTATTTTAAAGAACATTAGTTTTGTGTTAATTTCGTTACGAGTATTGCTTATTCTGTGCTATTACATATGGTATACGTAGTAACATGTAGATATCGATCTTAAAGTAGAGCTTACTTCATAGTTACCCAACATGTCATGGTTCCAAAAACTATAAGTAAGCATATGGTGTTAGTTATGTGATTACCTTTATCTAAAGAAGAATGTGATTATGGTGTTAGTAAGCATGTATAATTCCTAGGAACTGTATTTGTTACTAGTGCTAATGTAGGACTTATATCTTGAACTAGTGGAATTATAACTAGCTCGGATGCTACTTAGTCAACTTCCAGAGCTTTACCTGGAGATCAAATTGACATGACCACCTAACCATTTCAATATTGTTATTCACCTTGGCCTCAACATCTATAATAATAAGCATAGATAAGTCCATTGAAAGGTTATACTAAACATGTTTACAGAATGAGTGATGGAGTGGCTTAATGATAGAATTATACTTGATCATCTTCAACATGCCATAACATCCTTGACAGGGCCCAAGCTTGTCCATGTACAGACACGGGCCCGAATTTGGGCATGTCCCTGTACATGGACATGGAAATATTTGGCCTTTTTTTATGTACAAGGACAAGCTCGAATCATTTAATGACCAAATAATTCACTATTTAATAGTTGTCCACATGAATTTGGCACAAAATGATTTTATTACATTTAATATTAAGAGAGAACAATAAGTATAGTAGAAAAAATTATTGTAGGTGTGCCAACTGATATAACAATAACAAATATATTCATTAGAATTGATGATAGACATGTTAAATCTGTTACGATGGAAGTAAAAATCATGAAAAGAAAATTGATGTATACTTTATTGTTGCCCTATAATACCCTTGTTGTAGGTGTCCAAGAATATGCAACAATAAATGTGTTGGAATGGTCCCTTTTTAGACAACCTCTAAACAAACTTGTGAGGCCTTTGTACAAACAATGATATCTAAACTGATGCATAATTACATGAGGTATTTCATTCATTAATAATCTCAAATAATTTGCAAACAATATTTATATATCATTATATGGTTGTTATGGCACCCAAGACGAAGGTTATATGTGTTTTATTTTCAATGTATAACATGAGAAAGATCTTCCCAGCAACTTCATAGTCTGAAATACCAGCTGTTGTTAATCCAACCAACAAATTTGCAATGTGACAATGCATATCAATGTCCCTTCTCTTTTATAATAGGATGATTTAGGTGTTGTCCTTGGCATTCAAAGGTCCTTCTAGTCTTCATGTTGAACCTTGCCTCTCTTTCTTTTAAATTTGGAGTTGAAATGATGAATTTTTTGCTAAGAAAATAACGTTACCAGTGAAAAACCCACAGTCTGCTGATAAGAGAGGGACGACCCCCACAAACCCATGGGATGCTAAGAAAAGAAAGGTACAAACTATTTATAGGTGGTTTGACGTCCTTCTTTAACCCCCATAACTTCTAAATTCAGGCCTATCCTTGTACATGGACAGGGACAAACATGGCCCTATCCATGTACATGGACATGCTCAAACCTCCTATAAATTAATAATTTTTGAACACAATAAAATGTAGACACAATAGAGTAAAAAAACAAGCACAAAAGCACCTAGAAAATATAATATAGAGAAGTATAGGTATCATATGTTTTTCAAATGGGATGACAAGGATGAATTTGATATGTCCATGTTCTGGGACATGCTTGTATTCAAACCTGTCCCTGGACATGGATAGGGAAATTTTTGGCCTTGTCCATGTACAGGGATAGGCCCGAACCTCGTATGAATTAATAATTTATGAACACAATAGGATGCAGACACAATAGAGTAAAAACAAAGACGCAACAACACCTAGACCATATCAGCCACATATAAGTAGAGGTATAATATGTTTATCAGATGGGATGGCAGATCCAAATTTGGACTTGTCCATGTAAAAGGACAGGATTGAATTCAAGCTTGTCCCATTATTGAAGAACAAAAAATGTATAAACTAAATAACATCCAAAGAAGAGAGTGATCACATTATTGATCTTCCTTTGGTTTTTTGGTTTATTTTGTTTTTTGTTAAGTACCAAGTTGAGATAATGTGTGATTTTTGTCTTTCCTGGGATGGTCCATGAGACCTAGGAGTAGTTAAGAAGATCATGATCACATTATTGATATTCCTTGTATGTTGGGATGATAAAATATTATAAGTAAATATCATGAGAATCATGTGGACATTTTTCCATTCAAGATGAAATTAATTGTTGACTTTGTCTTGAAAAAGCCCTTGTTTGAATTATGTTCCCTTTAATTGTTGTGTGGGTTTCTAGTTTTTTTCTTTACCTAAAGAAAGTTAGCCTTCTTGACTTTGGAAGAATTTAATTGTTGACTTTGTGTTGAAACCACCCTTTCTTGAATTATGCCCCCCTTAATTGTTGTGTGGGTTTTTGGTTTTGTTCTTTAATTTTTCCTAAAGAAAGTTAGTTGTCTTGACTTTGGATCCCTTCTCTTGACTTATTTAATTATTTAATTGTGTGGCTAAGACCCCTCTTCTTGGTCTTTTCCATCTTGTTGGAGATCTCTTCTTGGTTATTGTTTGGGGCTTCTGTTTCTACTTGTTGGTGTCGCCCTCCTCATTTTTTTGCTGGTGTAGTCCTTTTTATCTCCTTGATAATTCCACCTTGAGTATGTTGTCTTTATCTTCTATTGTTGGTGCCACATGTGCATGTTGTTGGTTAATATATTGATATTTTACCCTAAAAGTTCTCCTTGGCAATTTGTTCCATGTGTCATGATGAGATCTACCACGAGGGTTTGATCAATGATCCCTTGAATATTTTTATAAGAATATATCTAAGAGGATAGTAAGAACGTGTATCATGTGATATTGTTTCTTGTTTTAGTTTTAAGTAAATGTTTTGTCAATGATTATAAAAAATATAGTTGTTCTAGTTTTTTCAATATATGTTCTTAAATGCTTGTGTTATAAATTTAGTATTTCCATTTAATGTTTCTATAATTTATGAAATTTCATATTCATTAATTTCCAAATGATAGATATTGAGGTGAGATGTCGAGACAAGAGTCTCCAAAAATTAGTCGCAAATGCTCTAGGCTATCCCAAGAAGGAAGAAGAGGAACCCCTTGTTCGATTGAGACTCTGAGTGACCAATGACAATCTCGTCAGAGGAGATTATCAAATGAGTCTGTGAATAGATAAACTCGAGAATGTGCTCAAACAAGTTCTATGGATGCACCCTTCTTAGATAGGTTGCACATTGATACTCCTATACCTGAGAATGTAGGGAATACACTAGGACAAGAAAATATTTTTTCTAATTTTCTTTTATTTGTTTATTTTTTTTGTATTTTGGTGTATTTATATTTATGTCAAGTTAAATGTTGAAATTACTTTCAAATGTTTGTGTAGACAATAAGTTTAATGCGAGGGAAGGTAATGAAAGAGAGAGTGGGTATCACAAATATTTTAATGTTGGTGAAGAGGGTGAAGGTGGATTTAGGAGGCGACGTTATCAAGAAACAAAAGATTACACGCCTACGTCAACCTATCCTTCGGATGTTGATGATGAGATTCTCTGGGAAGAGATTCTTGAAGCAATGAACATTGAGCAATGCTCAGGTGTTAAAAGTAGGTTGGAAAATGATTTGAGGATCTTGGATCTCCCTCAGGAGAGTAAACAAAGCTTGCAGATTGTTTTGCATTCATTGCAAGACTATATGCATGCATATCAAAATATGGGGCCAACCACTGAAAGTTTTATCAATTTGAAGAGGCAGAGAAAGTCAGAGATGATGGGACCTAATAATAGGATGTAGTAAAAAATAAAGTTTCAAAAGAAAAATGAATTTTGATGTCTAATTTCAAAGATGGGCCAAAGCGAAATATGTTGAAGGTGTAATATTTTAAGCACCCCAATATAGCATGACATCTGTATAACATATTTTTGAAAGCATATGAGAAATTTCCGTGGAATGATGAGGTTCCACATTATTTTGCTAGACATGTTTATGCAGATTTTTTCATGGACATGCACCCTAATTATACTAGTCTACCGTCTAATTATTATGAGGTTGGTAAATGACTGAAATATGATCGAAAATGGGCATATCGAAATGTGACATTGCAGAGGCGTCCACGACCTTTAGTATCTCGTCCAGCAGGGGAATTTGATTTACATTCAGAGTTCTGAACTTCAGCAGAGGTTGGAAAAGAGGCTAGGAATGAAATCAAAGAAAATGTGGAATCGATTTTTTATGGTGTTGATGTTGGTTTGAACCATTAGCGAGCGAAATCCAATTCTCGAGCCATTTTTGTTTATAAAACAAATGATGAGTTAGATACCATGTCAGTAGAAGATCTTAAGAAGTATGCAAAAATTTTTCGTAATGGTTAGAAGGAGGTCATTCAGAATGATGAACTGAACATCGGATTGGTACGTGGTCTAGTTAGTAATTTTTTGATGCATTTGAGGATAGTTTACTTCTAATTCTAGATCTAGATACATATCATTATATCTATATAAATAATTGAGTTGTTATTGTCATTAATTGCAGTTTGAAAATATGTTAAATGAATCTCTAGTTAATAGGGGGCTTGATTACACAAGTTTAAATTTGGATGGGTTGAATCAACTATGTGTTTTCTAATATCTACAGATGAACACTTTAGTTTTTCAATTTTCTATCTTTTGAATAAAATAAACAATATGACATTTATAATTTTATATCAATGTGAATACATTGAATCCTAGATTTAGTTCTTAGTTTTGTTGTTCACAGATCCCTATTCCATCTCCTACTACTTGGGAAGGCTTGTCTCAATTCTCATTGGGAGAGTTTGAAGAAGGTGAGAGTTCACATGTATCATTGCATGTTGAAAACAAATTTAGTTATATATTAAAATTGCAAATTGTCATTTAAATTATTAATTTAAAAGAAGAATGTCTTAAACAACATTTAATTTATTGAATCATAGGTTTGCACATCATAGGAATTACATGTTTCAAAATTTAAAACTACAATTTAATGTGTTAAAATTATTTAAATTTAATTTTCAAATTTTTAAATTTAAAATGTGTTATATAGGGCAATGTGGAGAAGAGAGTACTTGAGAGTGTTATTGAACAAAATGTGGAGAAGCGAGTGCGAAAGATTCGGATTGAGGAGGAAGCATCCATACCTGGAAAGAATGTGTCTATTCATGATGATTCATAAATGCATGTTCATTGCACATTAGTGAGTTTTAATTTTCTTTTATGTTAGGATTTTATATAAAAGTGTTCAAGCTTATGTTTATTGAATAAGCTTATATTTGTTACTTTTAAAAAAAAATTGTTTTCTCAAATTTTTAGTTTAGTCTTTCCTATTCATAGGGTTACTAAACTAGTGTCTATATAACTTTTCAATGCTTTGATCAATTATTTTGAAATATATAGAACCCCTATATAAGCTTATCATTGTCTTAAATGGTACATTCAAGATTATTTATGTTTAGATCGGGATGAAGACTTAATTTTGAACTTTAACATTTGATTATTTGAGAACAAAGTATATCCCACATCATAAAAGGGGAAGCTTCTAAATTTTTTTCAATTTCATTCCTTGCCTTCTTGCCCAAGAATGGTGTAGTATGGAAATTTTTGTTTTCTTCGATTGCATTCATTTCCTTATTCTATTGTTGGTGCCACATGTGTATGCTGTTGGTTAGTCCATTGATATTTTACCCTAAAAGTTCTCCTTGGTAATTTGTTTCATGTGTCATGATGAGATCTGTCACGAGGGTTTGATCAATGATCCCTTGAAGATTTTTATGAGAATATATCTAAGAGGATAGTAACAACATGTATCATGTGATAACATGTATAATGTGATATTGTTTCTTGTTTTAGTTTTAATTAAATGTTTTGTCAATGATTATTTTTTTCAATGATTATAAAAAATATAGTTGTTCTAGCTTTTTCAATATATGTTCTTAAATGATGGTGTTATAAATTTAGTATTTACATTTAATGTTTCTATAACTTATGAAATTTCATATTCATTAATTTAATAAGGAATGATATTGAGGCGATATGTCGAGACAAGAGTCTCCAAACATTAGTAGCAAATGTTCTAGGCTATCCCAAGAAGGAAAAATATGAACGCCTTCTTCGACTGAGACACTGAGTGACCAACGACAATCTCGTTAGAGGAGATTATCAAATGAGTATGTGAATAGATAAACTTGAGAATGTGCTCAAACAAGTGTTATGGATGCAAATTTTTTAGATAGGTTGCACATTTATACTCCTACACCTGAGAATGTAGGGAATAGATCAGGACAAGAAAATATTTTTGGTAATTTTGTTTGATTTTGTTTATTTTTGTTATATTTTTGTGTATTTATATTTATGTCAAGTTAAATGTTGAAATTACTTTCAAATGTCTATGTAGACAATAAGATTAATGCGAGGGAAGACAATGAAAGAAAGAGTGGGTTTCATAAAGATTCTAATGTTGGTGAAGAGGGTGAAGGTTGATTTAAGAGGCGACGTTATCAAGAAACAAAAGATTACACGACTATGTAAACCTATCCTTTGGATGTTGGTGATGAGATTCCCTGGGAATGGATTCCTAAAGCAATGACCCTTGATCATTGTTCATATGTTAAAAGTAGGTTGGAAAATGATTTGAGGATCTTGGATCTCCCTTGGAAGAGTAAATAAAGCTTGTAGATTTTTTTGCATTCATTGCAAAACTATATGGATGCATATCAAAATATGGGGCCAACCACTGAATGTTTTATCGATTTGATGAGGCGGCAAAAGTTGGAGGTGATGGGCCCTGATAAATGAGATGTAGTAAAAAATAAATTTTCAAAAGAAAAACAAATTTTTATGTTCAATTCCAAAGATGGACCAAAGTGAAAGATGTTGAAGGTGCAATATTTTAAGCACCCCAAAATAGAAGGACATTTGTATAACAAATTTTTGACAGTATATGATAAATTTCCCTGGAATGATGAGGTTCCACATTATTTTTCTAGACACTTTTATGCAGAGTTTTTCATGGACATGCACCCTGATTATAATGGTCTACCATCCGATTATTATGGGGTTGGTAAAACACTGAAATATGTTTGAAAATGGGCATATCGAAATGTGACATTGCAGAGGCCTCCGTGAGCTTTAGTATCTCTCCCAAAAGGGGCATTTTCTTCACATTCAAAGTTGCGAGCTTCATCAGAGGTTGAAAAAGAGGCTAGGAATACAATCGAGGAAAATGTGGAATCGATTTTTTATAGTGTTGATGTTGGTTTGAACCGTCAGCGAGCGAAAGTCAATTCTCGGGCCATTTTTGTTTATAAAACAGATGAGGAGTTAGATACCATGTCAGTATAATATCTTAAGGAGTATGCAAAAAAACATTGTAATGGTTGGAAGGATGTCATTCAGAATGATGAACCGAACAATGGATTGATACGTGTTCTAGTTAGTAAATTTTTTACACATTTGAGAATAGTTTACTTCTAATTCTAGATCTAGATACATATCATTATATCTATATAATTAATTGAGTTGTTATTGTCATTAATTGCATATTGGAAATATGTTAAATGAATCTCTAGTTAATAGAGAACTTGATTCCACAAGTTTAAATTTGGATGGGTTGAATCGTGTATGTGTTTTCTAATATCCACAGATGAGCACTTAGTTTTCCAATTTCCTATCTTTTGAATAAGATAAACAACATTACATCTATAATTTTGTATAAATGTGAACACATTGAATCCTAGATTTAGTTCTTATTTTTGTTGTTCACAGATCCTTATTCCATCTCCTACTACTTGGGCAAGCTTGCCTCAATTCTCATTCGGAGAGTTTGAAGAGGGTGGGAGTTCATATGTATCATTGCATGTTGAAAACAAATTTAGTTATATATTAAAATTACAAATTATCATTTAAATTATTAATTTAAAATAAAAATGTTTTAAGCAACATTTAATTTATTGAATTATAGGTTGGCACATCATAGGCATTACATGTTTCAAAATTTAAAACTACAATTTAATGTGTAAAAATCATTTAAATTTAATTTTTAATTTTTCAATTTTGAAATGTGTTATATAGGGCAATGTGGAGAAGAGAGTACCTGAGAGTGTGCTTGAACAAAATGTGGAGAAGAGAGTGCGAAATATTGGGATTGAGGAGGAAAAATCCATATCTGGGAAGAAATTGTCTATTCATGATGATTCATAAATGTATGTTCATTGCACATTAGTGAGTTTTAATTTTCTTTTATGTTGGGCTTTTATATAAAAGTGTTCAAGCTTATTTTTGTTCAATAAGCTTATATTTTTTATTTTTTAAAAATTTTTGCTTTCTCAATTTTTTAGATTAGTCTTTCCTATTCATAGGGTTATTAAACTAGTGTCTATATAACTTTTCAATGCTTTGATCAATTATTTTGAAATATATAGAACCCCTATATAAGCTTATCATTGTCTTAAATGGTACATTTAAGCTTATTTGTGTTTAGATCATGATGAAGACCTAATTTTGAACTTGAAGAATTGATTATTTGAGGACAAAATCTATCCCACATCAGAAAATGGGAAGTTTCTAAATTTTCTTCGATTGCATTCTTTGTCTTATTGTCCAATAATTGTGTAGTATGGACATTTGTGTTTTCTGCATACAACGAAGTGAATTCCTTCTTGTCAGGGTATTGTCAAACTCTTAACTAAGTTGGTTATTAACCACAAAAACCCAAATTCAAGTAAATTTACAAATAAGCTATGTACGTCCATGATCTCACTTATGTTTAGATTATGACGAAGACATATTTCAAAGAGCATTTGATTATATGTAATATGAATACATCTCAAACATGAAAGATTTAAATGGTTTTTGAAGAATGACTTAATATATGTGCAGATTTGTGTTTTCTTCATGTACATGAAAGATTATATGAGAAGATATATTCCACCGCAGAAAGAGGAGATAAGTATTTTCTGAAACTCACATATACTATATGTGAGCTATGTCACATATGTGAGCTATGTCACATATAGTATATGCGAGCTAGCTCACATATAATTTCAAAGAGCATTTGATTATATGTAATATGAATACATCCCAAAGATGAAAGATTTAAATGGTTTTTGAATAATGACTTAATATATGTGCATATTTGTGTTTTCTTCATCTACATGAAAGATTATATGAGAACATCTATTCCACCGCAGAAAGAGGAGATACGTATTTTCTGGAAGAATAGTTTTTAAAATGAAGATTTGTGAACTTTCTTAGATATAAGTAATTTCTTGGAAGAATGGAGTAATATAGAGATTTATGAGTCCTTTAATTTGAAATGGGTATTTGAGAGAATTTGATTATATGAGAACATTTATTCCCTTGTAGAAGAGGAGAGAAGTATTTTACTATTAAGGAGATTAGTATTTTACTGTTGAGTAAATAAGATCACCTGGGATGAGAATTTCACCTGAAGGATTTGAACTTTATCCACAAGGAGATAAGTATTTTATTGAAAGAATGATTTAATATGGAGATTTGTGAACTTTCTACATATACAGTTCTATATTTATTTTCAGATTATTTTCTAACATTGAACACAAAAATTGGTTACCAAGAACACAAATTTTCTCTTTAAATTTTTTAAGATTTTAGATAAGATTTTAGAGGAGATTTTACAAATTGTTTAAATCATGTATGCTTAATGTGGAGAGTAACTATTTTGAAAGTTTTAAAACTTTGTGATGGAAATTTGGTTTAAAAAAAATGTCAAAAAAGTGTAATAACAAAAGAGGGAAAATCTTAAATCTTTTTAACTGTGGTTGGGTATGTTATTATTTCTTATTGTTTATTTAATATTTAGTTAAAGTATATATGCTAATATATGTTATTTTTTATTTTTATTATTGTTTTTTATTGTTATAGATGTTTAAATTATATTTAGTGGAAAATATGTTTACATTCTGTTTGGTGGAAAATGTGTTTACATTATATTTGGTGGAAATGAGTATGTTGGTGTTATAGCAAGATTTGTCTCACCATTGTTATCTTTCACAGAAGGCCTTTTTTCATTTCCTTATGCAGACTTGTCATCCCTTTTTGATGAATGCAGAGATAAAATACATATTTTTCCACACATACACACTCTATCTACTATACATCATGCGTATACGTAGGATGCTCCACTACAACCCGCGTACATCGGGATTTGTGCCATAAAATACAAAAATTAAGTCGGGTTTCCATGTCACGACAAGAGATCTCTGATCCTTGGCCTTCCATATACTGGAAATGTTCCAAATTGGCCCTTCACTTGCAATTTGAAGGCTATAAGAGCACAATTCCGAGATATGGAAAAAATGAGAAAGCATTCAAATTTGAGAGCAAAGTTACGTTGGAGAAATTACATCATATTGAGTTTGCATTGCTTTGTCCCTCAAGTCTGAACACAGTGTTCAGCCTCCAAGATCTTTTCCTATTCTTGAGAGAACCTCATTGTCACTTTTCTATGAGCTTGCCTTTGGTGGAAGATTGAAGTGGTGGAGACCTAGTTGGAAGGAACTTGGTTTCTTGGTTCCAAACCATGCCGACATGAAAGTCTGTAATGTTATCACTTCTGTTGATCATTTATTAATAGAAATACTCCTTTCCCATCCTATTGGTATCATGAAAATATATGATTATTATCCATGGGCATGTTTGTAATGTTTATTGATGGATTATGCTATCTAATGTGTTAACCTTTTATATTATCACCATACGCTTTCTCTACCTGCTTGTTGAGAACTTGTCCCAGGTATAAAGTTTTGAGTCGAAGTGCTCAACAATGGACATCTTCAAACGTTGGAACGAGGTAGGCTTCTTTCTTATCTCCCTTGCACATTCGTTTATATAACATATGTTGGAATTGAGTAGATTTCTGCAGTCATACATGTTTGTTGTGGTTTACCCTAGCCATAGAGAGTTTTTCCCTCGTAATAGAATTGGCAACTTCATTGGGAAGAGATCTTCTTTCTAATGGTTGAAGTATTTTTTCTCTTTTCATTTCTCTTTTTCATTTTTGTTTCTTGTCGTACCACTACTTAACAGATTATGTTCACTCTGGGTCTGAGTCTTTAGCCCTTTTTCCCTTTCTTGGCCTTGTTTTAAAGCTTGTACATGCCTTTGGCCTTGACAGTCGCATACACACATGTGTTGTCTCATTGCAAGCTGCGTATATATGCACTTGTTTCCTGAACAATCGCGTATACCACTTTTCCTTTCTAGTTTGCTTGGTTTTTGGATTGCTAGGTGGGATTGCATAGTTGTCGAGCCTTCTTAGGTCTTTGTAGTGCCTGTTAAGATTCTCTAGGTTGACAGGAAACTTGTTTGGAGTTGAATTTTTGGGCGGAGTCTTTCTCATTGTTTTTCATTTTTTAATTGTCCTTGAACTCTAGGTTGTTTGATTGGCTGCTTGGTATTGTTCTTGAGTTATTCTGTTTATACACAGTAGACTTTATATATCAGGTTGCTTATCATTCCATGCATTTTATTTTTGGTATATTGAAAATAAAAATAAAAATAGCCATTTTACATTTCTTGGCATTTTTGTCTTCTGAATATTTATCATTAGCTTAGTTCATTTAGTGAAAGATTTCTTTTTACTTCTGAATTGCAGAGTTGAAATTGAAATTGTATTGTCTTTTATACGCATATCATTCATTGAAAAGTTAAAATTAGACTTTTCATTATGTTTATATTTATTTTCTTGCAGAGTCATAATATCACGAGTTTCACTTCCATACCCTTTTGAGTAATCACGACCAATAAATTTTACACTTTAAACTAAAATTGATTAGTCACGATTTTATTTTTTAGGGTGCACAAAATAGTCTAGGATTTAGTGCCTTGGAATAGGATTTTGTGAGTAAAATTTTCCAAGGCAATTAAATCAACATATGTGTCTGAGACAGGGAGTTGGGAAGTCCATTGTATAATTGGTAAGATTAGGAGGCTCCGCTCACACCAGAGTTAATCACAAGGTCGCGCGAAGTTAGTTGAAGGGATAACCCCTGTATACTCGCTGGGCATCAGAGATATTTCTATGGATTTATTTGAATTTGGGGATCTTGCTATTACCCATACCTCTATGAAAAGAGGTGCTTTCAAGGTTTCAAGCTTTTCTACCCTGCCCATATGGTAACATAGACTTACTATTGTTTGCCTGTGCATCAATTATACAGTGGTTTATTAGTTTCTTGACTTAGTTGTCTCATAGGTTACTTGCAGGGATTATTCTGCTTGTATCCTAGGTCAGATAGGGGTTGGACAACACAGAGCCTTTATGGAAGATTACCTCTCTGGGGGGATCTGACCAACTAGTTGTTAATCCCACCTGGGCCCCTATAAGTGATTCTGTTACCTCCGAACTTTAGTGAGGAGTCTCATGTCCTTCTTGGACGAGACATACCTTCTTTAGCAAGGGAGGCCACTTAACCACTTTAGCATGTTTGCATGCATATTGGTCGTTTGACTGTTGATATTCTCTTTGACTACTAGTTGGACTTAGAATTTTATTTTTTATTTTGTAGAGTCATAAGTTGTCGTGGAGTCAGACAAGCATCCTCGCCATTCCCGTCAATTGTTATAGTTACCACCGGATTTCGAGTTCTTTCCTTCTAAAAGGCGTAGAGTTATTAGGCGTGGTACACACAAAACCACCTTTCAGACTTGTAGTTCCACAAGGATGAGTATTGAATCTAGTCTCTATAACACTGGGAGTTCTTCGACACCCATACCCACTATAGTTAATGGCACCCCTTCGACTCCTGCAACCACTACAGTTGCAGTGTCGAAGGCACATACTGGTACTATGGCTTAGCATGTAGTTAATTATTCATCTCTTGCCTCGAACCCTTTTGGGGGTCTTGGTCATTTGCTGGGTTACAATGTTTAGTCCATCCCTATGGATTCTAATCTATTTTCTTACGGTATGCCTA
>JZKD02S2257264.1:771368-801297 GCA_000966675.3 Picea glauca | reverse complement strand
TTTTATACGCATATCATTCATTGAAAAGTTAAAATTAGACTTTTCATTATGTTTATATTTATTTTCTTGCAGAGTCATAATATCACGAGTTTCACTTCCATACCCTTTTGAGTAATCACGACCAATAAATTTTACACTTTAAACTAAAATTGATTAGTCACGATTTTATTTTTTAGGGTGCACAAAATAGTCTAGGATTTAGTGCCTTGGAATAGGATTTTGTGAGTAAAATTTTCCAAGGCAATTAAATCAACATATGTGTCTGAGACAGGGAGTTGGGAAGTCCATTGTATAATTGGTAAGATTAGGAGGCTCCGCTCACACCAGAGTTAATCACAAGGTCGCGCGAAGTTAGTTGAAGGGATAACCCCTGTATACTCGCTGGGCATCAGAGATATTTCTATGGATTTATTTGAATTTGGGGATCTTGCTATTACCCATACCTCTATGAAAAGAGGTGCTTTCAAGGTTTCAAGCTTTTCTACCCTGCCCATATGGTAACATAGACTTACTATTGTTTGCCTGTGCATCAATTATACAGTGGTTTATTAGTTTCTTGACTTAGTTGTCTCATAGGTTACTTGCAGGGATTATTCTGCTTGTATCCTAGGTCAGATAGGGGTTGGACAACACAGAGCCTTTATGGAAGATTACCTCTCTGGGGGGATCTGACCAACTAGTTGTTAATCCCACCTGGGCCCCTATAAGTGATTCTGTTACCTCCGAACTTTAGTGAGGAGTCTCATGTCCTTCTTGGACGAGACATACCTTCTTTAGCAAGGGAGGCCACTTAACCACTTTAGCATGTTTGCATGCATATTGGTCGTTTGACTGTTGATATTCTCTTTGACTACTAGTTGGACTTAGAATTTTATTTTTTATTTTGTAGAGTCATAAGTTGTCGTGGAGTCAGACAAGCATCCTCGCCATTCCCGTCAATTGTTATAGTTACCACCGGATTTCGAGTTCTTTCCTTCTAAAAGGCGTAGAGTTATTAGGCGTGGTACACACAAAACCACCTTTCAGACTTGTAGTTCCACAAGGATGAGTATTGAATCTAGTCTCTATAACACTGGGAGTTCTTCGACACCCATACCCACTATAGTTAATGGCACCCCTTCGACTCCTGCAACCACTACAGTTGCAGTGTCGAAGGCACATACTGGTACTATGGCTTAGCATGTAGTTAATTATTCATCTCTTGCCTCGAACCCTTTTGGGGGTCTTGGTCATTTGCTGGGTTACAATGTTTAGTCCATCCCTATGGATTCTAATCTATTTTCTTACGGTATGCCTAACTTCAGTTCGCAGTTTTCGACTGCAATCCTAGTTGTTGGCCATAATGCTAGCATTGGACTTGGGGGAACTACACCTCCTTACACTCCATTTCCATTTGGAGGTTCTCATATCCCTCAAACAAATCCTAATATAGGAAGTGTCCCTGCTATCAACCACGGGTGTAATCCTTTTACAGCTGGATGGAACAACCAACCTGGCAGACAAGTTTCGTCCTATATCCCTACCTCCTTGGTGTCGATTCCGACCAATACTTTTGGCATGACGAATCTACTTCAATAATTTGGTTTCCCACTTGAAGGAGGTCAGTCTTACCCTTTGGGAAACCCCCAACCCAGACCCAATCCGATTGGGGGAAATTTTCATAACCCCCAACCCATATCTTACTCAGTTGGGGGCAATTTTTATAATCCTCAACAGAACATTCCTGCTGGAATGACACCCAACCCAATTTATACGAATCATCCTGGAGGAGGGCCTTATAATTCTAGACAGGGCTATGGTTCTTACCAGAATCCTGGATGGACAACAGTTCCACATGCACAATCTTTTGCGGGAGGTTGGGGCCATATGTCGCAACCCTGTCTCCCTTTTCTGGCCACACTTAATCTACCAGATTTGGCTACGTTAATGAACGAACCGGTGATTCATGATCCCACATGGCCCCCCATCCCCACCAAACTTCCTTTGGACATCCCAAAGTTTGAAGGAAAGAATGGAGAGGACCCTAGTGATCACGTCACTACCTTTCACCTTTGGTGCTCATCGAATTCTCTTAATGACAATTCTATTAGATTACGATTATTTCAACGCACTCTCATTGGAGTTGCAGCGTAGTGGTATATTGAGCTACCTAGGGGGACATATGGGTCATTTAATCATTTGTTGATGGTCTTTATTAACCACTTTCAGTTACCCATTCGTTATGATGTTGGCCTTGAAATTTTGTCGACTTTATGCCAGGACACCACCACTCATATATTGGATCTTATCTAGGAGTGGCGTAGACAGAAGAGGTTGATTAAGACTCCTATACCCATGGTATTTCTTTTAGAATGGTTGCTTAAGTCTTAGAACCCTCCTATCTCGAAGGACATTGCTACTTTTTGGGTCACCATTGAGGAAGAAGCTATGTTTAGAGCCCAACAGTTAGATTTGATATATGCTTAGTCTCGGATGTTATATCACCTTCTTCCAGAAGCACCACGGTCAAGTTACGATCCTAGGAAAAAACCCATAGCTCATGCCAATGGCATTGTAGGTTCCACCAATGTAAAGTCCACAGACTCGACGATGAGCCACTTGAAGACTTTGTCTCTAAACGAGTCTTCTAGAGGACCATCTTCATCTGTGTCTTCCAATCCCACTCAGTCGATGGATGTACATTCTTTGAAATCGTCGAAAAAACCAAATGGTGACCAACAAATAAGAGGGAATAAAAGGAAAGATTGAAATAATCGTAAGGGTGGGAAAAATGGTAATAAACCCATGGACAAAGATAATAATGGGAAACCAAATGATAATGCTAGAGAGGGCAAGAAATAAAAACGTAAGGTGAAGTTTCCTTGTAAACTTTTCACTGATCACCACCTTACGCATTTATGCCCCAAACTCACGGAGGCTGCGAGGATTTTGAATCTACCGCCCGTTGTGCTAACGAATCCATTCCCACATAACCATCACTTAGCCTTGATCTCTTCGAACGCCGAAAATGTGTCAGGTGGGAGTCAAAACCGACCACCGCAAGATGGAGACCGCGTATGTATCAATATGGTCGATGAGAAAATCGATGTAGTCACTCGATCTCGAGATTATATCTCTTCGCAAGCTAACTCTAGTCTAGAATCTCCCCCTCCTCCTCCAGAGACGAACTTACAGATTGAGAAACCAGATCCTTTGCCTCATATTTTGAAAGGAGTACTTAAGCTCTCTACCCATAACCCTAATGCTAGAGCCACCTAGAACTACTCTATTGTTGAGGATCTGGGCCAAACCCCTTGTGTAATGTCATCTTTGGAGGTACTCTAGACGTGTCCTTCACAGAGGAATGCCTTACTCTATGCTTTAGGAGCTCTAGAGCCCAATGGCTAAAAAATGATCAAGTTTTATGTCACGGATGTGAAGCCTCACTTACCTTACCATGTGGCATTCCAAATCCACATGGCGTATTCCAAGTATACCATCAAATGTGCGGTTTTTGATGAAGGTGTTTCCACTTGCGTGATGTCCCTGGTCTTTTGGAAAGCTCTCGATTCTCTAACACTTTCCAGGTGATTGAACATGTTGACTACATTTGACGTTCATTCCTTCCGCCCTCATGGTATTCTCCCTGCCTATCCAATCCAGTTAGGTGGGAAGACAGTAGAGGTGGAGGTAGAAGTAGTTGATGCGCCTTTTGATTATAACCTGTTACTAGGTCACAATTGGACCTATGCTATGGTCGTTGTTGTATCATCCGTCTTTGGTACACTTTGTTTTCCTCATCAAGGGAATATCGTGACCATCGACCAATTATCCTTTGCGTACTCTAGTCCTAATGCATATGTCGGAGCGTCGATCCTTGTGATCGACAATTCTTAGCTGAAAACAAAGAATATCAGTGTTGGAATCAATTCTCAGCTGGAAATAGAGAATACGGGTACTTTCGATTTCTCAGCATCGAATCACCACGTTTACGCCATGTCTAGTAGGCCTGCTTCGACAGGGAGGTCCATCATTTTTCGCACTTCCTATTTTAGTGATCCATGGACCCTACCTTCCCCGACTTAGTTGTGTGAAGGTCAGTCGCATGCTGGCATGGCCATGACACTATCGGCATCAGAGATTGTGTATCAAATTGTTCTTGACTCTTCATCTGACCCTGATCTTGTTACCTCACTGACGGACGAGGAGGATCCTGTTCTTAGGCCTATATGGGCCACCTCGTTATCTTGTTCATATGATTTCCTAGATCAAACTTTGTCTTTGGATGAAGCCATCCTCGAAGCCATGAATGGTTCTGATAGACCTTGGGATGATATGCATCATTGATCTTATTTTCTCCCAAGTCTTGAAAGAATCAAGTAAGATGACTTTTGATCTACTTTGAGTGAGATATTCGGTCACGTTGTGGTTCCACTTGATATGCACAACATTTATGCCAAAGGAAACATGGCGAGTATTTCTCCTATCGTATCGATCGATATCTCTCGTACCCCTGGCAAGGTTGAAAACATAAATATAGGTGCGGATTGTTCACCAGAAGAAATCTTGATCTACACCGAACTCTTCAAATAATTTTGAGATGTATTTGCTTGGTCATATGAAGAGATGCCAGGGATTGACCGTCGTATTGTCAAACATGGGATTATAACTTATCTGGATGCTAAACTTGTTCAACAACGTCTTAGAGATGTGAATCCTAGGAAGGCCCCTGCTATTAAAGCAGAGGTCGAGAAGCTACTTAATGTTGGCTTCATCTACCCAGTTCCCTTGACCGAATGGGTATCCAACCCCATTCCTGTGAATAAAAAGCAAGAAACCATCCGTTTATGTATGGAATTTTGCGACTTGAACAAGGATTTTCCTAAAGATAACTTCCCTACACCTTTCATCTATCATATTCTCAATGAGTGTGCGGGAATCGATATTTTTTGTTTTATGGATGGATTTTTAGGGTATAACCAAATCCAAATCAAACCTGAGGACCAACACAAGACGAAATTTATTTGTCCTTGGGGTACTTTTGCATACCGGAAAATGCCTTTCGGCCTTAAAAACACCGGAGCAATCTTCCAACATGCCATGAATTTCACTTTTCACGATCTGAAGCACATAGTCGAAGCCTACCTTGATGATCTTGTTTCTCACTCTCGCAAGGGAGTGGATCATGTTATGCACCTTCAACTCGTTTTTGAAAGATATCATTATTATAGAATCCGGTTGAACCCTCATAAATGCATCTTTTGCGTTAAGTCTGGTCATCTTTTGGGATTTTTAATCTATGAGACCGGGATCATGGTAGATCTTCTTAAGGTTAAGGAAATACTTCAATTGCCTCCCCCGTGCATGATTAGAAAACTTCAAGGTTTACAGGGGAAAGCTAAATTTCTACATAGGTTCATAGTGAATTATGCCAATATCACTAAGGGATTCAAGCACCTCTTGAAGAAAGACACCCCTTTTATCTGGGATGAGAGAGCCCAGGAGTCTTTTGATGCTTTGAAGAAAGCCTTGGTATCGACCCCTCTACTTAAGTCTCCTAACTACAATAGAGATTACTTTCTTTATATTTCCGTGTCTGAAGAGACGATTGGTATGGTTCTATTTCAGGAGGATGATGAGCTCCATGAGCACATCATCTACTATCTTAGTCGAAACCTAGTCGGGCCTGAGCTTAATTACTCTCACGTTTAAAAGCTAGCTTTGGTTGCCATTCACATAGTCCAACGTTTACGTCACTATATATTGCTTTGAAAGACTACTGTGGTGGCTAATATTAATCCATTTCAATACGTCCTTACCAGTTGTATAATAGGGGGGAAATATAATAAATGGATTGTCATTTTACAAGAGTTTGATCTCGACTTCGCTTCGACAAAGTCCAAGAAATCACTAGTCTTCGTAGAGTTAATATCTGATTTTCCATGATTAGACAAGGATGTAATCCATGCTGATTCATTTGTAGACAAACACATTTTCCTTGTCTCATCGTCGGACCCTTGGTATGGAGACATCGTTCTCTATCTTCAAACCTTGAAGTTTCCTCAACATCTCGCGCGAGATGATCGACGACGTATTAGATACCAATCTAAGAAGTATACCATCATTGGTGACACTTTGTATCGCCAAGGAATAGATTATATATTACTTCATTTTTTAACTCACGAAGAGGCGGATTCAGTCCTAAACAATTTCCACAAAGGGGCTTGTGGTGGTCACCTATTCGGGCTTTCAATAACCCAAAAAATCTTGCGAGATGGTTATTTATGGCCTACTATCTTTAAAGATTGTATTGAAGTGGTTAATAAGTGTCACCCCTGCCAGGTGTTCATGTTGGCCATTGGTTATGGAAGGAAGAGAAGATCAAGGAAGAAAATGTGAAATGCAAACTGCGTGGAAGACATAGTGACTGTTACTGGGTCAAAGTAAGAAAAAGAGAAAAAAAGATCGAGCGAATCCCGAGAAAGAAATCCATTGGATGAGGAGATCGAGGATGAGATATAAATAGTGAAGAAGTATCGTGGACAACTTAGAAAGTGGAAAATCCATCGTTAGATGCTTTGGAGCACCGTGCTAGAAGGAAGGAAAGATAGGTTGGCGAAGCCTTGAAACGTGGGTCAAGTTGAACTAGGGTTTAGAAACCTAGGGTTGTGATATATAGGGTTTTGGACACCTAGGTTTCGACCTAAGGATGTCAGTTTGAGATATTGTAATGTATAAATAAAGGTCAAGAGGACCTGGGATGGGTTTTTGATGTTGTTGTTGTCGTTATTAGTAGTCTTGATCTAGTTGTTGTTGGTATGTTGTGAGAGATTATTGTTGTGCAAGAGAGAAGTGTTAAGTGTGAGAGCCTTCTGGTATTGTAAGATCTTCAGCTGGGTGCAAAGATCAACCTTGTAGCTGGGTGCGAAGGAAAGGGGAGAGATAGAGAGAAGAGAGAGATCTGTTGGTTAAGAGCGTAGATCAGAACTATATGCTTTCATCTTAATATATTATAAAGCATAGTTATGTGGATGTATCCCCAGAGAGAGGGTGAAACATGTATATATGTATTGTGTGTGTGATTTATGTTGTGTTATTTTTCCTTGATATATTGTTATTGCATTGTTGTCATAGATCTGATAGGTGTATGGAGTATATCTAAGCTGATAAGTGATATATGCATGCTATATTGTTCTAGTATTGGATCCACTTGATATGCCCCTTGGTTGTAGACACTTCTGTCCTGCAACCCCCCCATAGATGCTTCGGGTGAGACTGCATATTATTTGCAGGTGTAGCCGAAAGGGCCAGTAGTTAGGGATTGTTGGTACTCTCTTGGAGCCAAACCTTGGGTCTACCCTTGTGCCAACAAATGGTTCTGTTACCGGGATAAGAATCTTCTTAAGGGAATATTAAGGTGGTTCCCATCAAAGACAAAGATTCAAAAGTGTATAGAGGATCAAGAAAAGGAATTCGTTGAAGCCCAGAACAATAACCCTAACCTGAGTACAAAGGATTGGTTGGAGAGACATATTTTTACTGATATACATGAGATATTCTTTGGAGGAATCCATCAGGAACTATACGAGTGGTTAGCCAAGTTGGTAGATACCCATTTTGAGGTCAGATCTAGACCTCCTGTATTTTGGACATCAACACTGATCAAGAAGATCAAGAGATTTGATAACACCATGTCAAGAGAAGTGGATCACTGATTTGATAGCACCATTGGAGGTTACATCACCGAGTTTGATCTTGACAGAGTAGAGTCGTATAGCCAAGCCGAGAGATATTTTTTCAAGGAACCCAAAGGGAAATTTTTACACTTTCTAAAGTTGAGAATCAAGATGTTTTTGCATGAGAAGAACATCTTGAAGATACAGTAGATTGATCGAATATTGAAAGGCTAATTTTCAAAAATTCAGATAGCGACAATGACATAGAGGTTGGACATACGTGTAGTGGGAAAGTGTTCAGAGAAGTTCATCTTGTGAACATGTTCAAGTAGAAATACAGAGATGAGGGTTTCTACAGTGAAGAAGAAGAATATTTGATCGATGAAGAGCATTCAAAACCCACTAGGGCAGAGGATGAGGAAGTTGAAGAACTTCGTCAGGATGAGTCAGAAACTTCAGAAACTGCACAGACTATTGAAGTAAGTTCTATTACCCCTCCTGTTGATTCAGTAGTATTAAGAAATCAGAGTAATCCAAGCCACCAGAGCGTCTAGATAACCATCACTAGTAGTCGACCACATACTCATTTAGGGACCCTGTTGTTGGGGAAAATCACCCTACGAACTAGAAAATAGAGTTCGGACTTTTCATGCAAATATGACCGAATAGAAATTACTTTCTACCTTCATCCCTAGATTTAAATCCCCTTTTCTTAGTAAATGAAAGGAATATCAACCTACCTCGTTCTCAGTGTTTGATGTTGATCCTCTATTGTGCTTGATTACTTGTTCGCAATCCTCCTTCCAAAGATGACCTGCATCCAATACAAACAACAACTATGCATGCATACTACTTATATACTAACGGGTTAGAAATCCAAACATATACTGATCAAACTATAAACAGTTCATGAATTGGGACGGGAAAAGCATTCTCTTTATTACTTAAAATGAGTCAACTTACAAAAGTTGAGACTGACCACTGCTCCTTGAACTTGATCCTGGGATCCTCTTCTTCTGTCCTTCAACTGCTTTGCTTTGAATCTCCTTTGGCACAAGGAAAGGCTAAAGGGTTGGGACAATGGGAATACGTAAATGGGAAGAGTTTCTTTGATATATTTTTCCTTTTCCAAATGGGACCCCTACCCCTTATTTTATAGGCTAGAAGGAGCTAGGTATTTGTACGAACCCTCGGCCATGCATGGCTGGGAGTTTCAGTTAACTCACCCATAGATTTTTGTTCTGTCGGCAACTTTCCTTTTTTCATGCTTTTGTCGGTCCACGTGGGTTGTTTTGGGTCATCCAGCGTGTACACGCGTGCAGTAATGGATTAGGGTGCGTGGGCCTTTATTCAAGAGGATTTTCAAAGAGTTGTTCAATAGTGTTTTGGCAAAGAAGGGATATGAGTTGGCCTGATGCTAGGTAAGCATTGTGGTGCAATTTAGGGTTATAACAGATGCCCCCTAATTTGTGAGGTCAGAAGAGCATCTGATGGCCGAAATACATTACCAATCTTTACTAATGTGCCAAATGATTGAGCCCAAGGATGAGGAACCGGGACGTGCCATCTACAAAATAACAAATGTCTCACCAAGGCAGGCATACCCATGCTCGGGATAAAATAGAACTATGGCTACCAATCAAATACACTGTAGATTGATGTCAAATAAATATAAAGAGTAGCCACGAACAATACACAACATAGCTACATCTCGAAATCAGAAAGATATACATATAGAGTACTCATCTTCCAGAAGATAATTCGGCCTGATGGCTGGAGATGAGATCTTCAGAGCTTGAGAAACAACTTCAAAATCTTCAAAACTTGGGTAGGAGTGTAATATAAGTGTATGACTACACTACCCATTGGTCTTTGACGGCTTGTCGGTCATGGACTTGATAATCTTGATGATCAGACTGAAGGCTTCAGTGATTTCGAACAAGGACTTGATTGGATGTTTCAGGATGGCCGAACATGAGGACAAGAGACATATTCCAGAGGGGCCAACTCAAGCTTGGTGATAAACATCCCTTGGATAATAGCACGACAAATGATGAGACTCAGGGAGCATGTATGTTAATCATAAGTCTACGAAGTAGGAGACGACACAAACTCTTCATATGTTTGGAAGGATAACCAAACAGTGGAGGACACAACTCTATATAGCGAGAAAAAGATTCCTAAGGAAGTACTACAACCTATAGTCTGATGAACAAATGGACAGATGTGCTTTATCAAAGGGCGACTCATTATGCTGCCAATAAAGAAAATACTTTTCCCTTCCTCTTTTTGGGGTATATTTGATTTTTTTGTTCTTTTCAAAGAATAAAGGAATATTATGTTACAAGGGAGGAACGAGTGTTGCTAACATACAAGCTCAAGGCACAAGGACAAGACTGATGTTCTAGTAAAATGATACTCGAGAAAAATCCTCCGGGGGCCAAAGGTGTTAAGATGCAGAAGCAACTTGTTACAAGCCTAGTGTATAGGGTATGCAAACACGGTTAACAAAACACACAATGGTAATGTCCTTCAATGTAAGTTTAACGACCCCAAAGAAGGTAAGCTCGGTGGTTTTTCATATTTAGAGATTCTGAAAAAACATAAAAGGAGACTCCATTGGGGTATCTTTTTCGAAGATAGTCTAGTTAGTTCGAAAAAGGATAAACTAGCACCGATTAGACATAAATTCAAAACCATTTTAACGAGTGTGACAAGGACAAGATCACTCGGTTATTTTTTCATTTTTAAGGAGTCTGAAAAAGACTTAACTATGGACTCTGTCAAGAATATTCTTCTGGACCAATTTAACGAGTGTGAAAGAATAAGGTCACTCGAAGATCTTTTCAATTTTAGAGAGTCTGAAAAGAGCTTAACTATGGACTCCGTGGGGGTTTCTTTTTTGTAAGTTTAGTCCCTCAGGTCCGAAAAAGGGATAAAATTATACCTGAGAGTACTCTTCTAAAGAAAGGAAGTTCCATAGAGTATACCTTTGTTCATACAATTGACCGTCTAGACTGAAAAAGGGGTAAACTACCACCAGACAGACGTGACTTGAAATTTCAGTTTAACGAGCGTGAAAGGCCACAAGATTGCTCGGCAATATTTTCACGTTTAGAGGGTATGAAAAGGGCTTAAAAGGAGACCCATAAGTTTTTTGGGAGTCCTGAGGGTGAGATCAAGAGCGAAGAAGAATCATGCAAATGAGGCTCAAACTCATATTTAGGAAAGACTATAAGGACTCCCGAGCCTACAGTGTTTTAGAGACGGCATGGACACCATAATGCAACCATGACCTACCTAGGGAATCCATGTTTTGGTAAGCTCTACAGCCAAGTTGCGACACTTGTAAAGAAGATATGATGGTTTTGTGTCACAACCTGATGGGATCGATCCTATGGTAGATGAAAAAGACAACGAGACACAAAAGATGGGGTAGTCACCTAACCTATATGCTCAAGTTGATTCTTGGAAAAAATTTCATGGATCGTCAAAATTTTCTCAAAACTCAAAAAAGGTGTCCCAATACTCGATCAAATCCCTCCCATATAACTCCTGAATCACTCTAAATGGTTTTTGGTATAAAGAAATTGATAAGGGAGGCTAAAAAAGTTACAAAAAGAGGCCAAAAAATCTATAAATAGAAGCTGGTAGATCATTATCACCATCGTTGATTTGGAAATTGACTCTGGAGCCAAAAGACCCCCTTTGATAAAAACGGTGATTCTGGGAGCTACGATGGATGAAACAAATTTCTGCTTGGACCAAGTAAGTACAAACTCCCCTATCTAGCTATCCAATTCTTCAATTTTGCATTTGATTTCATTTTTTGGGTGGGTGTCGACCTTTAAAAGGTCAGCCCTAGGTCCACGCAGGTTGTCTCTGGACAGACCGCGTGTACACTCAGGCAGAGTAAAGCCTGCTCGTGTGTACACGTGACTATCACCTCTACAACACACGTGGACCCCCTTTTATAGCAAAAAAGAACTAAACAACCCTTACTGACCCTCCTGAACTTGGATGTTTTGGCAGGATGTATGTCCACTGGAGGGAAAGGGAGCATGAAGCAATCAGTGAGTCAGTTGTGGGAGATCTGAATGTCATGGCTGCATTGATGCATTGTGGTTTGCTTAAGTTTTTCCTGTGTCCATTTATGAGAGCACAACCGAGGCTACTGAATGCCTTGATTGACTATTGGCACCTTGATGTAGAGGCCTTTATGCTAGAGGGGCAATCACTAGTGCTCACCACCGAGGATATATATTTTTTGACTGGCCTCTCAAGGAGAGGGGAACCAGTCAATTTCAAGACATTTCCAGTGGGGCCGCTTAACATATTGGAACTGATATCCCTGCACTGTGAGGTTGGGACGAACCATTTGAGCTCACAGGTGCCCTTAAGTAAGATCATTGACCTATCACTGCAAGCGATATTATTGCTTATTGGGTGGATTACTGGTTATGTAGCCTTGTATCAGGTGTCTCGTGCATAGATGAACTGTGCTATCCAGTGCTTGAATGCACAAATTTTTGACTGGAGTACCACACTACTTGAGTGTATGAAGAGGCAATTGACAAATTGTCGATAGCAAACATAGAGGAACTTCGGGTTCGAGACGATTTTGTGCTCATTCTTCTTTGAGAGAGTTCCGAGCTTTGGTCATCGGGAAGTGGTACGAGGACATCAGGCCTCTTTTCCTATAGTATGTAGATGGGCAATATTACTATCACGACAGGGTGGTGGAAGGACCAATGAGTCCTTCGACGATGACCTTTTTGCATTTCTGTCATGACAGATCCCTGTGATCGAGGATTACCCATATGTAGGGATAGAATTTTCTAGAGATCTTGAGATACCCGTGCCTCCTAGTGAGGAGCGAGTGGAGATGGGTAAGTCTCCACCTTTGTAGGTTTTTTGTTGTATATGTAATTTTTTTGTCGTTTTTGTTATATATATCAATTTGTTTTTATATGCTAGAGTATTTGAAGAGTATTTGATAGATATACATTTGTTTCATGTAGATGTGGGACCAGTATGACCTGTCGATTTTGCACGGAACATGCATCGTCCTCAACCAGAAGCAGCAGTTGCCGCCACCGGGGGACTAACAGTAGCAGGAAACCTCCCAGCCGGGGAGGCTAAGAGGGTATTTAGACGAGTTGAGCGGAACTTCATTGCACTCACTCGCATAGTCCCGATGACAGAGATAGAGGACCTTCCACCATCCATGCAGCCTCATGTAGAAGGGGCAACTCAGACGTGGGTCCGACTGTTTAGGCATTTAGATCATGTTGTGGACTATTATAACAGGGCCCATAGGCCTTGAACCTATTTATAATTTTTACGTGGCACGAGCACTACTTGTGTATATCTTTTGAGGGCATAAGCCCTATGACTCGTTATTGGTCCTATTTTTGAGGTGCTTGCATCCATCTATGTACTCTGGTTACTTTATGATGTTATATATGGTTTTTTAATCTTTTGTGTCTTATGGATCACATTTGCAAAAATGTATTTACATGCTTATGTCAATGTTCTTTCATATGTGTGCAAGATGCCAATCTAAAATTTGATTAGCTAGAGTATCTGTAATTTGGTTTAATCTCCTAGGAACATGAAAATATGTAATATAATACAAGTTTCGTTCTAAGAGACATACCCTAAGGAATCGTCAGTGTAAGGTTGGATCATGAACATGGTATACTCTGTTTAGCTGTGACACAACCAGTTGAGCATCGAGATAGACCCGAAGATGAGAGATACCCAATGACAAGGCATCACGAAGCAACTCAATAATTGCACTATACTCGGCGACATTATTTGTGGTGTCACCTAATCATATACCTCCGGAGGATAACAAATAGCCTTGAGGTGTAAAGATTACCCAAGCTGCGGAGGCAAGCCTCCAAGTGTGCCAACTAGCACCGTCTGCATACCCAATGAACACCACAAAATCACTTGGCATCTTCCATATTGACAAAAGATAACATCAATGACATGTCCATAACACTTAAAAGAAACTAAAAAGTAATAGTACAAAATATGTTACAAAAAGTTACCCACAGTGACCTACCTATGAGTAATACTTCTTGAGGTAGAGCCCATTTCTAGGCTCCACCAAAGAATTCCCTTCAAAATCAACTAGACAATAAGTGCCCTTTTTTAATACCTATTTTATGATGAAAGGTCCGAATCACATGGGTTTGAATTTTCCTGCCCCCAGGGGGTCCTTATCTTGGTCATAGACCAGGACAAGGTCACCTTCAGAGAAAATCCGAGGACCAACAGACCTATCATACTGACACTTGACCTTATGTTTGTGAGCCTCATTGGCCAGGGCCACATCACGACGCTGATCATTGAGCTGTTCAAGTTGTACTAACCGTTCTTCAAGTGGAGAAGTGTCTGGCAATAATTGTACTACCAATTTTAGAGATGGGATCTGACATTTGATGGGAAAGACTGCCTCCAGCTCATAAACAAGTTGAAAAGGTGAGAAACTAGTTGTTGTCTTAACAGATGTTCGGTAATCCCATAATGCCGAGTATAACATCAAATGCCTATTTGACTTGGTTGAGTTGATAGTTCGCTGTAGAATAGTCTTAAGAGTTTTGTTTACATATTCCACCTGCCCATTGTCTTGGGGGTAGTAAGGTGATGAATTATCTTTCCGTAACCCAATATTTGATGTTAATTCAGTCATCATTTGTTTCTGAAAGTGATTGCTATGGTCAGTAACAATATCTCTCAGGATTCCAAAGCTTGCTATGATCTGGTTGAATAAGAAGAGAGTTGCAGTCTCTCCATCATCTTTAAACGTTGGCATAGCATCAACCCACTTCGTGAAGTAGTCTATAGCTACGATGATATAGCGGTACCCCCTTGCTGAAGGGGGGTTGCAAGTAGTGTAATCAATCCCCCACCTGGTGAAGGGACTAACTATGATGATAGGAAACATGGGAGCGATATGTGTCCTCATCTTCCAAGAGAATATTTGGCAAGGATGGCACTTCTTGACCGATTCTATACAATCATTGATAAGTGTTAGCTAGAAGTAACCTGCTCGTATAATCTTTTGGGCTATTTCCAACCAAGACAAATGACCGCCACAAGCTCTGGTATGGCAATCATTGAGCACAATGACTGCCTCCTCATGTGTGAGACATCGACGTAATATGCAATCTACACCTCTCTGATACAATGTATCATCGAATATGAGATAATTCTTAGCCTGATGGCGTATACGCCGATGCTCATCATGAGAAGAAGAAGTGGGGCACTTAAAAGTCTAGAGATAGATTAGTATATCTCCGTACTAGGGATCTAAAGATGTGATCAAAAACATATCTCCCTGAATAGGTGATTCTTCAGGCACAACGTCACTTGACTCAACCGGAAGTTATGAAATAAACTCTGCGAAGACTAAAGACTTTTTGGACTTCGCTGAAACAAAGTCTAAGTCAAATTCCTGGAGGATGACTATCCATCTACTAATTTTTCCGCCTATAACCCGTCATGTCAACATGTACTGGAATGGATTCATGACAGCAATGACGGTGGTCTTGCGAAACAGAACATAATGACGGAACCGTTGAACGGCATGAACTACCGCCAACACAAGTTTTTCGATATGAGAATAATTGAGTTTTGATCCTATGAGGCCTCGGCTTAGGTAATAGATCACGTATTCTGAGAAAAAATCATCTTCTTGAACTAAAACCATGCCAATGGTTGACTCTACGACAGCCAAATATAATAATAAATCCTTGTTATAGTTAGGTGGCCATAGCAGAGGTGCAGTTGTGAGGGCGTGTTTTAATGCATCGAAAGAGCGTTGAGCCCTTGGTGATTTCGGCATAGTTGGTGATGAAGCATCGTAAAAAGTTTGCCTTGCCTTGTAAACTCTGAAGTTGAAGAATTTTGCTTGGGCGGGGCAACTGGATTATTGCCTCCACCTTGAGAGGATCGACCATGATCCCTATTGTTGATACGATGAAACCTAACAAACGTCCTGACATTATGCAGAAGCTACACTTGTTTGGATTTAAGAGAATCCTAAAGTAGCGACAACGTTCAAAGATTATTCTAAGGTGTGTGGGATGATCCATTTTCTTGCAAGATCGTGATGCTAAATCATCTAGATAGGCCTCAACTATATGCTTGAGATCATGAAAAGCAAAAGACATGGCCCACTGGAAGGTGGCTCCAACATTTTTAAGACCAAAAGACATCTTACGATATGCGAATGTACCCCACGGACAAATGAATGTCGTTTTGTGTTGGTCTTCGGGTTTGATTTGGATTTGATTATATCCCGAAAAACCATCCATGAAAGAAAAGGCTTCGCAACCAGCACATTCATCAATGATCTGGTCAATGAATGGTGTTGGAAAATTATCTTTGGGACATGCCTTGTTCAAATCATGGAAATCGGTACATACACGAATCGTGACTTGTTTTTTATTGACCGGCATAGGATTTGACACCCATTGAGTCAAATGGATAGGATAGATAAAACCTGCCTTTAGCAATTTCTCAACCTCAATCTTGATGGTTGCTGCTTTCTTGGGATTAACTAGATGAAGTTTCTGTCGAACAAGCTTGGCATCAGGATAAGTTGTGATTTCATGTTCAACTATTTTTGGATCAATACCTGGCATTTCCTCATAAGACCAGGAAAAAACATCACGGAATTCTTTGAAAATATCCACGTAGATTTGAATCTCTTCGGGGGAGCAATCCACTCCAACAAAGACATTCTCCACGACGCTAGGGTTTCGAGAGATGTTGATTGGCATAGTTTTAGCGATAGTTTCCATATTTCCCTCAGCATAAATTTCATGTGTAGCTAAGAGATTAATAGGACACGACTGATCTCCCATCATGGTCACGGTGAATTCTCCTGCTTCGATTCAGCTTAACTCTGGGAGAAAATATGATCTGTGATGAAGATCTTCCCAAGGTTTGTTTGGACTAGTCATTGCTTCGATTACTGCTTCATCAGAAGGAAAAACTAAGTCTAATGAATCGATGTTAGAGAGAGAACCTTGAGCCCAAACAAGCTCTAGAAGTGGATCTAACTCTTGTGCAGGAGTCAGATCAGTGTTAGCTGAAGCTTGCTGGACTAAAGAGTACGCTACTTCAGCGACAGACAAGGGCATGGACATGCTTGGGTGCCCTGTGTCATCCATCGTGGCCGATGGGGAAGGAAGTATCCATGGATCCTCGAAGTAAGTCATGCATAAAGATGAAACTTGAAAAATCTCAACCTTATGGTGATTGGATATAAGCTTGATATCGCCTTGAGGGGGCGGGTAATCGAAGGTCCCCATAAAATATGGGCACAAACCAACCCCTACGTTGACGACACCTGGTTGAGGATTATCAATCATCGGGACCGTGGATGCCCCCAAAGCTGGGTCAGATCTGGAGAAAGACAATTGATCGATGGTCACTATCTATCCTTCGTGTGGAAACAACAAGACCCAGAAAACTGTAGCAACCATAGCTTGCATAGCATAAATCCAACTATGTCCTAACAAGAGGTTATATTCAAGGGGAGCATCAACTACGTCTACTTTAATGTACACGGTCTTCCCTCCTAACTGCATGGGGAAAGAAGGAACAATGCCATGTGGTCGGAACGAATGACTGTTGAAAGCAGTGAGGAGAGTAGGTGATGGAGACAAAATGGGCTGGCCAATGGCCTTCCAACATGCCAATGACATAACGCATGTCGAGGCACCCTCATCGACCATTGTGCGAAAGATATTCCATGTAAAAGTTTTTGTGGGGTAAGACACTACTATCTGAAATGCGACGTGGTAAGGCAAACGAGGTTTTAAGTCAGTTGTATCTAACATGATGGTACCCGGATTACAAGTCTCAGTAGAGCCTAAATCTTTTAACAAGGCTTTCCTTTGAGCAGGGAAGCTTTGGAGGACCTCCAAAGCAGACATCGCACAAGGGGTTTATGATAAATCTTCCACCACAGAGTAGTTCTGGGCGACACTTGTGTTGGGGTTATGAGAAGATTTTTTAAATGCACCTTTTTGAATGCGTTTCATTGTTTCTCCCAACGTCTTCTCAATCTGTAGAGGAAGAGATGGGAGATCAACTTCTTTATCCTTCTTAGAAGCACTTGGTTTACTATAATCGTGCGCTTTAGTCAATATGAAAGCATCACCCCTAACCATATATATGTTCGCAGGTGAGGGATTGTTCGAAGGCGGGCAGGTTTCTTGGCTGCCTCCTTCCGTGCTTGCAGAGGCTTGAGTTAGATTTTTCGCATGTTGAAAGGGATTAGTCAACATTGCTTGTTGTTGCTGTGTGACAAAATTTTGGGCCTCTACAAGTCGAGGACATAGATGGGTCGGGTGGTCTTCCATGCACAAGTTGCATGGATACCTCGCCTTCCATTTTTCAATGTTTTCCCCTCCAACATTATCGTTGGTTTTCTTATCCCCCTTACCCGTCTTTCGTTGTTTTTTCTTCCCTTCGGGCTGTTGGGTGGCCTTTGGGTTAGTCAACTGCACTATGTGTACTTCCAACGTTTAGGTAGGGGGAGAAGCCAAAGAAGTAGTTTGGCTGGCCACTGTGTGTTGTATGGATAACTGTTGCAACTGCTTTGTCAATTGCTCAGCGGGATTGGTTTGTGCTGAACCGAAAATACCATCAGCATGCAGTCTAGCTCTCTGTCTAGTTTTATCCAGTATTGAACGTGGCAAATCTGGAAAGATGTTGTATAATAAATCGGACTGAGAATAGATGAGCTCAAACTGTTGAGCCCTCATGATTGCATCTTCTTCAGAGAAAACTCTGGATGTCATGACGTCTTTAGATAACTGTGGGACCAAAGACTTAAGGAACCACTGAAGAAGGAATGCTGGTGGGACTGGTACTTTGATTAAACTCTTCCGGCATCTCCATTCTCGGATGTGATCAGAGATATGGTCCGTTGTTGTCTATTCAAAATTAGCGAGCATCTCTGTGCCAATGTCGTATCTCACAGGTAACTGGAAATGGTTCAGGAAAGCCATTGCCAGTTCGCCAAAAGAAGATTATATGGAGAGATCGAGCTCAATGTACCATTTCATGACACTCCCAATGAGAGTACGTTGAAACAATCGCAACTGTATGGAGTCATATTTCAATGAGTTAGATGAGCACCAAATATGGAAGGTAGTCACATGATCTCCTGGATCTTCATTAGGCTTGGCTTCGAGCTTTGGAATTTCCGAAGGCAACTTCATCGGCATAGGAGGCCAACGCGGATCATGAAAAATAGGGTAATTCAACAACCTTGTAAAATTTGGCAAGTGTAAAGTCACCAAGAATGGTAGTTTGGGTTGTTGTTGCTAACCTGGGAAAAAGGGACCTGGAGTTTGACTGGCACCAGGTTGCCAGGAAAATTTTGGTTGTTGGCCTAGATTCTGGTAGAAACCATGGCCCTGACCAGCGTAAGGATTTTGCATATGTGGAGACATCATCAGATGATTTCCCAAATAGGACATAGATTGTTGGGCATGCATTGTATTCGAAGGACGTTGGGAAGGATTACCCCATGTCGGTCCCGTAGGGATAGGCATAGTAGTTTTTCTGGGGTTCCATTTATTATGGAAAGAATTACCCCAGATCGACATTCTAGAGGAGGGAATGGATCCTTGCCTTGAATTCCAAGGTCCTGCTAGTTTTTCCCCCTGTGGAGGAATAGTACCCTGCATAGGAGTAGATTGTCCAAAAATGGGGTTGCCCCTAGTCAAGAAACCAGTTGATGAGAAGGTATTGTTACCAAACATCCTGTTTCAAGAAAACAATGTCGAACCTACCTGCATACTATGTGAAGGTGGTCCTTGACTCCCTGCTCCCAATAAACTATTATGTGTAGGTTGCCTGGTGGATTGTTGATGCGAACCATGGAGTGAAGGGGACGAAGGAGGTATATGACCTCCTCCGTAAGGAAAAGCGTTAAAAGGGATAGGAGTGCCCCCCATGTGACCTTGCAGAGGAGCGCTAGAGCTCCCTACCCTTAGACCTAAAGTCTATAAAGTGGAGTAGGAAAGTACAGGACTTGTACCCAAACTAGGCATCCCGTATGAGAACAGAGGGTCTATCACACTAGGTGTGAAAGGGGTTGTGGCCGCCACTAAAGACAGGTTCAGACCACTGTGCGAAGTAGTTGTGATCAAGCCCATGGTGACTCGGACCATCAACGGTGGGTTATGAGATGAAATCTCTCCTGTGGTGACAACCGTGGTGGGAATTGAAGAATTCCCAGAAGGAGTAACAACATTTTTTTCCATTGCTGTGTGCGACACTGTCTGGCGCTCGTAAAATTGAACTAGTACAATGAGAGGTGCCAAGAAATCAGTGGTTGGGGTTTCAACCAAGCTAAAAGTGGTTGCTTCAAGGTCCAAAATGGTCGATTCCTCCAGGGGTTTTTCGGGCACAATCGTTTGTAACCCAGTCGCTTCAAAAGACCCTTGTTGGTCTAGCTTTCGCCTTAATGGTGGCGGGGGTGGATCTAGTGTAACTAGTGGCAGGCCAAGAAGCCTTCGTGACTAGCGGAGCTCAGGATCCTCCACTGTGTGAGAAGATCCAAGAAACTCTAAGGTAGTCTAAACGCTCAAAAGTAACACACACAAAAAAAAAGTCCCTAGGAGATAAGACAAACAAACACTAAATTAATTGGAAGAACAATTACAACAACCAACACTAGAGCAACTTACCGGTGCAAGTGCAACTCGAACATGGAAGCACCCTCCAGGTATACTCTGCAAAGCGTGGCCCAATTTCTGTCCAAGGTACCACGGTATACCCCCACAGTCACTTGTGTCTGTCCCTAAAAGGATTAGCAACTAGGTTGCCAGCGCGTGAACAGTCACCAGGCGGGTACAGTCGAAAGTTGGGTAGACCACAATGAGCAGGGTATCGAGCCCGAAACTTGTCAAGGGTATCGAGAGAAAATGTTTCGAAAGACAACTGAGCAACTCAAATAGATTCGAGACCCACTAAGCCCCGTCGCAAATGCAAATGACGGAATCCCAAAACAAGCCCTCTATATGTGTTCTCCACTACAATTGGTCCAACTTTGGAGGGGTTATCTCCGCTACCTTTCCGCACACGACCTCGTGTTTATCCCCTGTGTTAGAGGGGGGTCCCAGATAAATTTCACGACACTGGACTTAGACACTCCCTATCTTAGACTCCAATGTTTGATTTAAAATGGCCTTGAAGAGTTTCCTCTCCAACCTAATCCAAGGCCCTAGTCTTGAACTAGTTTGTGAACCCTATAAACATAAAAGTCTAGTAGATTTTAAATTTAGCGTTACTTTTATGGATTTGTCTTACTTCAAGGGGTATGAGGGTGAAACTGATGATGTGTAAAATATGAAATAAAAAATAAATGAAAAAGTTGGAAACAAAACTTTTATTGAATGAAAAATTTCAACAACTTTTCAAAAGAAATATTTTTTTAATTTTTCTAAGATTTTGGACAGCAAACTCAAAAGAATTTCACTCGACTATGAGCTACTTATGATCTAAGTGAACTGCAAAAACTTATGAAATAAAAGACTTTTCCCTGGCTAATGATGCAGAAACACACTCTTCAACCAAATAAAAAAAGAAAATAGATTTTATTTATTTATTTATTTAAATGCTAGTAAAGAAAGAAAGGGAAAATACTGACAAGAAAAAAACCAAGAAAAACAATTCTGGCCTAAATCGTAGATCACAAAGAATCAGGTCGAAAATCACACACTAAAAATTCTAAAAACAATGACTCTCACACCTGTCTAAAAACCTTTAAAATTATTTTATTTTTATGAGAAAAAGTAAGCTAAGAGTAAAATTAATCCTAAGCTACTGACTGTTCAAACAAAGATTCAAACCCCTGAGAGGAATACTTCTTATCAAAGGAGAGAATGACTTCCTTATCCTTAACAAAAAGTATCCTGTACAAGAACGCAATTGTTACTCAAACAGCACGCATGCGAATGCACGCTGAACAGAGATAGAGGGCATGTACACATGGGCTGACCTTGTACAGGCCGCGTGTATATCTAAACTCTGAAAAAAAATGAAAACTGACAGACCAAACCAGGAAGAGACCACTGATATTGATAACCAGGATCCCTTGAAGGCTTGGATACTCTTTCTAACAAAAAAACAAATAATGTAAGGAAAAAATGATAAAGAAAAAACAATTTGAGATAGGAATGCTAGCAAACAAGACTCAGACATAATTCAATAAAACCCCCTAAGAATGTGTGATTCTGACAGGGAAGAGGATGACTTCCTCTGAAGTCCTCTGAACTCTACACGCTACTGCTACCTCTACAGCCAGCGTTCACACATGGGCTGTAAGAGAATAGGGCGTGGGTACATGCATTCAGACCTTGTGCAGGCTGTGTGTACCTCTGTGGGTCTTGAAAAAAATATTCAAGCAAAAGTTAGGGAAAGCTAGTATGGAAAACCAGAATCCCTGCTAGCTCAAACCTTACAGAAATGAAAAGAAAAGACAAGCAAGAAAAACTAGTCTTTAAACTACCCAAATACTAAATAAAATTCCAAGAACCCTAGAGAGTCTCCCCAGTATGGTCGCCAATTCTGTTGTTGGGGAAAATCACCCTACAGACTAGCAAATAGAGTTCAGACTTTGCATGCAGATATGACCGAATATAAATTACTTTCTACCTTCATCGCTAGATTTAAATCCCCTTTTCTTAGTAAATTCATAGAAAGATCAACCTACCTTGTTCTCGGTGTTTGATGTCAATCCTCCGTTGTTCTTGATTACTTTTACGCAATCCTCCTTCCAAATTTGACCTGCATCCAAGACAAACAACAACTATGCATGCATACTACTTATATACTAATGGGTTAGAAATCCAAATATATACTGATCAAACTATAAACAGTTCATGAATTGGGACAGTAAAATAATTCTCTTTATTACTTAAAATGAGTCAACTTACAAAAATTGAGATTGGCCACCGCTCCTTGAACCTGATCCTAGGCTCCTCTTCTTCTGTCCTTCAACTGCTTTGCTTTGAATCTCCTTTGGCACAAGGAAAGGCTAAAGGGTTGGGACAATGGGAATACATAAATGGGCAGAGTTTCTTCGCTATATTTTTCCTTTTCCAAATGGGACCCCTACCCCTTCTTTTATAGGCTAGAATGAGCTAGGTATTTGGATGAACCCTCGGCCATGCATGGCCAAGAGTTTCAGTTAACTCACCCATATCTTTTTGTTCCATTGGCAAATTTCCTTTTTTCATGCTTTTGTTGGTCCAGGCGGGCTGTTTTGGGTCAGCCAGCGTGTACACACGTGCAGTAATGGATTAGGGTGCATGGGCCTTTATTCAAGGGGATTTTCAAAGAGTTTTTCAATAGTGTTTTGGAAAAGAAGGGATATGAGTTGGCCTGATGCCAGGTAAGCATGTGTGGTGCAATTTAGGGTTATAACAGACCCTGGGAAGATCTATGGTAGATGATATGAGACTCCCTATATTTAGGGGAGATGGATCTGAAGATCCTAACCAGCACTGGTTCCTATGTGAAGCCATATGGAATATTAAGAATGTCATCCATGAAGCAGTGAAAAGAAACCAGTTTAGTACTACCCTAAGAGATCACGCACTAAGATGGTACATGAAGCTTGTCCAAGGACTTGTGCAGCCTAAGTCAGTTAATGAGATCAAGAATGCATTGATTGCAGAATTTAAGAAACCTAAGTTGGAGTCCCAATGTATTATAGAACTAAAGGAGATCAAGCAGAAGGTAGCCAAGCCAGTTTGGGAGTTCGATCAGAGATTCAAGACCCTAACAGGCCGATTGAATTTTTAGATTCCAGATGAGCAAAACAAGGAATGGTTCATTGATGCCCTCTTACAACACACCAGAATTCCTCTGATGCAGCAGAAGATTGCTTCATAGGATGAGGTGTTGGAGATCTCCATGAAGTTATAATCAACCCCTATGGGAGAATCCATCTCAGGTATGAATCATATCTTGAGTCAGCTGACTATTTTGTCTTTGCAGGTCGAAGATATGAAGAAAGAAAAGGGAAAAGATAAAAGAAAAGACGTATGGTGTGTCAGATGTTGATCAGAAGGCCATGAAATTGAGCACTTCCCTCTATTCCATGAATACTTGGCCTCTGGAACACCGAGCCCTTTGAAGCAAGTCACCTTACCCTGGTGCGAGGTATGCAGAAACAAGCATCACCTAGATGAGTTCTATTACATGAAAAAATATGTTCATACACCCACAAATTTGTATTGCACGTTCTGTAAGTCCGTGGGACATGATGATAGGGATTGTAGGGCTTATGATCTCATGCATGAAAGGTGAAGAGACATGTACAAGATTCAAGGTGAAGTACAACAAGAAGGAAACTCTATGCAGTACAACTCCCCTGGGAGAGAAAACTTCAATCCTCATGGTGGATTCAGAGGAAGAGGATGAGGAGGAGGTATGGGTCGAGGCCGATGACAAATCATATGCTATAACTGCACACAACCAGGACACTTGGAAAGGGAATGTCAAAACCCTTTCACTACTTGCAACTACTGCAACTCCTTCAACCATGTTATTGAAGAATGTCCAACATTGTTGGATAAACTTAAAGAGAAACGAAGACCTCAATTGAAACCTCAGATACAGTTGATAAAAGATGAACCTCACGGAGAAGACCCTAGAGTCGTTTTTATTACTAGAGGAGGCACTTCTACAGGAGATGATAGAATGACCCAAGGGAAGACTACAGAAGATTCAGGAATTAGGAAATTTGTAGAGAAGACCCAAACCTTTGATGCAAAGAAACAAAGACAAATATTTGAGGAAGCAAGAAAAGATTTTAAAGGAGACCGAGGTTCTTCATCAAAGACAAGACCAAAAGTAAGAGATTATGAAATTCCCCAGGCATTTGATTAGTCCGCTTCACCAAGAGAAGGAAAAGAGATAAGCAAGCTCATGGAATTTCTATATACTCATGTTAAGTTGATTCAGGATGAGAGAACTGTCCAAGAACTACAAAATTTAATCAGACAATATGAGCTAGGAAAGATAGACCCCTTACTGAATAGGGAAGTACACCAAATCGATAAGAAGAGAAGGACCAATAAGGAATTGCATTTGAATGCTCAAATAGGAAAATATGATATAGATTATGTATTCCTCGAGTTAGGGTTGGAGGTCAATGTCATGATGAAGAAAACCTGGACACTGATGGGAAAACCGAAGTTGATCTATACCACTATCAGGCTTAGGATGGATAATCAACAAGCTGTAAGTCCATTTGGAATACTGGAGCATGTCCCTATGGACATTGATGGAGTAAGAACATTTGCATATTTTCAGGTAATTGAGATAGTTGATGACAACTGCCCTTACCCTGTGCTATTAGGAATTGATTGGGCCTTCAATAATTCCACTATGGTTGATTTAAAGAAAAGACGTATGACTTTTGAAAAATCTGGACTTAGGTTCATTACACCCTTAGATCTAGATGAAGGTCAATGGTACATAGAGCCCATTAGAGAAGAAGATTGTGCATACTAACTCAAAAATATATACAAATTAATAGCCAGACAATAGGATTACATTAATCCTACGGCCGATGGAAACTTAAGCTGGTGCAGTGATAATGCATGTTCATGAGACTCAGAAGAAGCACTAGAGAACTGGCAGAATAAGATGTATGAGGTTTCTACAAGAAGATGTGCTAGATTAACCAGAGAAGTTCGATGGATCGACACAACAATAAGTAACTTACCCACCTTTGATGGTCTAAATCCTTTAGAAACCTTCCTGTCAGATTTTGAAGAGAGTGTACCCTTGCAACAAATACTGTTGGTGATGGATGAGGCCCTGAGAGAAACCCCAACAAGATGGTGAGGGTCACACAAAAGTAACATTACAGATTGGGTACAGTGTCATACCTTGATGAAAACGTGGTTCTCATCACAAGTAGAAGGCTGTGAAGTTCAATACATAGGTTGAAGCTACCAAATGACCATGTGCGAAGCTGTGAGGAAGCCTGGAGAAATTTTCCTCAAGAACAATGGGTACACAAATTCATCAACACATTGGATATGACACCTATCAACTGGTACCTTCAAGCAGAGTTGGGCCTCATCACTACAGATTGGAAAGGTATGACTCAAAATTTTTTAACCACCTTCTTATTTGAAATTCAATATCCTTCAGTAGATCAAGCACTACATATTTTCAGATGGAAAATATTTGACAGGCCTCTAGCCTCCCTTTAGAGAAAGATGAGGACAAATGGATTGCAACTCTACAAAAACTGCAAGGCTCTTACAATATCAATGCTGATGAAGACGATGATCCAAGAAAGGTGAACATTACAGTAACAGAAGGCCAAAGAGATGTGGAAGGACCAAGAGTTGAGTTACCATTCATTGGATAGCCAATCAAGATTAAGAAGGTCAATATTGGGACAGAATAGACCCTGAATCTTGCTAATGTCATAGATTATTGGGATGTTGCTACCATTGACAAGATTACATAATTATTGTATGAATATTAGGACTTGTTTCCAACCAAGTTCACTGATATGAAGGGAATTAAAGGGCATATGGGAGAGATGAGGATTCCTTTAAAGGTAGACGCAACACCAGTCAAACATAGACCTTACATATTGAACCCTAAATATAAGGAAAAAGTGAAGATTGAGCTCGACAGAATGTTGGAAGCAGGGATCATAGAACCTGTCAAAGAGTCTAAGTGGATTAGCCCTGTGGTGGTACAAGATAAGAAGATAGGAGAGATCAGGATCTGCGTAGATCTCAAAAAGATGAATGATGCTTGTTCTCATGATCCCTTCCCTACACCATTCACGAACGAAGTGTTATATAATGTGGGAGGCTAGGAAATATATTCTTTTACAGATGGATTTTCAGGATACCATCAGATCCAGATTGGCAAGGAAGATCACAACAAGATGACATTTGCAACAAAATGGGGATCTTATCAGTATATAGTGATGCCATTTGGATTGAATAATGCCCCAACCATATTTTCCAGGGTGGTGGTCAAAGCATTCAAGGAGTTTTTTCATAAATCTCTAGAAGCATATTTTGATGATTGGATTGGTTTTAGTTTATTAAAGAGTCATATTGAATGTCTAAGACTACTGTTGGACAAATGCAGGAAGTGTCAAATTTCTTTGAATCTGAAGAAGTGCATCTTATTCTCACCATTTGGAGTGTTGTTAGGTCATATTGTATACAAGCAGGGATTGCTGGTTGATCCATCTAAAATTGCCATTATAGTTGATCTGCCACCTCCTACTTCAGTCAAACAGCTGCACACTGTGTTGGGACACACATGATATTACAAAAAGTTCATCAAAGGATATGATCATATCACAACACCTATGGAGAGACTGTTGAAGAAATATTGTCAGTTCAGTTGGACAGAAGAATGCCAGCAGAACTTCGATACACTGAAACATAAAATGGTTGATGCACCCATTCTGGTTTTTCCAGATTGGAGTAAGGAGTTTCATGTCCACGTCGATGCATATTCTATTTCCTTAGGAGAAGTGTTAGCACAACCTGGTGAACAATATATTGATCACCCGTTAGATTTTTCTAGCAGGAAGCTATCAACTGCAGAGGTCAACTACACCACCACTGAGTGAGAAGGGTTAGCCATGGTGTACGCATTGCAGAAGTTTTTCCACTACTTGTTGGGAGGACACTTTAAAATGTTTACTGATCACTCCACACTAAAATACTTAGTCAACAGGCCAGTGTTGGGGGGAAGGATATGTAGATGGCTTCTGTTATTTCTGGAATATGATTTTGAGATCATAGTAAAGCCAGGGAGAATGAACAAAGGTCTTGAACATTTGTTCAGGTTGGAACATGGTGAAGATCCGACCAGTTTGGAGGATGAACTACCCTATGCACATCTACTGGCCATTAGAAATATCGATGACCACTTTGCAGAGATAGTTCAGTTCCTAACAACATGAATGGCACCTAGGGAGTACACAATTCCTCAGAAGAAACAACTAGTAGTGCGCGCTGCAGACTTCTCACTTATAGGTGGACATCTATACAAGATGAGACCTAATGAGATATTAAGAAGATGTGTTATGGAGGCAGAACAACCATTGATCCTTGCAGAATCTCATGAAGGCATCATGAGAGGACATTACGTAGGGAGAGCAACTGCACAGAAGGTTCTGAGAGCTGGCCTTTGGTGGCCTACCTTACACAGAGATGCTAAAGACTATTACAAATCCTACGATATATGCCAAAGAATTAGGAAAGCATCGAGAAGAGATGACTTTCCATTAACACCATAGTTGACCCTACAAGCATTTGAGAAATGGGCCATTGATTTCCTGGGACCTATAAACCCACCAGGAAAGCACACAGGAGCAAGGTACATCATCACTGTGACAAAATCCTTGACTAGGTGGGATGAAGCAAGTGTAGTCAAGGACTGTAGTGCAACTACAACTGCGTGCTTCATATTCGATGACATCATAACAAGGTTTGTATGCCCCAAGATCCTTATGAGTGATCAAGGCACACATTTCATAAATAAGACTGTTGAAGCCTTGATTGAAGAATTTGCAGTCCACCATCAGAAGAGCACACCATACCATCCACAAGAAAATGGGATAGTGGAAGCGTTGAATAATATCTTGGAGACATCACTAACCAAGATTTACAGTGTGAATAGGGATGATTGGGATTTAAGAGTACCAGCAGTACTTTGGGCGTATAGAACCTCTTGCAAGAATTTAATAATGCAGACCCCCTTCAAGTTGGTTTATGGTCTCGAAGTTGTTTTTCCAATGGAATACTTGGTGCCAAGCTTAATAATTGTTTCCTTTACAGATATGGATGACATTGGCGTTGTTCAAGAGAGGCTTGCACAGTTGGTCGAATTGGAATAAGATAGATTTGTTGCAGGATTCCATCAACAAGTACATAAGGAAAGAGAGAAGGCCTACCATGACAAACACATCAATAAGAAGGCATTTAAACAAGGTGATTTGGTATTAGTATATGAAAGTAAGTTCATGAAGCATCCTGGGAAGTTCAGAACGCATTGGCTCGGACCATATGAGGAGTTGCACAGTTGAAGACTTTAAAGGGAGAATGGAAGGAAGGACTAGTGAATGGGAGCTAGTTGAAGTTGTACTATGAAAACTAGCTGCCTCGCAGCTCTCAGTAGTAGCATAAGGAAAAGGGTCTAGGTACCAAGTGTAGTTGGAATTGGGTACCAGACACAGAAAATATAGTCTGTACAAGGGAAGGAGAAGAGGCATAGAGCGAAAAGCAAAGGCTGCATTGTGCAGTCTAAAGTCAAAGTAAAACAGGAAGCCTAGATCTGAAGTGCCTTGGGACGAGTCACAGGTGAGTGTTGGGAACCTCTTAGCCCTTGGTTATTGTTATCATTGAAATTTCGTCCGCACATGGCGACAAGAACTCTACATCATCAAAATATGAATGAAGTCATTCATGGCATAGGATTAATTCCACAACATTGCAAAAGGGTCAAAAACTATACAAAGTAACCAAAAATTGAAGGGCGCTTTATAGAATCTGGGTGCGCGCGCATATGCGCGGAACAACAACGTACAATGCGTGCATACGTGCACGATGCGCGACTGTTGGGCGAAAAACCCTCGCACCTGCTAAACGACACATTTATTGAAATTGGTCGGCCTCCCAACCACTAATGGATCAGCTCCCAAGTCGATTTGACATCAAATCTGAGATGAATCCGCATGGTAGGCTGGTCAAAGACCTAATTGAGCCCTAAAGAGCCCCTTTTCACACCTCAAAGGAGTTACATAATCACCCAATGCCATGCTATAAAAAGCCATGAAGAACCATCATTTTCTCAAGGAATTTCATGCATTGTTATGCTGCTAAGATTGTTAAGGACTCACTCTTTGACAATTACACATTTGACACCATTTCATAGGGCTATCCACCTCTCTCTTGAGTGGGTATGCTTGGAGTTATTTCACCATCATTCTCATTTTCTTATTGTAAGGAGAGCAAGTTTGTAAGGGCCTCAAGAGCCTTCCTTTGGAGGAAGAAGGAACCACAGTTCCCTTTCTTCATCGTGCTTTGGATTTCATCAATAGACCAGCTCAAATCATTGGTGATATTGGTCTTGTTGTCTTTGTTATTTCTTTTTCCATATGCTCATAGTTTTAGTTTGTTTTGATTTAATTCTTGTTTATAGTTCTGTTTTATTTTCTCTAACCCTTT
>JZKD02S2257264.1:757196-769851 GCA_000966675.3 Picea glauca | reverse complement strand
CTTGATTGGATTTTGTGTGGCTATTGGGAAGTATCGCCAGCTCTTTCGGGATATTGCCCCCTCTACCCCTCATTATAACCAGTTATTTCATCCTTCACTAGTGTCTCTTCCGGTGGCTTTAGACCCCATTGTTGAGAGCTATTGGAAGGTCCAGTGCTATTTGAGAGGAAGGACGTTACGTCTTCTAGGACACGAGTATTTTCTTTCTTTTGTTTCCCCCACGTAGACAAAACCCTCTTACCCACATATATGCTTCTTTTTCATTTATGCATGATGCAAATCTGATTACAGTTTGACTTTGATATATATATTTGTGTAAAACGGTCATAGCAAAAGACTCTTGGTTCTATATTTCTCTCAACACTTGTTTCACACATTTTCACAATTAGTCTGACATTATAGGGGAACCACAGAACCCACGTCATTCACGACGCTTTCTCAACCTTCCTCTGATCTTAGGAGGAGTATCTGGTCGTACTCGTTCATCGGTACCTCCTTCACACACTCATGTGAGTGCTACCATCCTAGGATCAACTTTTCTTGGTTCTACCTTACTTGGGTCCACTTACCAAGGTCATCCATCCACTAGCTCTCCTTTGCACAGAAGCAGGGGACCCACTTCCTCTCAAGGAGGGAGCACCAACCCACCTAGTCCCCGTCAAGGGTCAGGTTCACAACACAATATGGCTGGAACTAATATCCCCACCCCACTACAGATGCCATACTTGGTCTCTCTCAACATACCGGATCTCACCAAGCTCACTAATGATCCTATATTGCATGACGCCACATGGCCTGCAATGCCAACCAAACTCCCTTCAGACATACCAAAATTTGAAGGAAAGGCAGGGGACGACCCCGCCAACCATGTCATGACTTTTCATCTATGGTGTTCTTCCAATAGAATTATGGATGATTCCGTCAGACTGCGATTATTTCAACGCACACTTACTGGCCCATCAACCAAATGGTATGTCGAAGAAAAATCCGGGTCTCATATGACCTTTGAGTCATTAGCCAAATCCTTCTTGACCTTTTTCCAACTACCCAGCCGCCATGACAATGGTCTAGAACTACTGTTCAATTTCAAATAGACCTCAACCACCCACATCACTGACCACATTCATGAGTGGCGTAGGCGACGTAGTTTGTGTAAAGAAGAAACCACCAAACAATAGTGCCTTGACTGGTTTCTTAGATCACTTGTCGCTCTCCTTGGAAAAGATGTCGCTTCCACCTTCCCTCAATCTGAAGAAGAAGCCATTAGTAAGGCCCAATAGTATGACCTCATTTATGCACAGTCAGGATACTTATATACAGTACTTCCTGATCTTCCAAAACCAACGCCATTTGGCCAAGACAAACCTGGGATGTCTCATGCAGTAGACGGACTAATCGGTGCCACAACACACCACAGTCCTCAACCCCAACCACCACCGATGTATGGAACACCTCAATAGCCGCCGGTATATGGGGGCACTCCTTATTACCCCCCACCCTCTTATCAACAGCCATATCCTGTTGCTATACCTCCACCCAACAGTGGACCACCACCGGCAACCCCCATACATCCACCTGTTCCCACAAGCAGTGGAACTCCATCGACATCAACTTATAACACTAGTGAAAGCACCACACCTTCCTATGTGCCTTACAGATTGGGACCACCACAAAATCCATACTTCCCTTTTCCTGGTCCCCCACAACCCATGGCTCCCCCACATCCACATGCGGGGGTAAATTTTGTTCAGCCTTCCGCTGCTCAACAATACCAGAATTTTGAATAATTAAATATAGCCAACCCAAACCATCCATCAAACAATAACAGGAAGAAAGGACAGAATAGGAATAACAACAATCCTGGTCAAGGCGGGAATTAACCCCCACAGCATCAACCCACTGGGGGCAACCAGAACCAAGGGAACCAAAACCCCCAAGGGGGCAATAACAACAAAAAACGCCAAGGGAGAAATAATGTTAAAACCATCCACCCTTGTGCTATTTGTGGTGATTTTGGACATTACACTCACCACTGCTCCCAGATCGCTGATTACAAACGGTTGAAAGATTCGGGTAGTCTCCCCCATACCCCTGCACAAAATGCCCCTCAGCAGGCACCACAATAGTACGTGCAGCAACCCCCTCTCACCGTGCTGCAAAATCCTATCCCACATCAAGGTGTGATAAACACCCAACAGGATGCACAACGTCCCCCACCTCAGGTGGGACAATCCCACAACCCTAACAATCCAGCAGAGTGTACAATTCTCCTCACCAGTGAGGAAGAAATCCTTCTGCAAATGTGGAATCGTCAGTATCCAGCTAAGTCTACTCCCATCTCCTCAGAAACAAACCCTACACCACCAAAACCCTCGGTGGTACTCCCTCGCCCGTCCGCCGAACTACCATTACGCATCCCTCGCATCGCTTTGCGTAGGAATGTTCACAACCCACAGGCTAGGGCAGCTCACAATTATAGCTTGGTATATGACTTGGCACAATCCTCGGCTGCCATGTCAGTTCTGGAAGTCCTCCAGACTTGTCCTATGCAGCGGGAATCACTACTTTCCGCCTTGGGGGCAGTCGACCCTGCCGATACTCGACTCATCACTTTTGACCTTGATAGCTGTGAACCTCGTCTTCCCGTCGCAGTCGCTATTCAAGTACTAGTAAAAATACGGAACATCACCGTCCATCGATGTATCATCGATGAAGGAGCATCTACATGCATCATGTCCAAAATAGTATGGCAGAAACTTGGTTCCCCGGAACTAATACCATCCGCCATCACATTACGCGCTTATGACGGATGACCATCATCTCCCGAAGGGCTCTTCCAAAATGTCCCCATTGAACTCGGAGGTAAAACTATCCTCATTGACATCGAAGTTATCGAAGCTCAACTCGATTACAATATCTTGTTTGGACGTAGCTACATGTACGCTATGAAGGCAGTGGCATCTTCCGTCTTTCGGACAATCATGTTCCCCCACAACGGAAAGATTGTAACCGTCGACCAAGTCTCACATTATGAACCCAACCCCTCTGCCAACCTCGATAATATTCTTCCCCTCATCCACACCAACCACGACATATATCCACTCGTCGAGATGGGTCCTGGTATTTTCAAAGATCCATCCTTGTTAGGAACGTACCATGGAGCACCACCACTCCTTCCCCCTAGTCATGTATGCGTCATCACATCTAATGAAACTCACCAGGAGGATGCTCGTCCTCCCCAGGAGGCTTCAGTCATTCCTGACGTCTCAACAGTCACAACACCACTCGCACCGGAGCCTCCTGCGCATTCGTCAACCCCTCCAGTCCACGAATCCACACCCACTCTAAGGCCTAGTCCCATTTGGGAGACAGTTCCCCGACCCCTCACTCAAATTCCCTTCTTTTACCCTCCACCCGGTATAGAAGCTTTCCAGGTAGCCGCAATGCTCACCTTACCCAACATGGTGCTATCAATCCCAGTGTGGTATTTACATCCACCTGAGATGATCCCTCGCCCACAGGAAGGCCTCCCCATGACAATTCCTGTCCTCACCCCCACTCCCCCCATACTCCCTACCCCCCCTGCTACAGCTGGGGGTAGGAGAAAAAGGAAGGAGCCCACAGCTCCACTTCCTTGGCGCATCCCACCACCTTGCGCACTATGTGAGAAAGAGGGTCACCAAACCAACAATTGCCCATCACTACCCGAATTACGGAATTTGATTCCCCCCAATCCAACCCGCACACCACCCATTACTACCGACACTCAACCTACCAGTAGTAAAGGGTTGAGGACCAAATTCACATGTGCCATCTGTTCTGAGTATGGCCATTACACCCATCATTGTCCAGCACTGCCTCGTTTCTGACAAGCCTTAGCTATCATACGCCAGGACTTTCAGAACAACCCACGCCCTGCTACGTCCTCCACAACAACACATATCACTGACATTCGCTATGTCACAACTTCTGTCAATGAACGCATGAGATGCCCTTGCTCTCTTTGCGATTCATTGGCTCATTTTACCTACCAGTTTCCTATGATCATCGAATATAGGCAATGTCAATTGGCCCTGCTGCACCGACCCGCAGAAGCAGTTATTGACATTACTTCGCCACTGGCAGATCTACACGTCATTTCTCCTGAGCCCGAGGCACTCCCTACAGCTCCTTGGTTCTTATATGACGTATATGAGGATTTACCCCGTAACCCACCCAACTCTCCCGCTCATCCCCCTACGGAGACTCTCCATCCCACTACTACGGGTACCCCTTCATGCCTCAATATATGGTTTATGTCGAGTGAACCCTCACCCTCTCCTCAAATTACTCTCTCCGTTTCTTTAGCGGGGGCAAAATACACTGTCACTGTGATCACTCCTCACGATCAATTATATTCTCTTCATTTACAATATGACGAAGAAATAATGGAAGAGCTACAATGCCCGGACTTTCCCTGGGACGCACTACATCATCGTGCTCTCTTCTTTCCATAGGAAGCCCTTATGCCTCCTAGCCATAATCCCATTTACGCGGTCGAAACCAAAGATTTTATCCCCTCAGGGCCTATCGATTGGTTCAACAATCCCATTCCTGCACCCGACGCTTTTGAAGAAGGTAATCTGGCTAACATTTCCCCCACGATCAAAATCGACATTTCCATTAAACCGGGCACTGTCGAAGAAATCATCATTGGAGCTGCTTGCACTCCTCAGGAAATCACCGCATATAAAGCCCTCTTCCAGGAATATCGGGATATTTTCTCTTGGTCATACACAGAGATGCCTGGCCTCGATCCTTCTATTGTCGAGCATTGCATCGACACCTGGCCTGACCTCACACCAGTTCGCCAGAAACAGCGACCACTACACCCATCCAAAGCCGCGGCTATCAAAGCCGAAATTGACAAATTGCGTACGGTCGGATTCATTTACCCCATCGCTTATACTTCATGGGTTTCCAACCCTGTACCCGTCGACAAAAAATAGGGCACTATTCGCGTCTGCACCGACTTTCGCGATCTTAACAACGCATGTCCAAAGGACAACTTCCCAACGCCTTTCATCGATCATATTATCGACGATTGCGCCGGCCATGAGGCTCTCTCCTTTATGGATGGATTCTCTGGATATAACCAAATTCAAATTCACCCAGCCGATCAGTATAAAACCGCATTCATTACCCCATGGGGTACGTTTGCATATCGTGTCATTCCCTTCGGCCTCAAAAATGCCAGCGCAACCTTCCAGCGGGCGATGACATACATATTTCACGATTTGGCCGCAATCATTCTCGCCTACTTGGACGACCTCACAGCTCGATCCAAAAAATGCACCCAACACCTTGATGATTTACGCATCATCTTTCAACGGTGTCGTCAGTACAACATTCGCTTGAACCCTCTCAAGTGTGTGTTCTGTGTCACCGTAGGGTGCCTCCTTGGTTTTATCGTATCGCAAAGAGGTATTACCGTGGACCCCCTTAAATTCAAAGCTATCACCGAAATTCCACCTCCTTGGAATTTGCGACAACTACAGAGTCTACATGGAAAAGCTAACTTCCTTAGATGCTTTGTCCCAGATTACGCCATACGCGCACATGGTTTCCTTCACTTACTACGTCACGACATCCCCTTTCACTGGGACGACTATGCCCAACAGTCGTTTGACGATCTTAAAGCGGCGCTGTCAAATGCACCTTTGATTAGTGCACCTGACTACAATTGTGACTACATCCTCTACGTATCAACGTCAACTGTATCAGTAGCCGGCATCCTCGTCCATCTCGGAGATGAAAATCGTGAACACGTCATTTACTAAGTTAGTAAGAACCTATCAGGGCCACCCTTGAAGTACAAACACGAAGAGAAACTCGCTCTTGCAGTGGTCCTTGCAGTCCAGAAACTGCGCCATTACATTCTTCTTCGCACCACCAAGGTCATCGCAGATTCCAACCCTATGCAATACTTGCTCAGTTGTCGCCAAGTTAACGGCAAATTTGCTCGATGGATCGTGATCCTTCAGGAGTACGACCTTAAGTTCTCAACACCTAAGAGTAAGAAGGCCCTTGTTCTCGCCGAACTTGTCACGGCCCTCCCCTCTAACACACCTAGTGCCCTCGTTAACACTGACTTTCCTGATGAACATCTCTTTTACATTGCTTCCGATGATCCTTGGTATGGCGACCTTCTCGTCTACCTACGAACTCAAAAGTTCGGTAACCATATATCATGAGATGATCGTCGGCGCATTCGCCATCAGGCCCCCCGCTATCTCCTTATCGGCGACATCCTATATCGGCGGGGCATCGACACCATTCTTCGTCACTACCTGACTATTGACGAGGTCGACAGAGTCTTAAACGACTGCCATAGTGGTGCTTGTGGGGGCCATCTTTCCGGTATCTCCACCGTGCAAAAGATCATCCGGGTCGGTTACTTTTGGCCCACCCTGTTTCATGATTGCATTCATGCCGTGAAACGATGTGAGCAATGTCAGCTCTATGCCAACAAGGCCCGTGCTCCCCCCGCCCTTCTTCACCCTGTCACTACTGCGGGCCCCTTTTGTAAATGGGGCATCGATTTTATGACTTGTAATCCCCCCTCCAGCAATGGTCACAAATACATTGTTGTCACCGTCGATTACTTCACCAAATGGGCCGAAGCTATGCCCACTTTCAACAACACCGCTAACACTGCAACACATTTTTTCTTTAACCACGTCATATCACGTTTTGGCGTACCACTCTAACTTGTTTCCGACCATGGGAAACACTTCGAGAATGAGATCTTCGTCGAACTCTCATCTCGGTTAGGCTTCTCTCATGAGTTTGCCTCACCATATTACCCTCAGTCAAACAGATAGGTCGAGGCAGTGAACAGAGTCCTCAAGACCATGTTACAGTGCACGGTTAATAAACATAAAACCAATTGGCATCATATGTTATTTTCCGCGCTATGGGCTTATCGAATGGCAGTAAAGACCGCTATGGGTTTCACGCCATTTCATTTAGTCCATGGGGTCGAGGCAACTCTTCCCATCGAGTGCGAAATTCCCACCCTTCGCACCGCAATTGAGCTTTTACCTGACATTGCTCCAATGGAGCAGCGCTTGCTGAACTTGGAGTCTCTGGATGAAGATCGTCGATCCTCATTACAGAGAAACGAGGAAGCTAAAAAATGATCCAAGGCTACCTTTGATCGCCATGTCAACCTGCGATCATTTCGCGAAGGAGACCTAGTCATGGCCTATGATATCGCTCATGATACCTTTGGCCATGGAAAATTCGAATCACGTTGGCATGGCCCTTACATCATCCAACATTGCCTCACCAAAGGTGCATACATCCTAGCCTCCCCCGAAGTCTCTCACTCAAAGAACCCATCAATGGGTTATATCTCAAGAAATTTTATGCTTAGAAGTAGTCATTCTACTTTAGGTTACTTTTTCTTGTTTAGTGTTTTTAATCTTTTTTCTCCTACCCCCTCGTCTAAACTATCCTTTGTGCTATTGAAATATGACTCCTCCACCAACATACCACATTGGTTACGCCGACGACGCCAGCCGTTGGACGCACAATCTCGCTTCGGCTGCTTGGGATCTCTACACCCCATCACATGAAATGCTACATTCAAGCGGCATATGTTTGGGACCAGCAACCAACAACCAAGCCGAATATACTGTTTTCATAGGCCTCCTGACTGACGCCCAACATCATCATATTCGTTACCTTAGCATTTTCCTCGACTCCCAACTAGTCGTTCTCTAGCTAAACAATGTGTACCGTGTACGCGATCTGTACCTCTTTCGCAAATACCTGCAGGTTAGATTATTATCTCGACATTTTGATTCCATTACATTTACACATATTCCAAGAGAATTAAATCAAACAACAAATGAAATAGCTAACATGGTGTTAGATTGGCATATATCACATCAAGCTACACATACATAAAACATCTCATACATCCTGTCACAGCATATAAATCGAATAGACATCATCATCATCAACACAAAAAACATGTAAACAACATCAGGATATCACAAAATATGTATACTCATATATATATATCACGGCCTCCAAGTCCATCCGAATGTTTACATACAAACAATATACATCGGCCCGCAGGCCAGTACCACATCTCGGTACAAAAATTGGCTCACCAGCCTATCAAAAAGTATACAAAATACATATCATACATTAGGGTGCCTCTATCGCACCCCCACCTTCTCCTCCCTCAGGAGGCGGTGGTGGCCCACCACCACCTGCCCCAGGCGGTGGTGGTGGAACACTTGCAGGACCCTCCTGCCCCAGCGGCAGGCGTCAACTAGTCATAGCGGCGAGCACAACTTCTCGTCGCACGATCGACCGCCATGGTGGCGGTATCCCTATGCACTGCTCCAGGAACCCCTCGTCCTGGATGTGGATCCACATGCCCTCAGGCACGTCCTGTAACACCATCTCTAAACGACGGCGTATGTCATCAAAATCACCTCCGGCCGCCGCCGGAGGAGCATGCGATGGCCCCGCACCAAGGTCATCAAAACGGTGCCTCTGCGCCGGTCTCCCGGGCTCTGTTGGTCGCCCAGCAGCCTCATCCCGCTGACGCCTCCCTCCACGCGGCGGTCTCTCCCGCTCTCACTGAACTGGCTCTATATACAACTCCACCTCGCGCCCGTGAGGTGCCAAATCTGCAGATGCACAAAGCAACAACCAGCAGATTGTATCAGTGTCTATACATCATACATATGAACTGATATATCAAAAGCTAACATAAATCCAAACATACAAATACACAACATACCTCGATGGTCGAATACCTCCCCAGGAGGCAATACCATGTCCGGGTCCCCCCGGAAGTCCACCCCAGCATAAGGGAACTGAAGTATGACTTGCGGCATCTGCCGCCATATCTGCACCGCCTACGCCGTAAAAAAATGCCCGCCTTCGCCACCACCGTGGCGAACCAAAATCGCGGACCACCGCCTCAACCACGGCTCTTGTACCCCTGGTGCCTCTAATATCACCCTCGGGCGCAGCATCGACAGCCTCTCCAAGAAATAGGCTACCAGGATCGAGCCGAACACGAACTCCCCGGTACCTGTGGATCGACATCGATCCAACTGCGCGATCATCCACGCGTGCAGCATAAGCCCCCATGAAAAGTTCTCACGACCCACCACCACCCTCTCCACCACCAGCAGCTGACCACCACTGATCTGTTGGGTCGCCAGTGACCCATACACACGAAGAATCATCGACGCTATGCAACAATGCAACAGGGAATCCAGACCACTCACACTCACTACAGTCCTCGACATGTAGTTGTCGCCTGAGAAATATCGCCCAGCGAACTCCCACAGAGATGTATCCCTCGGCAGCACAGGCTCTGCCGGCAGTGGCGTTCCCCGGAAGGGAAGCCCAGTCAAAAAATAAATATCCTCCACCGCAGTGAAGGGGATCTGCTCTCCTCGCACGAGGAAGCAGTGAAGATCCGGACTCCACATCCGGAGTAGAAACTGGAGTAAGTACTCCTGTGTCCGTATCAACGGACACTCAAAGAACTTTAGCAACCCACAGGTTGCTAAAGCCGCTCACACCTCAGGCCCTGCATTGGCCACAACATCTCGTAACTGTGACCAGTCTCGCTCACGCCATCGAACATCCATAGTCACGGCTGGCCACCTGCACACAACACAGAGTCCTATATCAGCTTATGCAACCATCCAATGCATCAAAAAGACTCATTTTTTACCCTTCAACCTTGCCTCTTAGGCGCGGTTTTACCACCCACAGGCGCGCACACATGCGCGCTTGTTCACTATACAGGCGCGCACGTATGTGCGCCTGTTTTTCTCCCAGTCGCACTCGTGAGCGCGCCTGGTCACAAAACAAACGCGCTCTGGAGCGCACCTATTCAACCAACAGATGCGCTCTGGAGTGCACCTATTCAACCCACAGGTGTGCTTTGGAGCGCGCCTGTTAGTCCCACAGGCGCGCACTAATGCACGCCTGTACACCTCATAGGCGCGCCCCTAGGGCGCGCCTTAATTTCCCTCTCACGTGCACTAATGCACATTTATTCAATGGACAGGCGTGCACGTATGCGTGCCTTCCATTGAATCGCCTGCGCATGTGGGCCCACACCCTACCAAAAAACCCCTCTAAACCCCTGTACGGCCCCCCGTACCTACCCTGCCCAAAAATTGGAAACCTATTTCTATGCAGGACGATCAGACCACTAACCTGCAACTCGCACACCATCGATCGGATACCTCGTACTCCCTGAATCACCCAATCTCCTCTGAATCTGCTCAGAAACTCACTGTAGCAGCAGGTACAAATGAGGTGGCAATGTGGGCCCTACAGCTATATATAAGCCTTTTGCCAAACTCCACTCACCATTTCGGGAGCCCACGACGTCCATTTTTCGAACCGTCTTCAGCCACGGGATCAGCATCCAGCCACCTACATCACAGCTGTCCCTAGGCCGCTTGTCATCCTGAGCCCCCGGGGCACCTTTTTTTTTCATATCATGGTCAGGTACGCACGCGCATTGACACATTTCTCTAATACATGCTCATATCTTAGATTCTCTTCAGATATTGTTCACTTTGTGTATTTGGTTGTTTTATGTGCAGGTATGTGATCATCATCTCTCAACATCATTCCTTCAGGTATATATTCAGCACTGGCATGTAGTCTCTCTCGCTGTATTGCATTTGCATTTCCAGTCACACCCTTTGATATTGGCCTTTAGGATACCCATTCCCGGCTCTGCAGTACTCACACCTCCCTTTCTATCTTCAGTACTGTAACCCGATAGCATTCTCACCCACATGAGTTGTCCCATTCATAGCACCTTTTGGCACTTTTTGACACTCATGTTGTTTTTCATTACCCTTTAGGGATGGGAGTCCCGATAGTCTTTCATCATGTTGCAGATTAACCACATACTCCTTCTCCTCATTTTTCTATCTTTCCCACCTGGACTCCCAGAACACCACTTTATGGTTCTATTCTGTTTTACCTGCACCCCCGTAGGATCACGAACCCTCCATTTCATCCATCATCAGTTTGCCCATCTGCGAACCTATCTTTGTTTCACCTACCTCATACAGAAAATCACCAATGGGACCCCCACCCTTCATCAGTTTTCCAAGAAATTTCTGCCCTCCTTGGGGCACTCATATCACACTGGGGCACCCGTTTCTGTATTTGTACATTTTTCCCAAAATTATTCATTATTTATTGTACAAACGCCTTTATTTCCAGTCATTACATTTTCTTTTGTCGTCACCGTTGGCGACTTGCTTCCTTTTTTGGCCATACGCAACCCATGTCACCCTTGGTTGGAGCATTGCTTCTCATTTACCCTTGTCGACATCGTCCATATCTTCAGAGTACTTTCCAGGTCACTTACCTCTACCCTCTGAATTTATTCACCTTGTCCCGCCTCTGGCACAACTTATCCTCGGTCTTGGTGTCCCCCTGACACTCGACCTTGTCACCCAGTTGCGGCCACGCCTTATATCATACACCCTCCAACCAAGGGCAGTCTTGAGTCTTCACACTTCTTGACTTCGTCCATGTACCTCTGCCACTTCCTCACCTCAGTAGATGCCACGAAGCCATTTGCTTCTAGGAGTCGTGTCCCCCTTTTTGTCGACATCAACACACTTTTCTAGAAGGGCGACAATATCTTGATTCTCATTTTCCATTCCATGAGAGATCTCGGACGACACAGGGGGAAACACCATTTCTCCCTGATGTCGTTGACCCCCATAACATTCGACGCCAACACTTTCTCATGTTGCGGTGGGTCTTACTTTGTGACTATTGCAGTTATTCTTATTATCAGTTGCCGAAGACCTCTGAATTTGGCAGGGCCATCATTGCCCACATCATCGTCGCTACTTGTCACTGCGACCATTGCCTATTGTTCAGAGTATGTTCCTTTGCAGAATTGTCTTCTGCCTTTATCATTACCGCCCTCGAGGGCGCTGCAGTTGTCTACACCAACATTTCTGTCACCTTTTTTCAGAGTTACATAACACGAGCATGGGGCATGCCCGCCTCGTTTGTACACAGTTGTATATTGTTACGCACCTTCTGGAAGATCGGGTTCTACAGGTTCCTTTCTTCTCCAAAGGATTGCTCTACACGGTCCCACTCTTGCTCTCCCTTACAACACCATTCTCGGTAAAAGAAACATTGATGGATTTCGGCTATACGTATGCTCCTAACCTCATCCATTAGGGGGCATTTGTTATCACTGAAATTTCGTCTGCACATGGCGACAAGAACTCCGCATCATCAAAATAGGAATGAAGTCATTCATGGCATAGGATTAATTCCACAGCATTGCAAAAGGGTCAAAAACTATACAAAGTAACCAAAAATTGAAGGGCGCTTTACAGAATCTGGGTGCGCGCGCATATGCGTGGAACAACAACGTACAATGCGCGCATACGCGCACGATGCGCGACTGTTGGTCGAAAAACCCGTGCACCTGCTAAACGACACATTTATTGAAATTGTTCGGCCTCCCAACCACTAATGGATCAGCTCCCAAGTCGATTTGACATCAAATCTGAGCTGAATCTGCATGGTAGGCTGGTCAAAGACCTAATTGAGCCCTAAAGAGCCCCTTTTC
>JZKD02S2257264.1:735869-748456 GCA_000966675.3 Picea glauca | reverse complement strand
CATGACTCCACATTCTTCAAATGTTATTTCCAAAAGGATTGATTTGAAAGTAGATAAAATCTGTGTGATATATTTTTTGAAGAAGTTTGAGGAATAAATTTATAAATATACCAAGCATTCACATAGATCTCGATGGAAAGACCTACAATTCAAACAATTCTATGAAGTGTTTCCACTAGGGACAATTTTGTCTATAGTTGATTTTGCAGAGAATTACACATTCCCTGCACAAAAAGAAATACAGAGTGAATATTATCATTATGATCAAGTCACTATATTTTTCCACGTTCTATATAGACATGCTCAATGGAGTCTTGATAACATAGAAAGCACCACCAATCCACATGTTATTAAAGAATATCACTTTTATATAAGTGATGATCGAACACACGAGACACATTATGTACAACATTGTTTTGATAAATTTTATGATTCATTGAAAGAACGTGAAATCATAACGATGATTTGTATGCCTTGTTAAAAGGCCATCAAAATATAAGAAGAAAAAAACAAGTTATTTGAATAGGTCTAGGTGAATTTTGGGATACCAAGGAGTGTCATATCATATAGGGATATCATATTTCTCAGTTCCTTTTGGAATACACTTTGGGAAAATATGGACATTGAGTTGAAGAGCTCTAGAACATTCCATAAACAAATAGATGGGAAGACAGAAGTAGTCAAAATGATATTGGTTCATCTTTTGAGGGGTTACAATCAAAACCATCTAAATACTTGGGATAAAAATCTGATCTATATTCAATACTCTTATAACAGGGTAGTCCATACTTCTACTAGTAAGCACCCTTTAAAATCTTTCTTTTGGAATTTGTCTCCTTCACCCTTGTATGTTGTATGTGGATAGCAAGGAGGAGTGAGGGAAGATGTCACAAAAGACAGAACTTTCATGTATTGGCATCCCCATAATGGGCATTAAAATCCACATGCTTTATCTTACTATGAGAAAAAAAAAATTGTGTTGAACGTTGATTATCACAATCAGCTATAGTTGACTTCTTAAAAGGAAATATAAGCTCACCCATTATATTGTGAATCCTCACTACCTTGTTGTTAGTAATAGGGTGAGTGCAATAATTTTGTGGCCAAAAACGTGGCAAGGGCATGCTTAAGAATGTGTTCTCACAGGAATGTGTGCACATTCTTAGGAACACACATATGTTCCTATACCTATAGGTTTGGATATGGCCGAACATACACATGGATTTCCACGTAGGTTTAGTGGAAAAACCACATTCGTGGTATTAAATAAGAACATGTGCATGGTCCTAAGAACGAACATGTGTTCTTACTGATAAAAATATTTAAAGGGTCCGAGCACGATTTTTTACCATTGTTCACAATTCACGCTCACGTTCTCTCATTGGGAAAATATAGTGGAGCTAGTGAGAGGAAGAAAGGGAGGAGGGGGGCACCATATCCATGTATGTTACATTTTTCCTAATTTTTATCCAATTTAGTATTTTTCTAGCATTTCCTTGTATGGTATGCATTGGAAATGTTATGGTATCATATGGTATGGTATGCATTGACAATGACAAAGGTTTGCATTGGAAATGATATTCATTTCCTTTCCATTGTATGATATGCATTAGCGATGGTATGGTATGATGATATGATAAGGTATACCTTTCCTTTCCTTGGTATGGTATGATGATATGATATGTTATGTATTTCCTTGCCTTTTCCATGCCATGCCTTGCCTTTTCCATGCCTTTCCTTTCTATACCATTCCATTCCTTTCCATGACATGCCTTTCCATACCATTCCATGCCTTTCCATACCATGCCATGAGTTTCCATGACATGCCATGTATTTCCATTCCTTGTACTAAATGAACAAGTTTAATACATAAAAATTACAATCAAAGGATTCATTAAGAATACAATTCTAAAACTTTTTGAGAACTTCAAAATAACTCTTGGTCTTCCCTTTACTCAACTGTTTTGAGGAGGTTGAGTCTTCTTCGATAGTTTCCTTCTTCTCACTGTAGTCAGGACCAGTCTTGTAAAATGGTGACCTTTAACAGTTGATAATGTTATATAAGATCGCATTACTCCTTCAATTACTCCTTTTGTATCCATTTATTTTTCCTCAATCTCTCTATTTCATTTAGAGAACATATGAGCTCTCCTTAAAGATCCACTTTTACATCAATCTCAAGATTGTCTTCTTCTTTTAAATCTATATTTACATCCTCTAGGACATCCATCTATGTTTCTAGGGCCATGAATATAATGTATTGTATTTCACCGTCGCTATCATCTAAAGAGTTGTTGTCCTCATTGGTATATAGATTCTTATTTTGTTTATAGAACTTTCTTCTCTTTTTAGTCTTTCCCTTCTTGTAATTTTTTAAGCTGGAATCTTCTTTTTCATCGCTATTTCTATTTTTTTTGTAAGGAAATTTAACCACAAAGTTTCCTTCTTTTCCACAATTAAAAAATTTAAAGGGAATATTTCCTTTGTAGTTTCCTAATCCTCTCTTGAGTTTTCTAAAAAAGGTGGCTTCTTCTGCATCTGATTCACTATCTGAGTTGTCACTTATTTTGTAATATTTTGTCTTTGTCTTATTTTATGCCTTGAAGTTTGATTCCTTCCTTGATGACTTTACTTTATTATCCTTTTCTATCATAATTTCATTTGCATTGAGAATTCCATGTAACTCATCCCTTGTCAAATTGTCTAGGTCGTTTATTTCTTCAATGTAAGATATATTGCGACAAAATCTCGAGGGAAGTGACCTGAGAATTTTTTTCACAATGATGGTATATTTAACATATTCACCCAATCCTCTGATGGTGTTGACAAGCTCATCCACACAAAGAAAATACAACGGAATAATCTCTTCTTCATTCATCTTAATGTTCTCAAATTGTCCTCTATGGGTTTGTAATTTTTCCTTCTTGACCTTGTCATACCCTTCCTATATACTATGTAACTTGTACCACATCTTTTTTGTTGAAACACAGTGCATGACTTTGATAGATTATGAATATACCATATCACACATAATTTCGTTCATGGCTTTAGAATTATTGTCACTAAGCCTCTTTCTAGTTGTATATACAGGTGGAGTTGTTGGACCTATGTAAAACCATTCTTAACTTCACTCCAAATGTCAAATCCAAGAGAAATCAAATCAATTCTCATTCTTATGCTCTAGAAGGAATAATTTCATCCATGAAATAATGGAGCTCTATTTGTAGAAACACCTTCCTATTTATCCATGTGTGTTGCATGGATTCACCTTCCAGTGGTTATATTATTACTGAAGCAACCTAGCTATGATACCAATATTAGCACACTTAATTATACTAAGAGGGGGGTTGAATCAATATAATTTTTTTTTTCTTTTTCTTATTGTATTACACTTATCAATTTATTACTTTACAAGTTATAAGAAACATACAAAAAAATACAATGCATCGTAGTCAAAGATTTAAAGTGGAAACCCAAAATGGAGAAAACCAAAGAAATATTTTATTAAAATATATTCACAAGAGATAACAAGAACCAAACTAAAAGAGACACCAATGTCTTCATCTGAGAACCAAATCAACAACCCAAGTAGGCACCAAACTATAGCTACAATATTTGCAAGAACCAACTTATTGGAGACACCAATCCCCTTAGTTGAGAATAAAATTATCAAAATGTAGGCACCAACCTACTAGAGACACCAATCTCCTCAACGTTTATGTCTGGATTTAATTCTTCTTAAACTGTCAACAATACAAAAAAACACATCTCTCCAATCTTCCTCCTACACAAATCTGTTACTTTCAGCTGCTCTATATTTGTTGTACTTTCCACAACATTATACACCTATTCACAAATTGCAAGACTTCATATGTTCCTTTTGACCTCACACCTCCCTGCCACCCTCAGACAATTACATTTCCTTATCTTTCATTCTTTGGCATCTTCAAACTTTAGAGCCTCAACTTCCTCATCCATGAAACACACACCACATCCACACTTCATGAAAAAGGATTATGGAATCATTATTTATAGGCTTCATACATGATCCCATATGGCCAAGTAATTTTCCATATATTGAAAAAAAATTGTGCTCATGGGGTAAGCTTCATATCCTTTTACTTTTCCAAAAAATTGGGCTATAAAAATACTTTGAAACTGACCCCAATTTCCTTTGGTTTTACACGTGATCTATTCACACACCATAACACATAATTCAACACTCAAGATTTTATGGATCAATTCCTTGATTATATATCGACCATTGATTTGTTGTGTTTTGCATCAAAATGTTAGCCCGACTACCGGGAAATCAACCCATGAGGATCCCCGTGTATTTAATGTTGCATTGATTCTATGATATGGTATATCAGGAATTGGGACCACTGGTTCACCAACCCACCAAGCCTTCAACACTTTACCTTCAAATATTTTCACCAATCAAGTATATCGGGCCACTAGGCACCAGAATCACCGAGTCGTCGGTCCACTATGCCCCCGATACTTCAACACTGTAATGAACCTTTCACTCAAGTCTGGTATATCACTGGGCTACTAAACGATCATCCCATCGGGTCCCCAACCTTATCCTTTCAAAAAAATACTTCCATCAAGAGTCCAATCTGATATTAGTCGTCGATCTTATAATGAACGATCAATATTCGACATGCACAGTGTTATCACTGAGAGTCACCCTCCGACTACAAGGGGATAATCTCAATACCCATCAAAATTATTGTGGATTAAAAGGGTGTGAGTGGGTGAGTCAACGAGAATTTAAGGAAAAGAAAGACAACATAGATCACTGCATATCAGTGATGGGCCATTGGGCTATGTAGTCATAAACAATCTGCGCAATGAAGACATTTAAGATCCCTATCAAACAAAGTATTTAAGTGGTGGTGGGAAGGAGAAAGGCAGAAAGTGTTTGAATGATAAACCATAAAAAATGGGCAAGATGACAGTAGATCCTCCACCTTCTCAAGAATATAGAAATCAGGGGGTTTACAATGATCTAGACAAGAAGAAAAACATAGGACGTCTGTTGAACCATGAAAGATGGGCATGACAGAAATAGATCCTCCATTGCCTGAGGAATCCATAAATAAGAGAGATTACATTCAGACAAGAATAAGAAACATAGATGTTTGTTGAACCATGAAAGATGGGCATGACGACAACAGATCCACCATCACCTTAGGAATCCATAAATCAAAGATATTACATTCAGACAAGAACGAGAAACATAAATGTTTGTTGAACCATGAAAGATGGGCATGTTGACAACATATCCTCCATCACCATAGGAATCCATAAATTAGAGAGATTACATTAAGAAAAGAACAAGCAACAGAAACGTCTATTGAACCATGAAAGATGGGAATGATGGCAATAGATCGTCCATCGCCTCAGGAATCCATAAATTAGAGAGATTACAGTTAGAAAAGAATGAAAACAGGAAATGAAAACTAAGAAGATGATCTGATATAACAAATTAAAGGAATATTCATTAACATAACAATTTACAATCTAGGCCCTCGGGATTACAACCAAAATACTGTCATAACAACTCTCAAAGCTTCCCCCGGTCTAGGAAAAAACGCCCACTTACAAAATCTAAATTGATCTCTTTTATACTCAGATCAGTGCTCGACTCTCAGGAGTGTGCTCTAATTACCACATTCAAAGATTTTATTGGATCAGTCTTCTGTTAGACTTTGCATGTATCCCTTTGTTAGACGTGAGCTCAGATCGACATGGGTCTATAGGAAAATTTGTCCACAAGGGTACCACGGGCTCACGGTTCAATCCCCATGGTCGAGCCTTCCATGCCTTCCATTTATTGAGTGAGCCGAGGTTTCAACCATGAGCTCTTGTTTCAATAACTTTATTTTCACGGTATTGCGACATGGCTTAATTCTCAAGGGGTGGCCATGTGTTTCTCTTGGATAGGATGTTATATGAGCACATAATTGTGGGGTTTCTCAAAGTTGGTTTGGATGTAGACCACTTTTGGGCCCACAATCCATCTCCCTTTGCCACGTATCAATTTTGACTTACCATGGTTTCAATTGCAGAACTGCTCAAGAAAATTATCGCTCGAGCATGTTGCGTTATCGCAATGGACTGTGCTCGTTGATATCATGATCTTGGATGAGGATTCACGATAAACGGCTCAAATCTCCCCCCCCCAAATCAATGGATCATCTCTTCCCTTTTCAAATCAACAGCTGAGACCTGCTTCGCGATTCGGGCTTCATAATTTTCAAACATCAAACCTCCTCTTCCTTCTTTCACTTTTACCCAGAGCTAAAGAAATGACGACGCATGCCCCCCTGAGATCGACAGCTAGAATCTCTTCGGGTCTCTGGACTCGAGGAAAAAAAAAACTCAAACTTCATTTTCCTCCTCGCAACTGCTCCAGAGCTAAGGATATGATGACGCGTGGAATCCATAGATAGATGGTTGAGATCCCTTCATGTCTCTGAACTTCAGGAAAATAAAATATCAAACCTCTCTTTCCTTAAACGCTTTTACCTGAAGTTGGTGATCTATTGTCGTGTGTCCTCTTGAATAAATGAATTTTCTCCTACTTTGGGACTTTGACCCCTTCAACTAGATTGACGACCATTCTTCTACCTTCTCAATCAACGACCGATATCTCCTTCGGGTCTTCGGGCTCCGGGAAAATCAAATCTCAAACCTCGCTTGCCTTATGTTATTTTACTCGGAGTTCTAGATCTGGCAACACATTGCTTTCTGGAATCAGGAGGCTAGAATCTCTTCGAGTCTCTGGACTCTGGGAAAAAAAAAACTCAAATTTTCCTCCTGGAAAATCCTTCAAAGCTAAGGATTTGATGACGCATGGCCTCTATAGATCGATGGCTAAGATCCCTTCAGGACTCTGGGCTCCGAGAAAATCAATTTTCAAACTTACCTCTCCCACGAAGCTCATGGATCTTTGTCGCGTGTCCCCGCTGCTGGATGGTTTGGATGATGTCATATGATGTCACGTCTGATGATGTGTCAATATAAGGAGGGTGACATGGCTACGACCGAATGACCTGGAAAGAGTGCCACGCATCATGCCTAATGAGAGTGTTTCACGTGCTTCGGGTCTTCGTGACTTCGGAGCTTCAGGTCTTCGAGACTTCGACGCTTTTCTCATTTTAAAACTCCAGAAGTAAAACTCCTGGAGTGACAAATCTGATGACGCGTGGCATTCTAGATTTGGATAGACAAGATCCACTTTGGGTCTCCTGGCTCCAAGAAACCAAAACTCAAATATCCCTTACTCTTCCATGCACTTTTACCCGGAGTTGTGGATCTAATGACACGTGGCTCTTGCTAATCTATGGATCAGATCCATTTCGGGCCTTCGGGACTTTGAGCCTTCGACCACTTCGGCAGCTTCAGCAAATTCGGTGCTTCGGCGACTTCGGCTCTTCAGGACTTCGGGCTTCAGGCCTTCGGTAATTCCAAGCACTTCTCATTTCAAATATCCCGAAGATCATTTCCTCGAAGGATTGGATTGAATTCCACTTGTCCCCTTTAAAATAAACGATTCATATTCACTTCGGGGCCTTTTTCTGCGGCGCTATACTTTGCGCAAGTTTTCACTCCCGAATTCCCATGAGCCGTTGATCTGGACTGTTCCTTGAATCTTCCCAGCTGAAATATTAAAATTTCCTTCCTCTTATGCTTCAATCCCAAAATAGACTGCTAAGAAACTTTTGCTTGTGTTCATGGTTGCGGCCTGTGTAAGCAAAGACTTGCGTGACTGGTGGAGAGATCGGGAAAACAAAAGGACCAATGACAAAGGTAAAGGAGATGAGTGCTAAAAAAAAAAGGGTCAAACAAAAAAAATGACTTTGCTAGCTGAAAGGGAAAAATTAAAAGACATGGCCTATGAAAGAGAGAAAAACAAGGCAAGGACATAGACTCGAGTATATTAAACAGACATCTACAACCCTTGAAAATTTCATGTGATAACATTTTTCTCCATAGGGGATGACATGCTCCCTGTGATCTTCCAAGAACACGCAGTTCCAATGCCTTATCCATTAGATTATGGAGTCTAGCTCAAAATTTTCGTGGAAGAAAACGGGGAGATATGTGCACTAGTCTACTAAAAAAATGAAAACAAACACACGGGCTCCAGAAGGAGCTCATTTATGTACACTCCTAGACTAACTGACTTTTTACAAAGTGTTAGGTGAAAGTGAAATTCCACCAGAGCCTTTCAAGTAACTTCCTAACTGAAAACTCATTTACTCTGTCTATGATCGATAAAAGATAATGAAACTGTGACAACAAATTGATTACATTTTTCATTTCTCCTGCTAGTGTTAAAAGAAAGATAAATCTTGGAGGCTTCAATACCTGGAAAAAATGAAACTCCATGTACTCCCCTACAGGATCATAAAATATTGCACAAAACTTACAAGGTTGGTAATAGAAAGCATGCTCCATCTTACAGTTGCTCACATTTAGTTGAATGTCTGTGGCAAGTACAAGTGAGTGAAAGGATGATGCAAGTCATTTATCCACTTCCTCTTTGTCTGCTCTAATGACATCAACTCGCTGAGAGAAAGAAGTTTCTTCATGTATATCCATGTATGGATCTTTCTCTCTATCATATTTCTCTTGGTAGGATCTTTTGCTTTCATAAGAAGATTGGCAACCTATGCTTTCCTCTTCTGAATACTCTTTAAGGGAAGGTGAGTGCAGAACTCTTTTATTTTTATCCTTTCTTTCTATCTCAATCATATCTTTAATGGACTTATCACACCGGAAAGGATCTATCATATGCTGGATGTAGAGTGCAAATTTCTCACAACAGTCATCCAAAATAAGATGAGACAGGTAAATCTTTTCGTAATATGAAGTGAAAGCATCATGAAAATCCTTCAAACAATGGATACTAACAATAGGGAGATATTGACACCATTCACGAGCATCTCCCTCTAAAGAAAATTTGAACATATTGATCAAGAAATCCTTGTGAACAAAGAATGCATACATGAAAATTGAATAAGTGCTTATCGAGCTCATCATGCTTGCTTCCCTTGAATCTTAGAAGATAATCATCCCATTTATTTCTATCCAACACCCGATGTGGATAACCAAATATGGATGAGAAATTGAAAGGGGAAAAACTATGAGCCAAGATAACTGAAACATGTGGCTCCTTTCTTTTTCCTTCATGGCTCTCCCTAGGATCGGATTCACAATCACCATAAATAGGAACCATGGAGAAGCTCTTCTTTTCGACATCTGAATATTCAGAAGAGACATGTTTATCTTCATGGACACTTAAAACAATAGATACATCTGATATGATGCTATACATTTGTATGTTGTTTCTATCATGAATACAATACAACACCTCATGATCTTCATGGCAAATTCTTTCTTCCAAAAAAAATTCTTCATCACAAATCATGTCCTTGTGACATGCAGAATCTTTATAAAGCAAAGAAAACTCATCACAACAGTTTTCATAAAGATACTCAACGGAGAAAAAATATTTACAAAACGAATTGAAGGATGCATGAAAACCTGTCAAAGAGATGATGCTTGCAATGGGAAGAGATCGACACCAATCATGAGAAATCCCCCTCAATGAATGCTTGAAAAGATTAATCTAAACATCTTCATGCATGATATGAAGTTGATGAATAAATTAATGAAAGTCTAGCAAATGTTCAGCTGGTACTTCCCACTCTTCTCCTCGAAATTTAGGAAGGATTCTCCCCCATTCATCTTTATCAGGTAGTGGATTAGGGAAGCTAACTATTTTTGAAAAATCACAGAAAGCATACCTCTGAGCTAAGATCTTTTCCATTTCAAACTAGTGGAGTCGTCATTAGATTTTCAAAAAGTGGAGTCGCCATGGTGAAAGATAAGAAGTCATAATAATGTGTCCAACCTCAGTTCACCATCTAAAACTGGATCTATTCCTTTTCGTTCTCCTAGAGAAGATATCTTCATTTGTGTCCCGGTCAGCAACACCATGAATGTTAGCATTGAGGGTCACCCTTTGACTACGAGAGGATAAGCTCAATACCCATCAAAATATTTGTGGATTAAAAGGGTGTGAGTGGGTGAGTTAGCGAGACTTTAAGGAAAAGAAAGACAACGGATATCACTGCATATTAGTGATGGGCCATTGGGCTATGGAGTCATAAACAATCTTCTCAATGAAGGCATTTAAGCTCCCTATCAAACAAAGGATTTAAGTGGTGGTGAGAAGGAGAAAGGTAGAAAGTGTTTGAATGATAAACCATAAAAAATGGGCAAGATGACAATAGATCCTCTATCGCCTCAGGAATCTAGAAATCAGAGGGTTTACAATGATCCAGACAAGAAGAAAAACATAGGACATCTATTGAACCATGAAAGATGGGCATGACGGAAACAGATCCTCCATCGCCTCAGGAATCCATAAATCAAAGAGATTACATTCAGACAAGAACAAGAAACAAAGACGTCTATTGAACCATGAAAGATGGGCATGATGGAAACAAATCCACGATCGCCTCAGGAATCCATAAATCAAAGATATTACATTCAAACAAGAACGAGAAACAAAAACGTTTGTTGAACCATGAAAGATGGGCATGACAGAAACATATCCTCCATCGCCTCAGGAATCCATAAATCACAGAGACTAGATTTAGACAAGAATAAGAAACATAAACGTTTGTTGAACCATGAAAGATGGGCATAACGGAAATAGATCCTCCACCACCTCAAGAATCCATAAATTAGAGAGATTACAGTTAGACAAGAATGAAAATAGGAAATGAAAACTAAGAAGACGATCTGATATAAAAAATTAAATGAATCTTCATTAACATAACAATTTATAATCCATGCCCTCAGGATTACAACGAAAATATAGTGATAACAAATCTCAAAGCTTCCCCCGGTCTGGGAAAAAAATCTCACTTACAAAATCTAAATTGATCTCTTTTATACTCAAATCAGTGCCCGAATCTCAGGAGTGTGATCTGATTACCACATTCAAATCTTTTCTTAGATAAGTCTTCTGTCAGACTGTGCATGTATCCCTCTGTCATATGCGAGCTTAGATCAACATGGGTCTGCAAGAAAATCTATCCATAGGGGTACCATGGGTTGATGGTTCAGTCCCCACAGTCGGGCCTTCCATCCCTTCCATTTATGGAGTGAGCTGAGGTTTCAACCACCAACTCTTCTTTCATTAACTATCTTTTCACGGGATTGCGACGTAGCTTAATTGTCAGGGGGCGGCCACGTGCACTCTTGGATAGGATGTTATATGATCACGTGATTGCAGGGCTTCTCAAAGGTGGTTTGGATGTAGACTGCTTTTGGGCCCGCAATCCATCTCCCTTCGCCATGTATCCCTTTTGACTTACCATGGTTTCAATTGCGGGACTCCTTAAGAAAATTATCGCCCAAGCATGTTGCATTCCTGCAATAGACTGTGGTTGTCAATATCATGATCTTGGATGAGGCTTCACGATCAACGGCTCAAATATTCCCCCTCCAAATCAATGGATCAGATCTTCCCTTTTCAAATCGACAACTGAGACCTACTTCGCGATTCGAGCTTCAGACTTTTCAAACCTTAAACCTCCTCTACCTTCTATCGCTTTTACTTGGAGATAAAGATATGATGACATGTGGCACCCTGAGATCGACGGCTAGAATCTCTTCGGGTCTCCGGACTCTAGGAAAAATAAAATTCAAACTTTATTTTTCTCCTGGAAATTCCTCTGAAGCTAAGGATCTGAGGATGCATGGCCTCTAGAGATCGATCGCTGAGATCCCTTCATGGCTCTGGACTTTGGGAAAATCGAATCTCAAACCTCGCTTGCCTTCAACACTTTTACCCAGAGCTGCTGATCTATTGATGCATGTCCTCTTGAATCAACAAATTTGCTCCTGCTTTGGGACTTTGACCCCAGATCGACAACCATTTTTCTCCCTTCTCGATCAACAACCGAGATCTACTTTGGGTCTTCGGGCTCCGAGAAAATCAAATCTCAAACCTCTCTTTCCTTATGTGCTTTTACCCGGAGTTCTAGATCTAGTGACACGTGGCTTTCTGGAATCAGACGACTAGAATCTCTTTGGGTCTCTAGACTCCAAGAAAAACAAAACTTAAATTTTCCTCCTGGAAAATCCTCCCGAGCTAAGGATCTAACAATGTGTGCCCTCTAGAGATTGATGGCTAAGCTCCCTTCGGGACTCCAGGCTCCAGGAACATCAATTTTCAAACTTACCTCTCCCACAAAGCTCACAGATCTCTATCGCGTGTTCCCGCTACTGGATGGTCTGGATGACGTCATATGATGTCACATCTGTTGATGTGTCATGATAAGGAGGGTGACATGGCCACGACCGAATGACCTGGAAAGAGTGCCACATGTCATGCCTGATGAGAGTGCATCACGTGCATTGGGTCTTTGAGACTTCGACGCTTCGGGTCTTTAGGACTTCGACACTTTTCTCATTTTAAAACTCTCGAAGTAAAACTCCCGGAGTGATAGATCTGATGACACGTGGCATTCTGGATTTGGACAACCGAGATCCAC
>JZKD02S2257264.1:703902-721821 GCA_000966675.3 Picea glauca | reverse complement strand
TTGCAAAAGAAAACATAATTCAAAATTTAAAAATTTACAATAAAATATATGTACAAATTTAAAATAAAGTGTACACATGTACCATTTTAAATAAATAAAACAAGTTGTGATTAAAAAAAATTTGGCATACATATCAAAAGAGTTAAGTCTCATCCTCCAACTGTTACGAGGGAAAAACTCTCTATGGCCAGGGTAAACCACAACAGATAGGTATGACTACAAAAATCTACTCAATTCCAACATATGTTATATAAACCAATGTGCAAGCGAGATAAGAAAGAAGCCTACCTCATTCCAACGTTTGAATGTGTCCATCATTGAGCACTTCGACTCAAAAAGTTATACCTGGAACAAGTTCTAAACAAGAAAGTAGAGCAAGCATATGGTGATAATTTAAAATGTTAGCACATTAGATAACATAATCCATCAATAAACATTACAAACATGCCCATGGATAATAATCATATATTTGCATGATACCAATAGGACGGGAAAGGTGTATTTCTATTAATAAATGATCAACATAAGTGATAACATTACAAACTTCTGTGTCGGCACGGTTCAGAACCAAGAAACCAAGTTCCTTTCAACTGGGTCTCAACCACTTCAATCCTCCACCAAAGGCAAGCTCATAGAAAAGAGACAATGAGGTTCTCTCAACAATAGGGAAATAGATTGGGGGTTGAATACTGTGTTTAGAATTGAGGGACAAAGGGATGCAGACTCAATATGAAGTAATTTCTCCAAGTAACATTTCTCTCAAAGTTGAATCCTTTCTCCTTTTTTCCAGAGCTCGGAATTGTGATCTTATATCCTTCAAAATGAAACTGAAGGGCCAAGTCAGAATGTTTCCAGTATATGGAAGGTCAAGGATCAAAGATCTCCTATCGTGACATGGAAACCCGACTTCATTTCTGTATTTTCTGGCACAAATGCCGATGTACACAGGCTATAGTGGAGCAGCCTGCGTATACGCATGTTGTATAGTAGATAGGGTGCATATATGTGGAAAAATATGTATTTTTAGCTCTGGATTCATCAAAAAGGGATGACAAGTCTGTATAGTGAAATGGAAAAATTCCCTTTGTACAAGATAGCAATGGCGAGGAAAATATTTCTATAAAAAATGCCCCCTATTGTGTGAGATTAGAGGAGTATCTGCGATGGCCGAAATACATTATAAATAACCGAGAAGTGGAGTGGTGTAAACCCAGCTAGAAAGACTAGTTTCTCATTACATTCTGTGTTGACTTTACATACATGGATGCCAACATAATACAATGTAGATCCATGTGGAAAATATACCAAATAAGTGTTTGTGGCCATGAATAGGCAAATACAAATGCGGTTATATGTCAAAATCTGTCATAATCATGAACAAGGCCCAGTAGAACCAGTCTCAAAACCAATCTGAAGATATCTGTATACAATGGAGTATAATATGATGTCCCATGATTACTGAAGTCAAATAGGTGTTGGTCCAATGACAAGGAAGCAACATCTCAGGAAAGCTTCAGCCACAGAGTGATGTCTTCAAGTCTTCTACACATCCGCTAAAGGTACAAGTCTACATCGTGTGAATAAATGAGTTGAGGTCGAACAAAATGAGACATCATTTGATTACTGGTCATTGAGGTATATTGTTAACAAATGAAAGACAACCTACCAATAATGAAAGTAGGTATCAAGGCACCGAGCACATTCCTACAAGTGTGAATAAGGGAGTCGATGTCGAACACCCGAGGAATCCATTGATCAGGAGACATTGATGTATTCCCATCTGTCAATGGAGAGAGAGCCTACCACTAATGACTGCAAGCCTCTAGGTACTCATAAGACTTTAGGTCCCATATCCATAATAAATGAGTGAAATTCGACGGACAAAGACCTGTTGAAAGGAGAGCATTAAGGCATCTCTCATCAATCAGCACGAAGAACAAAGCAGGAGCTTCATAATTTGGTTGAGATCGGAAGAGGAACATGTTCACGAACCAATGCCCCTGTGCGTATTTCATGTGTGCCAAATGAAAGTGGCACATGAAAAAGACACTCTGAATAGCATCCAATAATGAAAATTGATGACAAAGGTGAGGAAACCACCAATAAGGCTAATGGCATCCAAGACACTACACGAATCCCAAAGTGTGAATAGATGTATTGTCGTCGAACACAAGGGAAACCACCAAGTCAACGACCAATGATAAAATGTCGACTATTGGGTTCAAGGTGACCTACTAATGATGAAAGTAGGACCAAGGTGCATGATAAGACCATAATATCATGTGATTTTGAGACAAATTGAGGGTATGTCCGACATGCAAAGTCAAGAGTTCTGAGGAATGCCAACACAGGTTGATAGACTTCCTTTGAAAAAGAGCATGAGACATGTGGTAGACTCCGGCACCATAGACTCAATGATGTAACTATTAGATGCAGGAGGCATCAATAATGTTCTCTATAGGGACTGGAAGAGTAACCAGCCGGTAGAGAAAACTCTGTAACGAGATCAGCTTCCTAAGGCCATGTTAAACCCAAAATTATGATGACACAAGGACTCAATAACTTTGTGCTTTGTTCAAAGGTGACATGACTGCTGCCAAATACAATATAGTACTCCCCTCCCGCCCATCTTTTTTTGTTTTTTCATAACAAATGAATGTTATGATAAAGAGGAGGAAATGAGTGTCGCAAGTAAGCAAAACTAGTTCCAGTAGTGGAACGTACCTATGCTCAATGCAATGAAATGCATGTGGCATATGGACACTCGAGATGATGTTCCCTCCAGGGTATAGGGTGTCAAATTGCGAAGGATATAAATAAGTCTCTACTTGGTTGAGGATGCAAAAAATGCTTAGGCAACGGTTTATAACGTAAAGAGATAACCGACTAAAGGATCAATACTAAAAGCGAGGGCATGAGATGAAATCACAACTTAATGCCAAAAAATGTCATTTTTTATGTCTTTTAGTCTACTTGGTGTGAAAAAGGGATAAACTTGTGCCAAATAGACGTCTTTTCAAATCCAATTTACGAGTGTGGAAAAGGCAAGTTCACTCGGCGATCTTTTCTATTTTTGGTAACGCATCAAAAAAGAGCTTAACTAAGACTCATGACCTTTCAAATCCAATTTAATGAGTGTGAAAGGGACAAATCACTCGAAAATATTTTCGTTTTTTAGATGAGTCGGAAAAGAGCTTAACTAAGACTCGTTTTCGGAGTCCGTGGGGAATAAGGCCACATGTGTATGAGTGAGAAATGAGGTTCATCATAAAGTCATGTATCAAGATATAATGGACTCCCGATCCTAAGGAAAAAAATCAGCATGGGCACCAATGAAAAAGAGGATCTAAATAGGGCGCCCATGTTTGGTGAGTCTCTACCATTTATTAGCGACACTACTTATAGTAGACGAAAGGTTCAGTGTCGCAACAAATGGTTTTCTACCTAAGGAATAAAAAGCAATGTTTAGAGGATAATGTAAAAATGAACGATGGAGTAGATACCTATCCTATATGCTAGGTTATGAAAATACCTACCCGAGGTGATGAACGACCAATCATAATGTTGAAATCCACAAGAAATCTGGGTCAAAACTACAAAAGCCAGCTCAAAACCACTCTTGTATTAGTCCATTAGGTGAAACAATGGCATGAAACTATATAAAGTGGGTAAGAATAGCTTATAAATAGTAATAAAATCAAAAATTACTATACCATTTTGATTTTTACCCAAATAGTGTAATTTGGACCAAAATAACTCCAAGATTCAAACGGTGATCGCGGGAGCATCAGGAAACCAAGTCACGAACCGTCTGGATCAGGTAACTCTACTTCTCATCCTCTTCAAATTTTGGATTACATTTTTTAATTAGGTTCTAGTTTTTTAGTTATTGAGGGCATAAAATGTGGATTTCAGTGTACGCGGGCTGGCTTTGTTTAGGTCGCATATATGACGAGGTATATGCCACTGTGTGAACCACAGGGGGCATATATTGAGCCCTACATGAAATTATATCCAAAGGAATTCGCGTACAGGCACACAAATGACCAAAAAGGAGGGTTCTAACTCAAAATTTAATTTGTCCTTTGCAGGATGGTTCTTGAATGGAGAGAGAGAGAACATGAGGAGGTTGATGCAGCTATGGATTGAGATCCAGTGGCTCAAGATGCTCTAAAAAGGTGTGGCTTGTATAAGTTTTGGGCTCTCAAAGGAACGAGGTCCCAAGTGAGGTTGTTGGACATGTTGGTGGGTTACTGGGACCTTGATAGCGAGAGATTTATCCTCGATGGACAACCATTGAGGATCAAAGTAGAGGAAATCTACTTCTTGACTAGTCTATCATGCTGAGGAGAGGTTGTAAACCTCGATTCACGCAGAGCAGGGAGTGGGATGAAGATCGAGGATTATATCGATGCCCACTGTGTAGCGGGGACTCCCAAGGTGGGAAGTCAAATCCCTATCCGGGAAACAAATAACCTCAGCTTGAAGATCATCGCACTTATATTGACCAGGATCACAGGTTCGACTTCATTGCACCAGTCATCAAGGTCGCTCATGTTTTATGCAGTACAGTGTGTGAGACCCACTGTCTATGACTGGTGTACCTCACTAATGACCAATATGAAAGGTCAGTTGACAGAGTGAAAATAAGGGGGTAAGAAAAACTTTGGGTTTGCCTCTATTATTTTCAGTTTCTTATTTGAGTGGGCTCCAGGTCTAGGACCTAGAGTGGAGATCCTTCCTAGAGGACCGCGTGATCTAGCCATGGCATGGTGGACCAAGGTCATGAGACGACAGGGGGGAGGTAGGGTGCCAACACCCTACAACGAGGATTTTTTCTTCTGGTGGCGGCGACAAGTTATCTCTCTGGATGACTATCCCTATGCGGGGATTGATTTTAGAGGAGATCCATATATGCCACTTCCACCAGGGACTGCCTAGGGTGACATAGGTAAAAAAAAATTAAATATTTCATTTTTTGTATTTTTGTATTATGAGACAAAAATAGTTTTGGGTGGTGTTTCAGTATTAACTAGACACTTGTGTGATGCAAACGTGGGTCCGTGACGGCCGGAGCGGATACCTCGACATCGATGGAGGAACCAGGGTGACGAGGGGGTGGGAGGAGAAGCCAAGAGAGTCCTACAAAACATGTAGGGCAACCTATCTCATTTGACTTAGAGGATTCCAATGGTTTAGGTAGAGGATCTACCTGAAGCCATGTAGCAACAGGTGGTTGGTGTACCTAGAGAATGGGTACAACTCTTTCAAGCGTCTTGCAAACGTCATGGTTCTCTATCATAACACACATCTAATGCCACAAGCGTAGATGTCGTGGGATCTATATATCGAATGTATATGTGTATTGAGGGTTTTAGCCCCAATTTTGTAATATAAACACCATATTTTTGAAATATATAAAAAGGGATCTCCAACTTTACTTATATTTTACAATGTGTACATTGAATTGATGGTTTTATTTGCTTTACTAATGTGACAAATGCCAATCTAAAACAAAATTAGCATAGGCATCAAATACATGATTAACACTCCTAGGAATGTGATAATATGTGATAAAATCAAATTGTCATTCTAAAAGACATACCCGTAGGAATTGTCGGAGTAAAGTAGAATCACGCACACAGTAACAATTGTTCAACTGACATACTACTAACTGAGAATCCAAGAAAACCTCTAAAGAGAGAATATCATGTGAGATAGCATCGTGCCAAATTTCTATGATGACACTATATTCGGCCACATTATTCATGGATGGCCCTAGGCATATGCCACCTGAAGACACCAGCAGACCTTCGGGTGAGTAAACCACCAAAGTGGTGGAAGCCAAGTTCTATGTATGATGACTGGCTCCATCTATGAATCCTAGGTAGACCGAAGAATCCGTTGATATCTATGAATAAAGGGAAAACTCGATAATCAAGCCAAAGAGAAAAAGAAAGGGAAAATATATGTATATACACTAAATTACATTAGTATACAAAGAGTTCTTCTCAAGCCTAGGGATCAATCATAATATCTTTTCAAGTAGAGCCCATTGCTATGCTCACCCAATACATTCCCTTCATAATATTCTAACTCATAGGCTCCTTTTTCTAGAACATGTTGCACGATATAAGGACCATGCCACATGGGTTTAAACTTGTCTGCCCCCAATGTTCTTTGGCTTGGTCATATAAGAGGACCAAGTCACCCTCAACATATAACCGAGGACATATAGACTTGTCATACTAGACCTTGACACGTTTTTTTTTCACCTCGATAGCTGTAAGGGAGTCCTGGCGCTGCTCGTCAAGACTCTCTAGGTGCACAAGGTGTCGTTGTAGATATGAAGTGTCAGGCATGAGCGAGACTACCAACTTAAGAGACTGGATTTCACATTTAATAGGAAGAATCGACTCCACATCATACACTAACTGGAAAGGGGAAAACCTAGTGGTAGTCTTAATCGTGGTTCAGTATGCCCAAAGTGTGGGATATAGCATGATGTGCCAATCAAATTCACTCTGACTGACAGTTTTTTGCAAGATGGTCTTGAGTTACTTGTTCACGGCCTCTACTTTCCCATTTTCCTGGGGGTAATAAGGAGAGGAATGACCATGTCTAAACCCTATCTTAGATGCTAGTTCTACCATCATTTCATTCTGAAAGTGACTACCATGATCAGTGACAATCTCACTCGGGATATCGAACCAAGCTATAATTTGATTGAATACGAAGAAGGAAGTAGTATTCCCATCGGATTTTACGGTAGGCATGGATTCATACCACTTAGTAAAGTAGTCGAGGGCCATGATAATATGTTGATTCCCCCCAACCGAAGTTGGGTTGCAATCTACGAAGTCTACCTCCCACTTGGTGAAGGGACCGACGGTAATGACTGGTTGAAGAGGGGATGGGTACGAGCGCATTTTATGAGTGAATTGTTGGCACAGGGGGTAGACCAAGGGTTCATTTCCTAGAGCACACCAACAATCCCTAACTACTGGCCCTTTCGGATAAACCTGTGAAGCAGATGCAGTCTCACTCAAAGAAACTATGGGGGGGTTGCAGGACAAAAGTTTCTACAACCAAAGGGAATATCAAGTGGATATAGTACCAGAATAATATAGCATGCATATATCACTTATCATCTTATATCTACTCCATACACCTATCATATCTATCACATCAATGCAATAACAGTATATCAAGGCAAAATAACACAACATCAATCCCACACACAAGACAGATATACGTGGTTCACCCACTCTCTAGGGATATGTCCACAAAATTGTGCTTTATAATATATTAAGATGAAATAATACAATCTTTCCTTCCTTCTCACGCGGTGCTCCAAAGCATCTAACAGTGGATTTTTCCACTTATTGAGTTGTCCACGATCCTTCTTCCTTACTGACCTATCATCCTCAATCTCCTCGTCCAATGAATTGATTTCTTGGGCTTCGCTCCTTATTTTCTTCTCTTTTACTTACTTCGACCTAGTTACAGTCACTAAGTCTTCCGCACAATTCACATTTCACCTTTTCTTCCTTTATATTTGCTTCCTTCCATAACCAAGGGCTAACAGGTTCCCAACACTCACCTGTGACTCGTCCCGAGGCACTTCAGATCTAGGCTTCCTGTTTTACTTCGACTTCAGACTGCGCAATGCAACCTTTGCTTTCCTCTCTATGCCTCTTCTCCTTCCCTTGTACAGACTATCTTTTCTATGTCTGGTACCCAATACCAACTACACCTGGTACGTAGACCCTTTTCCTTATGCTACTACTGAGAGCTGCGAGGCAGCTAGTTTTGGTAGTACAACTTCAACCGGCTCCCATTCACTAGTCCTTCCTTCCATTCTCCCTTTAAAGTATTCAACTATGCAACTCCTCATATGGTCCGAGCCAATGCGTTATGAACTTCTCAGGATGCTTCATGAACATACTTTCGTATACTAGTACCAAATCACCTTGTTTAAATGCCTTCTTATTGATGTATCTGTCATGGTAGGCCTTCTCTCTTTCCTTCTGTACTTGTTGATGGAATCTTGCAAAAAATCTGTCTTATTCCAATTCGACCAATTGTGCAAGCCTCTCTTGAACAATGCCAATGTCATCCATATCTATAAAGGCAACAATTATTAATCTTGGAACCATAAACCAACTTGAAGGGGGTCTGCATTGTTAAATTCTTGCAAGTGGTTCTATACGCCCAAAGTACTGCTGGTACTCTTAAATCCCAATCATCCTTGTTCACACTGCAAATCTTGGTTAGTGATATCTCCAAGATCTTATTGAATGCTTCCACTATCCCATTTTCTTGTGGATGGTATGGTGTGCTCTTCTGATGGTGGACTGTAAATTCTTCAGTCAAAGCTTCAACAGTCTTATTTATGAAATGTGTGCTTTGATCACTCATAAGGATCTTGGGGCATACAAACCTCGTTATGATGTCATCAAATATGAAGTGCATAGTTGTAGTTGCACTACGGTCCTTGACTACTCTTTCTTCAACCCACCTAATCAAGGATTTTGTCACAGTGATGATGTACCTTGCTCCTGTGCGCTTTCCTGGTGGGTTTATATGTCCCATGAAATCAATGGCCCATTTCTTAAATGCTTGTAGGGTCAACTATGGTGCTAATGGAATTTCATCTCTTCTCGATGCTTTCCCAATTCTTTAGCATATATCGTAGGCTTTGTAATAGTCCTTACCATCTTTGTGTAAGGTTTTCCACCAAAGGCCAGCTCTCAGAACCTTTTGTGCAGTTTCTCTCCCTACATAATGTCCTCTCGTGACGCCTTCATGAGCTTCTGCGAGGATCAATGGTTGTTTTGCCTCCATAACACATATTCTTAATATATCATTAGGTCCCACATTGTATAGATGTCCACCTATAAGTGAGAAGTTTGTAGCGCACACTACTAGTTGTTTCTTCTGAGGAATTGTGTACTCCATAGGTGCCATTCCTATTGATAGGAACTAGACTATCTCTGCAAAGTGGTCATCGATCTTTCTAATGGCCAGTAGATGTGCATATGGTAGTGCATCCTCCAAAATGGACGGATCTTCACCATGTTCCAACCTGGACAAGTGGTCAGGACCTTTGTTCATTCTCCCTGGCTTTACTATGATCTCAAAATCATATTCCAGAAATAACAGAATCCATCTGCATATCCTTCCCCGCAACACTGGCTTGTTGACTAATTATTTCAGTGTAGAGTGATCAGTAAAAATTTTAAAGTGTCCTCCCAACAAGTAGTGGCAAAACTTTTACAATGCGTACACCATGGCTAACCCTTCTCGCTCAGTGGTGTTGTAGTTGACCTCTGCAGTTGATAGCTTCCTGCTAGAAAAATCTAATGGGTGATCAATATCTCCTTCACCAGGTTTTGCTAACACTTCTCTTAAGGCAATATAAGATGCATCGACATGGAAATGAAACTCCTTACTCCAATCTGGAAAAACCAGAATGGGCGCATCAACCATTTTATGTTTCAATGTATCGAAGCTCTGCTAGCATTCTTCTGTCCAACTGAACTGACAATATTTCTTCAACAACCTCTCCATAGGTGCTATGATCTGATCATATCCTTTGATGAACTTCTTGTAATATATTGTGTGTCCCAACACAGTGTGCAACTGTTTGACTGAAGTAGGAGGTGGAAGATCAACTATAATGGCAATTTTAGATGGATCAACCAGCAATCCCTACTTGCATACAATATGACCTAACAACACTCCAAATGGTGAGAGTAAGATGCACTTCTTCAGATTCAAAGCAATTTGACATTGCCTGCATTTTTCCGACAATTGACTTAGACATTCAATATGATTCTTTAATAAACTAAAAATAGTCCAATCATCAAAATATGCTTCTAGAAATTTATGCAAAAACTCCTTGAATGCTTTGACCATCACCCTAGAAAATATGGTTGGGGCATTCTTCAATCCAAATGGCATCACTGTATACTGATAAGATCCCCATTTTCTTGCAAATGTGGTCTTGTGGTGATCTTCCTTGCCAATCTGGATCTAATGGTATCCTGAAAATCCATCTGTAAAAGAATATACTTCCTGGCCTCCCATATTATATAACACTTCATTCGTGAATGGTGTAGGGAAGGGATCATGAGAACAAGCGTCATTCATCTTTCTAAGATCTACGCAGATCCTGATCTCTTCTGTCTTCTTATCTTGTACCACCATAGGGCTAATCCACTCTGACTCTTTGACAAGTTCTATGATCCCTACTTCCAGCATTTTGTCAAGCTCAATCTTCACTTTCTCCTATATTTAGGGTTCAATATGTAAGGTCTCTGTCTAACTGGCGTTGTGTCTAGCTTTAAAAGAATCCTCATCTCTCCCATAAGCCCTTTAATGCCCTTCATATCGGTGAACTTGGTTGGAAACAAGTCCTAATATTCATACAATAATTCTGTAATCTTGTCAATGCTAGCAACATCCCAATAATCTCTGACATTAGCAAGCTTCAGGGCCTGTTCTATCCCAATATTGACCTTCTTAATCTTGATTGGCTATCCAATGAATGGTAACTAAACTCCTGGTCCTTCCACATCTCTTTGGCCTTCTGTTACTGTATTGTTCACCTTTCTTGGATCATCGTCTTCATCAGCATTGATATTGTAACAGCCTTGCAGTTTTTGTAGAGTTGCAATACATTTGTTCTCGTCTTTCTCTAAAGGGAGGCTAGAGGCCTCCTCAAATATTTTCCATCTGAAAATATGTAGTGCTTGATCTACTGAAGGATATTGACTTTCAAATAAGAAGGTGGTTACAAAATTCTGAGTCATACCTTTCCAATCTGTAGTGATGAGGCCCAACTCTGCTTGAAGGTACCAATTGATAGGTGTCGTGGTGTTGATGAATATGTGTACCCATTGTTCTTGAGGAAAATTTACCCAGGCTTCCTCACAGCTTCACACATGGTCCTTTGGGTATCTTTGACCTATGTATCGAACTTCACAGCCTTCTACTTGTGCTGAGAACCACGTTGTCATCAAGGTATGACACTGTACCCAATCTGTAATGTTACTTTTGTGTGCCCCCCACCATCTTCTTGGGGTTTCTCTCAGGGCCTCATCCATCGCCAACAGTCTTTGTTGCATTGGTACACTCTCTTCAAAATATGACAAGAAGGTTTCTAAAGGATTTAGACCATCAAAGATGGGTAAGTTAGTTACTGTTGTGCCGATCCAACGAACTTCTTTGGTTAATCTAGCACATCTTCTTGTAGATACCTCATACATCTTATTCTGCCAATTCTCTAGTTCTTCTTCTGAGTCTCATGAACTTGTGTTGTCACTACACCAGCTTAAGTTTCCATCGGCCATAGGATTAATGTAATCATGTTATCTGGTTGTTAATTTGTATATATTTTCCAGTTTGTATGCACGGTCTTCTTCTCTAATGGGCTTTGTGTACCGTTGACCTTCATCTGGATCTAAGGGTGTAATGAACCTAAGACCATATTTTTCAAAAGTCATACGTCTTTTCTTTAAATCAACCATAGTGGAATTATTGAAGGCCCAATCAATTCCTAATAGTGCAGGGTAAGGGCAGTTGTCATCAACTATCTCAATTACCTGAAAATATGCAAATGTTCTTATTCCATCAATGTCCATAGGGACATGCTCCAGTATTCCAAATGGATTTACAGCTTGTTGATTAGCCATCCTAATCCTGATAGTGGCATAGATCAACTTCGGTTTTCCCATCAGTGCCTAGGTTTGCTTCGTCATGACATTGACCTCCAACCCTAAGTCGGGGACTACATAATCTATATCATATTTTCCTATTTGGGCATTCAAATGTATTTCCTTATTGGTCCTTCTCTTCTTACCAATTTGGTGTACTTCCCTATTAAGTAAGGGGTCTATCTTTGCTAGCTCATATTTTCTGATTAAATTTTGTAGTTCTTGGACAGTGCTCTCATCCTGAATCAACTTAGCACAAGTATATAGAAATTCCATGATCTTGCTTATCTCTTTTCCTTCTCTTGGTGAAGCGGACTGATCAAATGCCTAAGGAATTACATAATATCTTAATTTTGGTCTTGTCTTTGATGAAGAACCTCAGTCTCCTTTGAAATATTTTCTTGCTTCCTCAAATATTTGTCTTTCTTTCTTTGCATCAAAGGTTTGGGTCTTCTCTACAACTTTCCTAATTCCTGAATCTTCTGTAGTCTTCCCTTGGGTCATTCTATCATCTCCTGTAGAAGTGCCTCCTCTAGTAATAAAAATGACTCTAGGGTCTTCTTTGGAAGTTTAATCTTTTATCAACTGTATCTGTAGTTTCAACTGAGGTCCTTGTTTCTCTTGAAGTTTAGCCAGCAATGCTGGACATTCTTCAATAACATGCTTGAAGGAGTTGCAGTAGTTGCAAGTAGTGCAAGGGTTCTGACAGTCCCTTTCCAAGTGTCTTTTTTGTGTGCAGTTGTAACATATGATCTGTCATCGGCCTCGACCCATACCTCCTCCTCCTCCTCTTCCTATGAATCCACCACGAGGATTGAAGTTTCCTCTCCCAGGGGAGTTGTACGACATAGAGTTTCCTTCTTGTTGTACTTCACCTTGAATCTTGTATATGTCTCTTCACCTTTCATGATTGAGATCATAAACCCTACAATCCCTATCATCATGTCCCATGGACTTACAGAACATGCAATACAAATTTGTGGGTGTATGAACATATTTTTTCATGTAATAGCACTCATCTAGGTGATGCCTGTTTCTGCATACCTCGCACCAGGGTAAGGTGACTTGCTTCAAAGGTCTCGGTTCTCCAGAGGCCAAGTATTCATGGAATAGAGGGAAGTGCTCCTTTTCATGGCCTTTTGATCAACATTTGACACACTAGATGTCTTTTCTCTTATCTTTTCCCTTGTCTTTCTTCATGTCTTCGACCTGCAAAGACAAAATAGTCAGCTGACTCAAGATATGACTCATACCTGAGTTGGATTCTCCCATAGGGGTTGATTCTAACTTCATGGAGATCTCCAACACCTCAGCCTGTGAAGCAATCTTCTACTGCATCAAAGGAATTTTGATGTGTTGTAAGAGGGTAGCAATGAACCATTCCTTGTTTTGCTCATCTGGAATCTAAAAATTCAATCGGCCTGTTAGGGTCTTGAATCTCTGATCGAACTCCTAAACTAGCTTGGCTACCTTCTACTTGATCTCCTTTAGTTTTATAATACAATGGGACTCTGACTTAGGTTTCTTAAATTCTGCAATCAACGCATTCTTGATCTCATTAACTGGCTTAGGCTGCACAAGTACTTGGACAAGCTTCATGTACTAGCTTAGTGCATGATCTCTTAGGGTAGTACTAAACTGGTTTCTTTTCATGCTTCATGGATGACATTCTTAATATTCCATATGGCTTCACATAGGAACCAGTGCTGGTCAGGATCTTCAGATCCATCTTCCCTAAATATAGGGAGTCTCATCTCTTCTGCCATAGATCTTCCTAGGGTCCCTAAATGAGTATGTGGTGGACTACTAGTGATGGTGATCTAGACGCTTTGGTGGCTTGGATTACTCTAATTTCTTAATACTACTTAATCAACAGGAGGGGTAATAGAACTTACTTCAATAGTCTACACAGTTTCTGAAGTTTTTGACTCGTCCTGACGAAGTTCTTCATCTTCCTCATCCTCTGCCCTAGCGGGTTTTGAATTCTCTTTGTCGATCAGATCTTCTTCTTCTCCACTATAGAAACCCTCGTCTCCATAGTTCTACTTGAAGAGATTCACAAGAGGAACTTCTATGAACACTTTCCCACATGACATATGTCCAATCTCTGTGTCATTGTCGCTGTCTAAATTTTTGAAAATTAGCCTTTCCATATTCAATCAATCTACTGGATCTTCAATATGTTCTTCTCATGCAACAACATCTTGATTCTCAACTTTAGAAAGTGTAAAAATTTCCCTATGGGTTCCTTGAAAAAATATCTCTCGGCTTGGCTATACGACTCTACTCTGTCAACATCAAACTCGGTGATGTAACCTCCAATGGTGCTATCAAACCAGTGATCCACTGATCTTGACACGACATTATCAAATCTCTTGATCTTCTTGATCAGTGTCGATGTCCAAAATATAGGAGGTCTAGATCTGACCTCAAAATGGGTATCTACCAACCTGGCTAACCACTCGTATAGTTCCTAATGGATTCCTCCAAAGAATATCTCATGTATATCAGTAAAAATATGTCTCTCCAACCAATCCTTTGTACTTAGGTTAGGGTTCTTGTTCTGGGCTTCAACGAAGTCCTTTTCTTGATCCTCTATCCACTTTTGAGTCTTTGTCTTTGATGGGAACCACCTTAACATTCCCTTAAGAAGATTCTTGTCCCGACAACAGAACCATTTGTTGGCACAGGGGTAGACCCAAGTTTTGGCTCTAAGAGAGCACTAGAAAGCCCTAACTACTGGCCCTTTCGGCTACACCTGCAAAGAATATGCAGTCTCACCCGAAGCAACTATGGGGGGGTTGCAGGACAGAAGTGTCTACAACCAAGGGGAATATCAAGTGGATCCAGTACCATAACAATATAGCATGCATATATCACTTATCAGCTTAGATATACTCCATACACCTATCAGATCTATGACAACAATGCAATAACAATATATCAAGGAAAAATAACACAACATAAATCACACACACAATACAGATATACGTGGTTCACCCTCTCTCTAGGGTTTCGTCCACAGAACTATGCTTTATAATATATTAAGATGAAAGCATATAGTTCTGATCTGTGCTCTTAACCAACAAATCTCTCTCTTCTCTCTATCTCTCCCCCTTCCTTTGCACCCAGCTACAGGGTTGATCTTCGCACCCAGCTGACGATCTTACAATACCAGAAGGCTCTCACACTTAGCACTTCTCTCTCGCACAACAATAATCTCTCACAACATACCAACAACAACTAGATCAAGACTAGTAATAACGACAACAACAACATCAAAAACCCATCCCAAGTCCTCTTGTCCTTTATTTATACATTACAATAGCTCAAGCCGACATCCTTAGGTTGAAACCTAGGTGTCCAAAACCCTAGATATCACAACCCTAGGTGTCTAAACCCTAGTTCAAATTGACCTACGTTTCAGGGCTTTACCAGCCTATCTTTCCTTCCTTCTAGCATGGTGCTCCAAAGAATCTAACGATGGATTTTCCACTTGCTAAGTTGTCCACGATACTTCTTCATTGTTGATATGTCATCATCAATCTCCTCGTCCAACGAATTTCTTTCTCAGGCTTCGCTCGATCTTTTTTTCTCTTTTTCTTACTTCGACCCAATAACAGTCACTGTGTCTTCCACGCAGTTTGCATTTCACCTTTTCTTCCTTGATCTTCTCTTCCTTCCATAACCAATGGCCAACATGAACACCTGGCAGGGGTGACACTTCTTAACTGGTTCAATACAATCTTTAAATATAGTAGGCCATAAATAACCATCTCGCAAGAGTTTTTGGGTTGTTGAAAGCCTGGATAGGTGACCACCACAAGACCCTTTGAGGAAATCGTTTAGGACTGACTCAGCCTGTTCGTGAGTTAAAAAATGACGTAATATATCATCTATTCCTCGGCGATACAAAGTGTCTTCGATGATGGTATACTTCTTAGCTTGGTATCTAATACGTCGTCGATCATCTCGCGAGAGATGTTGAGAGAACTTCAAGGTCTGAAGATAGAGAACGATGTTTCCATACCAAGGGTCCGACGATGAGACAAGGAAAATGTGTTTGTCTACAAATGAATCAACATAGATTACATCCTCGTCTAATCACGGAAAATCAGATATTAACTCTATGAAGACTAGTGATTTCTTAGACTTTGTCGAAGCGAAGTTGAGATCAAACTCTTGTAAAATGACAATCCATTTATTATATTTCCCCCCTATGATATGCCTGGTAAGGACGTATTGAAACAGATTAATATTATCCACCACAATAGTCTTGCAAATCAATATATAGTGACGTAAACGTTGGACTACATGAATGGAAGCTAAAGCTATCTTTTCAACATGAGAGTAATTAAGCTCAGGGTCGACTAGGTTTCGACTAAGATAGTAGATGACGTGGTCATGGAGCTCATCATCCTCCTGAAATAGAACCATACCAATCGTCTCCTCAGACATGGAAATATAAAGCAAGTAATCTCTATTGTAGTTAGGAGACTTCAGCAGAGGGGTCGATACCAAGGATTTCTTCAAAGCATCGAAAGACTCCTGGGCTCGCTCATCCCAGATAAAAGGGGTGTCTTTCTTCAAGAGGCACTTGAAACCCTTAGTGATATTGGCATAATTCACTATGAACCTATGTAGAAAGTTATCTTTCCCCTGTAAACCTTGAAGTTTTCTAATCATGCGCGGGGGAGGCAATTCAAGTATTGCCTTAGCCTTAAGAGGATCTACCATGATCGCGGTCTCGGAGATTAAAAATCCCAAAAGACGACCAGACTTAACACAAAAGATGCAATTATGAGGGTTCAACCGGATTCTATAATAATGACATCTTTCAAAAACGAGCCAAAGGTGCATAACATGATCCACTCCCTTGCGAGAGTGAGTAGCAAGATCATCAAGGTAGGCTTCGACCATGTGCTTCAGATAATGAAAAGTGAAATTCATGGCATGTTGGAAGGTTGCTCCGACGTTTTTAAGGCCGAAAGGAATTTTCCAGTATGCAAAAGTACCCCAAGGAAAAATAAATTCCATCTTGTGTTGGTCCTCAGGTTTGATTTGGATTTGGTTATACCCTGAAAATCCGTCCATAAAACAAAATATCTCGATTCCCGACACTCGTTGAGAATCTGATTGATGAAAGGTGTGGGGAAGTTATCTTTAGGACAAGCCTTATTCAGGTCGCGAAAGTCCATACATACATGCATGGTTCCTTTCTTTTTATTTACAGGAATGGGGTTGGATACCCATTCGGTCAAGGGAATCGGGTAGATGAAGCCAACATTAAGTAGCTTCTCCACCTCTACTTTAATAGTAGGGGCCTTCCTAGGATTCACATCTCTAAGACGTTGTCGAACAGGTTTAGCATCCGGATAAGTTCTAATCTCATGTTCGATAATACGATGGTCGATCCCTGAAATCTCTTCATATGACCAAGCAAATACATCTCAAAATTATTTGAAGAGTTCGGTGTAGATCAAAATTTCTTCTAGCTAACAATCCACACCTATATTTACGTTTTCAACCTTGCCAGGGGTACGAGAGATATTGATCGAGACAGTAGGAGAAATACTCTCCATGTTTCCTTTGGCATAAATGTTGTGTGTATCAATTGGAACAACAACATGACCGACTATCTCACTCAAAGTAGATCGAAATTCATCTTGTTCAATTCTTTCAAGACTTGGGAGAAAATAAGATCAATGATGCATATCATCCCAAGGTCTATCAGAACCATTCATGGCTTTGAGGATAGCTTCATCCGAAGACAAAGTTTGATCTAGGAAATCATGTGAACAAGATAATGAGGTGGCCCATATAGGCCTAAGAACGGGATCCTCCTCGTCCTTCGGCGAAGTAACAGGATTAGGGCTGTAATGCCCATATATATATAAACATCGTTATCCTCATAAGCAATTTATTTATTTACTAAGACAATATCTATTCAACATAATATTGATATTCATACCAGCGACTTCAGTAATTTAGATTCATCAAAGATTAACGACTTCATAGCAGAATAATAGCAGAATAAAATAAATGCGTAATTTAACAGGTTACCTGATTCTGGTGCTAATTTACGTTGCCAGCTACCTTGCTGCTGCTCTCCTGCTACCTGCTACACAGTCCAGTCCTGTTGCAAACACAGAAAAATAATTGCCCAAAACTATTGTCCACCCTGCCAACTAGGAAAATG
>JZKD02S2257264.1:664482-693576 GCA_000966675.3 Picea glauca | reverse complement strand
TATTTAATACTTAATTAATTAATGAATTAATTAATATTTAAATGAATCATTAACCATCATGACTAACTCATTAATAATAATCAATTAGAAATGTTATTTTAAGACATAAATATAGTTTAGCTAATCTTTTAGGATTATATTATTAGATTAATTATACTTAATAATCAAGGGTCGTTACAAGGGCCAGATGAAGAGTCAAGAACAATTTGATACATAATCTCCGATGCCGATAGTAGCATGGCCATGCCATCATGATACTGACCTTCACACGATGAAGTTAGGGAAGGTAGGGTCCATGGATCACTAAAATAGGAAGTGCAGAAAATGATGGACCTCCCTGTCGAAGTAGGCCTACTAGACATGGCGTAAACGTGGTGATTCGGTGATGAGAAATTGAAAGTACCTGTATTCTCTGTTTCTAGCTGAGAATTGATTCCAACATCGACATTCTCTATTTTCGGCTGAGAATTTTTGATCACAAGGATTGACGGTCCGACAGATGCATTAGGACTAGAGTACACAAAGGATAACTGGTCGATGGTCATGATATTCCCTTGACGAGGAAAACAAAGCGTACAAAAGATGTATGATACAACAATGACCATAGCATAGGTCCAATTGTGACCTAGTAACATGTTATAATCAAAAGGTGCATCAACTACTTCTACCTCCACCTCTACTGTCTTCCCACCTAACTAGACTGGATAGGCAGGGAGAATATCGTGAGGGAAGAAGGAATGACTGTCAAATGCAGTCAACATGTTCAATCACTTGGAAAGTGTCAGAGAACCAAGAGATTTCCAAAAGACCAGAGACATCACGCAAGTGGCAACACCTTCATCAACAACTGCACATTTGATGGTAAACTTGGAATACTCCATGTGGATTTGGAATGCCACATGGTAAGGTAAGTGAGGCTTCACATCCGTGACATCAAACTTGATAATTTTTTAGCCACTGGGCTCTATAGCTCCTAAAGCATAGATTAAGGCATTCCTCTGTGAATAACACATCTAGAGTACCTCCAAAGTTGACATTGCACAAGGGGTTTGGCCTAGATCCTCAACAATAGAGTAGTTCTAGGAAGCTCTAGCATTAGGATTGTGGGTAGAGCACTTTAGTACTCCTTTCATAATATGAGGCAGTGGATCTAGTTTCTCAATCTGTAAGTTCATCTCTGGAGGAGGAGGGGGAGCTTCTAGACTAGAGTTAGCTTGTGAAGAGATATAATCTCGATATTGAGTGGCTACATCGATTTTCTCATCAACCATATTGATACATACGCGGTCTCCATCTTGCGGTGGTGGGTTTTGACTCCCACCGGACACATTTTCGGCATTCGAAGAGATCGAGGCTAAGTGATGGTTATGTGGGAATGGATTCATTAGCACAATGGGAGGTATATTCAAAAGCCTTGCAACCTTCGCGAGTTTGGGGCATAAATGCGTAAGGTGGTGATCGGTGCAAAGTTTACAAGGAAAATTAACCTTACGTTTTTATTTATTGCCCTCTCCAACATTATCATTTGGTTTCCCATTATTATCTTTGTCCTTGGGTTTATTACCATTTTTCCCACCCTTACAATTATTTCGATCTTTCCTTTTATTCCCTCCTAGTTGTTGGTCACCGTTTGTTTTTTTCGATGATTTCATAGAATGTACATCCATCGACTGAGTGGGATTGGAAGACACAGACGAAGCTGGTCCTCTAGAAGACTTGTTTAGAGACAAAGTCTTCAAGTGTATCATCATCGATTCTATGGAATTTACATTAGTGGAACCTACAATTCCATTGGCATGAGCTATGAGTTTTTGCCTAGGATCGTAACTTGACTACGGTGCTTCTGGAAGAAGGTGATATAACATCCGAGACTAAGCATATATCAAATCTAATTGTTGGGCTCTAAACATAGCTTCTTCCTCAATGGTGACCCAAAAAGTAGCAACGTCCTTCGAGATAGGAGGGTTCTAAGACTTAAGCAACCATTCTAAAAGAAATACCAGGGGTATATGAGTCTTAATCAACCTCTTCCATCTACGCCACTCCTGGATATGATCCAAGATATGAGTGGTGGTGTCCTGGCATAAAGTAGACAAAATTTTGAGGCCAACATCATAACGAATGGGTAACTGAAAGTGGTTAAGAAATACCATCACCAAATGATTAAATGACCCATATGTCCCCCTAGGTATCTCAATATACCACTGCAACACAACTCCAATGAGAGTGCATTGAAACAATCGTAATCTAATAGAATTGTCATTAAGAGAATTCGATGAGCACCAAAGGTGAAAGGTAGTGACGTGATCACTAGGGTCCTCTCCATTTTTTCCTTCAAACTTTGGGATGTCTGAAGGAAGTTTGGTGGGGACGAGGGGCCATGTGGGATCATGACTCATCGAGTCATTCATTAACTTAGCCAAATCTGGCATATTAAGCGTGGCCAGAAAAGGGAGACGGGGTTGCGACATCTGGCCCCAACCTCCCACGAAAGATTGTGTGTGTCGAACTGTTGTCCATCCAGGATTCTGGTAAGAACCATAGCCCTGTCCGAAATTATAAGGCCCTCCTCCGGGCTGATTCATATAAATTGGGTTGGGTGTCATTTGAGCAGGAATGTTCTGTTGAGGATTATAAAAATTGCCCCCAACCGAGTAAGATATGGGTTGGGGGTTATGAAAATTTCCCCCAATCGGATTGGATCCGGGTTGGGGGTTTCCCAAAGGGTAAGACTGACCTCCTTCGAGTGGGAACCTAGACGATTGAAGTGGATTCGTCATGCCAAAAGTATTGGTCAGAATCGACACTGAGGAGGTAGGGATATAGGATGAAACTTGTCTGCCAGGTTGGTTATTCCATCCAGCCGTAAAAGGATTAGACCCATGGTTGACAGTAGGGACACTTCCTATAGTAGGATTTGTTTGAGGGATATGAGAACCTCCAAATGGAAATGGAGTGTAAGGAGGTGTAGTGCCCCCAAGTCCAATGTTAGCGTTATGGCCAACAACTGGGATGGCAGTCGAAAACCGTGAAGTGAAGTTAGGCATACCATAAGAAAATGGATTAGAATCCATAGGGATGGATTGAACATTGTAACCCAGCAAATGACCAAGGACCCCAAAAGGGTTTGAGGCAAGAGATGAATAATTAACTACATGCCAAGCCATAGTACCAGTATGTGCCTTCGCCACTGCTACTGTAGTGGTTGCAGGAGTCGAAGGGGTGCCATTAACTATAGTGGGTATGGGTGTCGAAGAACTCCCAGTTTTCTAGAGACTAGATTCAATACTCATCCTTGTGGAACTACAAGTCTGAAAGGTGGTTTTGTGTGTACCACGCCTAATAACTCTACGCCTTTTAGAAGGAAATAACTTGAAATCCGGTGGTAACTGTAACAATCGACGGGAATGGAAAGGATGTTGGTTCGACTCCACAACGACTTATGACTCTACAAAATAAAAAATAAAATCCTAATGCCAACTAGTTGTCAAAGAGCATATCAACAGTCAAATGACCAATATGCATGAAAACGTGCTAAAGTGGTTGAGTGGCCTCCCTCGCTAAAGAAGGTATGTCTCATCCAAGAGGGACATGAGACTCCCTGCTAAAGTTTAGAGGTAACCTAATCAGTTATAGGGGCCCAGGTGGGCTTAACAACTAGTCGGTCAGATCCCCCCAGAGAGGTAATCTTCCATAAAGGCTTTATATTGTCTAACTCCTACTTGACCCAGGATACAAGTAGAATAACCCCTGCAAGTAACCTATGAGATACCTAAGTCAAGAAACTAATAAACCACTATATAAATGATGCACATGAGAGCAATCGTAAGTCTGTATTACCATATGGGAAGGGTAGCAAAGCCCGAAACCTTGAAAACACTGCCTTTCATAGAGGTATGGGTAATAGCAAGATCCCCAAATTCGAATAAATCCACAGAAATATCTTTGACGCCCAGTGAGTATACAAGGGTTATCCCTTCAACTAACTTTGCGTGACCTTGTGATTAAATCTGGTGTGAGAGGAGCCTACTGATCTTACCAATTATACAATGGACTTCCCAACTCCCTGTCTCAGACACATATGTTGATTTAATTTCCTTGGAAAAGTTTACTCACAAAATCATATTCCAAGGCACTAAATCCTAGACTATTTTGTGCACCCTAAAAAATAAAATTGTGACTAATCAATTTTAGTTTAAAGTGTAAAATTTATTGGTCGTGATTACTCAAAAGGGCATGGAAGTGAAACTCATGATATTATGACTTTGCAAGAAAATAAATAAAAATATAATGCAAAGTCTAATTTTAACTTTTAAATGAATGATATGCGTATAAAAAACAGTACAATTTCAATTTCAACTCTACAATTTAGAAGTAAAAAGCAATCTTTCACTAAATGAACTAAGCTAATGATAAATATTCAGAAGACAAAAATGCCAAGAAATGTAAAATGCCTATTTTTTTTTTTTTCAATATACCAAAAAGAAAATGCATGGAATGATAAGCAACCTAATATATAAATTCTACTGTGTATAAACAGAATAACTCAAGAAGAATACCAAGCAGCCAATTAAACAACCTAGAGTTCAAGGAAAAATAAAAAATGAAAAACAATAAGAAAGATTCCGCCCAAAAATTCAACTCCAAACAAGTTTCCTGTCAACCCAGAGAATCTTAACAAGCACTACAGAGACCTAAGAAGGCTCAACAACTATGCAATCCCACCCAACAATCACAAAATGAAGCAAACCGGCAAGGAAAAGTGGTATACGCGATTGTTCAAGAAACAAGTGCATATATACGTAGCTTGCAATGAGACAACACATGTGTGTACGCGACTGTAAAGGCAAAAGGCATGTACAGGCTTTAAAACAAGGCCAAGAAAGGGAAAAAGGGCTAAAGACTCAGACCCAGAGTGAACATAATCTGTTAAGTAGTGGTACGGCAAGAAACAAAAAGGAAAAAGAGAAATGCAAGGAGAAAAAGTACTTCAACCCTTAGAAAGAAGATCTCTCCCCAATGGATTCACCAATTCTGTTACGAGGGAAAAAATCTCTATGGCCAGGGTAAACCACAACAAACATGTATGACTGCAGAAATCTACTCAATTCCAACATATGTTATATAAACCAATGTGCAAGCGAGATAATAAAGAAGCCTACCTCATTCCAACGTTTGAAGATGTCCATCGTTGAGCACTTCGACCCAAAACTTTATACCTGGGACAAGTTCTCAACAAGCAAGTAGAGAAAGCATATGGTGATAATATAAAAGGTTAACACATTAGATAGCATAATCCATCAATAAACATTACAAAGATGCCCATGGATAATAATAATATATTTTCATGATACCAAAAGGATGGGAAAGGAGTATTTCTATTAATAAATGATCAATAGAAGTGATAACATTACAGACTTCCGTGTCGGCGCGGTTCGGAACCAAGAAACCAAGTTCCTTCCAACTAGGTCTCCACCTCTTCAATCCTCCACCGAAGGCAAGCTCATAGAAAAGTGACAGTGAGGTTCTCTCAATAATAGGGAAAGATCTTGGGGGTTGAACACTATGTACAGACTTGAGGGACAAAGCGATGCAGACTCAATATGATGTAATTTCTCCAATGTAACTTTGCTCTCAAATTTGAATGCTTTCTCCTTTTTTCCATATCTTGGAATTGTGCTCTTATAGCCTTCAAAATGCAGCTAAAGGGTCGAGTCGGAACATTTCCAGTATATGGAAGGCCAAGGATCAGAGATCTCTTGTCATGACATGGAAACCCAACTTAATTTTTGTATTTTAAGGCACAAATCTTGATGTACGTGGGTTGTAGTGGAGCAGCCTACGTATATGCATGATGTATAGTAGATAGAGCATGTATATGTGGAAAAATATATATTTTTATCTCTGGATTAATCAAAAAGGGATGACAAGTTTGCATAAGGAAATGGAAATAGGTCTTCTGTGAAAGATAACAATGGTGAGACAAATCTTGCTATAACACCAACATACTCATTTCCACCAAATATAATGTAAACACATTTTCCACCAAATATAATGTAAACAAATTTTCCACCAAATATAATTTAAACATCCGTACCAATAAAAAACAATAATAAAAAAAAAAAATAACATATATTAGCATATATACTTTAACTAAATATTAAATAAACAATAAGAAATAATAACATACCCAACCACAGTTAAAAAGATTTAAGATTTTCCCTCTCTTTTTATTACACTTTTTTGGCAATTTTTTTAAACCAAATTTCGATCACAAAGTTCTAAAAATTTCAAAATAGTTACTCTCCACATTAAGCATACATAATTTAAACAATTTGAAAATATTATCTAAAATCTTAAAAAATTTAAACAGAAAATTTGTGTTCTTAGTAACCAATTTTTGTGTTCAATGTTAGATAATAATCTGAAAATAAATATAGAACTGTGTATGTAGAAAGTTCACAAATCTCCATATTAAGTCATTCTTCCAATAAAAGACTTATCTCCTTGTGGATAAAGTCCAAGTCCTTCAGGTGAAATTCTCATCCCAGGTGATCTTATTTACTCAATAGTAAAATACTAATCTCCTCAATAGTAAAATACTTCTCTCATCTTCTATAGTGGAATAGATGTTCTCATATAATCAAATTCTCTCAAATGCCCCTTTCAAATTAAAGGACTCATAAATCTCTATATTAATCCATTCTTCCAAGAAATTACTTATATCTATCAAAGTTCACAAATCTCCATTTTAAAAACTATTCTTCCAGAAAATACTTATCTCCTCTTTCTGCGGTGGAATAGATGTTCTCATATAATATTTCTTGTACATGAAGAAAACACAAATCTGCACATATATTAAGTCATTATTCAAAAACCATTTAAATCTTTCATCTTTGGGATGTATTCATATTACATATAATCAAATGCTCTTTGAAATTATATGTGAGCTAGCTCGCATATACTATATGTGACATAGCTCACATATAGTATATGTGAGTTCCGGAAAATCCTTATCTCATCTTTCTGCGGTGGAATATATATTCTCATGTATTCTTTCATGTACATGAAGAAAACACAAATCTGCACATATATTAAGTCATTCTTCAAAAATTATTTAAATATTTCATGTTTGGGATGTATTCATATTACATATAATCAAATGCTCTTTGAAATATGTCTTCGTCATAATATAAACATAAGTGAGATCATGGGCGTACATAGCTTATTTGTAAATCTACTTGAATTTTGGTTTTTGTGGTTAGTAACCAACTTAGTTAAGAGTTTGACAATACCCCGACAAGAAGGAATTCACTTCGTTGTATGCAGAAAACACAAATGTCCATACTACGTCATTCTTGGACAATAAGACAAAGAATGCAATCGAAGAAAATTTAGAAACTTCCCCTTTTCTGATGTGGGATAGAGTTTGTTCTCAAATAATCAATTCTTCAAGTTCAAAATTAGGTCTTCATCATGATCTAAACACAAATAAGCTTAAATGTACCATTTAAGACAATGATAACCTTATATAGGGGTTCTATATATTTCAAAATAATTGATCAAGGTGTTGAAAAGTTATATAGACACTAGTTTAGTAACTCTATTAATAGGAAAGACTAAACTGAAAATTTGAGAAAGAATTTTTTTTTAAAAAGTAAAAAATATAAGCTTATTCAACAAAAATAAGCTTGAACACTTTTATATAAAATCCCAACATAAAAGAAAATTAAAACTCACTAATGTGCAATGAACATACAATTATGAATCATCATGAATAGACACATTCTTCCCAGATATGGATTCTTCCTCCTCAATCCCAATCTTTCGCACTCTCTTCTCCACATTTTGTTCAAGCACACTCTCAGGTACTCTCTTCTCCACATTGCCCTATATAACACATTTCAAAATTGAAAAATTGAAAATTAAATTTAAATGATTTTTACACATTAAATTGTAGTTTTAAATTTTGAAACACGTAATGCCTATGATGTGCCAACCTATGATTCAATAAATTAAATGTTGTTTAAAACATTCTTCTTTTAAGTTAATAATTTAAATGACAATTTGCAATTTTAATATATAACTAAATTTGTTTTCAACATGCAATGCTACCTATGAACTCCCACCCTCTTCAAAATCTCCCAATGAGAATTGAGACAAGCCTGCCCAAGTAGTAGGAGATGGAATAGGGATCTGTGAACAACAAAAATAAGAACTAAATCTAGAATTCAATGTATTCACATTTACACAAAATTATAGATGTAATGTTGTTTATCTTATTCAAAAGATAGGAAATTGGAAAACTAAGTGCTCATATGTGGATATTAGAAAACACATACATGATTCAACCCATCCAAATTTAAACTTGTGGAATCAAGTTCCCTATTAACTGGAGATTTATTTAACATATTTTCAATCTACAATTAATGACAATAACAACTCAATTAATTATATAGATATAATGATATGTATCTAGATCTAGAATTAGAAGTAAACTATCCTCAAATGCGTAAAAAATTTACTAACTAGAACACGTATCAATCTGTTGTTTGGTTCATCATTCTGAATGACCTCCTTCCAACCATTACAATTTTTTTTGCATACTCCTTAAGATATTATACTGACATGGTATCTAACGCCTCATCTGTTTTATAAACAAAAATGGCCCGAGAATTTACTTTCGCTCACTGACGGTTCAAACCAACATCAACACCATAAAAAATCGATTCCACATTTTCCTCGATTGCATTCCTAGCCTCTTTTCCAACCTCTGATGAAGCTCACAACTCTGAATGTGAAGAAAACGCCCCTTCTGTGAGAGATACTAAAGCTCATGGAGGCCTCTACAATGTCACATTTCGATATGCCCATTTTCGAACATATTTCAGTGTTTTACCAACCCCATAATAATCAGATGGTAAACTATTATAATCAGGGTGCATGTCCATGAAAAACTCTGCATAAAAGTGTCTAGCAAAATAATGTGGAACCCCATCATTCCACGGAAATTTCTCATATACTGTCAAAAATTTGTTATACAAATGTCCTTCTATCTTGGGGTGCTTAAAATATTGCACCTTCATCATCTTTCACTTTGGCCCATCTTTGAAATTGAACATAAAAATTAATTTTTCTTTTGAAACTTTATTTTTTACAACATCTCATTTATCAAGGCCCATCACCTTTGACTTTTTCCGCCTCATCAAATCGATAAAACATTTAATGGTTGGCCCCATATTTTGATATGCATCCATATAGTTTTGCAATGAATGCAAAAAAATCTGCAAGCTTTGTTTACTCTCCCAAGGGAGATCCAAGATCCTTAAATCATTTTTCAAACTACTTTTAACACCTGAGCATCGCTTAAGGGTCATTGTTTTAGGAATATCTTCCCAGGGAAGCTCATCACCAACATCCGAAGGATGGGTTTACATAGTAGTGTAATCTTTTGTTTCTTGATAACGTCGCCTCCTAAATCCACCTTCACCCTCTTCACCAACATTAGAATCTTTGTGACACCCACTCTTTCTTTCATTGTCTTCCCTCGCATTAATCTCATTGTCTACATAGACATTTGAAAATAATTTCAACATTTAACTTGACATAAATATAAATACACAAAAATACAACAAAAATAAACAAAATCAAAGAAAATTACCAAAAATATTTTCTTGTCCTAATGTATTCCCTACATTCTTAGGTGTAGGAGTACAAATGTGCAACCTATCTAAGAAATTTGCATCCATAGCACTTGTTTAAGCACATTCTCAAGCTTATCTATTCACATACTCATTTGATAATCTCATCTAACAAGATTGTCATTGGTCACTCAGTGTCGCGGTCGAAGAAAGGGTTCCTCTTTTTCCTTCTTGGGATAGCCTAGAGCATTTGCAACTAATGTTTGGAGACTCTTGTCTCGACATCTCGCCTTAATATCAATCCTTTTGAAATTAATGAATACGAAATTTCATAAGTTATAGAAACATTAAATGTAAATACTAAATTTATAACACCATCATTTAAGAACATATATTGAAAAAACTAGAACAACTATATTTTTTATAATAATTGACAAAACATTTACTTAAAACTAAAACAAGAAACAATATCACATTATACATGTTATCACATGATACATGTTGTTACTATCCTCTTAGATATATTCTCATAAAAATCTTCAAGGGGTCATTGATCAAACCCTCGTGGCAGATCTCATCATGACACATGGAACAAATTACCAAGGAGAACTTTTAGGGTAAAATATCAATGGAATAACCAACAACATACACATGTGGCACCAACAATAGAAGAAGGAAATGAATTCAATCGAATAAAACACAAATGTCCATACTATTCCATTCTTGGGCATGAAGGCAAGGAATGCAATCGAAGAAAATTTAGAAACTTCCCCTTTTATGATGTGGGATAGAGTTTGTTCTCAAATAATCAAATGTTCAAGTTCAAAATTAAGTCTTCATCCTGATCTAAACATAAATAATCTTGAATGTACCATTTAAGACAATGATAAGCTTATATAGGGGTTCTATATATTTCAAAATAATTGATCAAAGCGTTGAAAATTTATATAGACACTAGTTTAGTAACCCTATGAATATGACAGACTAAACTAAAAATTTGAGAAAACAATTTTTTTTTAAAAGTAACAAATATAAGTTTATTCAACAAACATAAGCTTGAACACTTTTATATAAAATCCCAACATAAAAGAAAATTAAAACTCACTAATGTGCAATGAACATACATTTATGAATCATCATGAATAGACACATTCTTCCCAAGTATGGATTCTTCATCCTTAATCTCAATCTTCCACACTCTCTTCTCCACATTTTGTTCAATAACACTCTCAAGTACTCTCTTCTCCACATTTCCCTATATAACACGTTTCAAGTTTGAAAATTTGAAAATTAAATTTAAATGATTTTAACACATTAAATTGTAGTTTTAAATTTTGAAACATGTAATTCCTATGATGTGCCAACCTATGATTCAATAAATTAAATGTTGTTTAAGACATTCTTCTTTTAAATTAATAATTTAAATGACAATTTGCAATTTTAATATATAACTAAATTTGTTTTCAACATGCAATGATACATGTGAACTCCCACCTTCTTCAAACTCTCCCAATGAGAATTGAGACAAGCCTACCCAAGTAGTAGGAGATGGAATAGGGATCTCTGAACAACAAAACTAAGAACTAAATCTAGGATTCAATGTGTTCACATTTATATAAAATTATAAATGTCATATTGTTTATCTTATTCAAAAAATAGGAAATTGGAAAACTAAAGTGATCATCTGTGGATATTAGAAAACACATAGCTGATTCAACCCATCCAAATTTAAACTTGTGGAATCAAGCCCCCTATTAACTGGAAATTCATTTAATATATTTCCAAACTACAATTAATGACAATAAAAACTCAATTATTTATATAGATATAATGATATGTATCTAAATCTAGAATTAGAAGCAAACTATCATCAAATGCATAAAAAATTACTAACTAGACCACGTACCAATCCGATGTTCAGTTCATCATTCTGAATGACCTCCTTCTAACCATTACGACAAAATTTTTCATACTTTTTAAGATCTTCTACTGACATGTTATCTAACTCATCATCTGTTTTATAAACAAAACTGGCTCGAGAATTGGATTTCGCTCGCTGACGGTTCAAACCAACATCAACACCATAAAAAATCGATTCCACATTTTCTTTGATTTCATTCCTAGCCTCTTTTCCAACCTCTGTTGAAGTTCAGAACTCTGAATGTAAAGAAAATTCCCCTGTTGGATGAGATACTAAACGTCGCGGATGCCTTTGCAATGTCACATTTCGATATGCCCATTTTCGATCATATTTCAGTCATTTACCAACCCCAAAATAATCAGACGATAGACTAGTATAATCATGGTGCATGTCCATGAAAAACTCTGCATAAAAGTGTCAAGAAAAATAATGTGGAACCTCATCATTCCACGGAAATTTCTCATATATTTTCAAAAATCTGTTATACAGATGTCCTGCTATGTTGGGGTGCTTAAAATATTGCACCTTCAACATCTTTCGCTTTGGCCCATCTTTGAAATTAGACATCAAAATTCATTTTTCTTTTGAAACTTTATTTTTTACTACATCCTATTTATCATGTCCCATCACCTCTGACTTTCTCCGCCTCGTCAAATCGATAAAACTTTCAATGGTTGGTCCCATCTTTCGATATGCATGCATATAGTCTTGCAATGAATGCAAAACAATCTGCAAGCTTGTTTACTCTTCTGAGGGAGATCCAAGCTCCTCAAATAATTTTCCAACCTACTTTTAACACCTAAGCATCACTCAAGGTTCATTTCTTCAAGAATCCCTTCCCAGGGAATCTCATCACCAACATCTGAAGGATAGGTTGACGTAGGCATGTAATTTTTTGTTTCTTGATAACGTCGCCTCCTAAATCCACCTTCACCCTCTTCAGCAACATTAGAATATTTTTGATACCCACTCTCTCTTTCATTACCTTCCCTCGCATTAAAATTATTGTCTACACAGACATTTGAAAGTAATTTCAACATTTAACTTGACATAAATATAAATACACCGAAATACAACAAAAATAAACAAAATCAAAGAAAAATAGAAAAAATATTTTCTTGTCCTAGTGTATTCCCTACATTCTCAGGTATAGGAGTATCAATGTGCAACCTATCTAAGAAAGATGCATACATAGAACTTTTTTGAGCACATTCTTGAGTTTATCTATTCACAGACTCATTTGATAATCTCCTCTGACGAGATTGTCGTTGGTCACTCAGAGTCTCAATCGAAGAAGGGGTTCCTCTTCTTCCTTCTTGGGATGGCCTAGAGCGTTTTGCGACTGATTTTTGGAGACTCTTGTCTCGACATATCGCCTCAATATCTATCATTTGGAAATTAATGAATATGAAATTTCATAAATTATAGAAACATTAAATGGAAATACTAAATTTATAACACAAGCATTTAAAAACATATATTGAAAAAACTAGAAAAACTATATTTTTTATAATCATTGACAAAACATTTATTTAAAACTAAAACAATAAACAATATCACATGATACATGTTGTTACTATCCTCTTAGATATATTCTCATAAAAATATTCAAGGGATAATTGATCAAACCCTCGTGGTAGATCTCATCATGACACATGGAACAAATTGCCAAGGAGAACTTTTAAGGTAAAATATCAATATATTAACCAACAACATGCACATGTGGCACCAACAATAGACGATAAAGACAACATACTCAAGGTGGAATTATCAAGGAGATAAAGAGGACTACACCAAGAAAAAAATGAGGAGGGAGACACCAACAAGTAGAAACATAAGCCCCAAACTAATAACCAAGAAGAGATCTCCAGCAAGATGGAAAAGACCAAGAAGAGGGGTCTTAGCCACACAATTAAATAATTAAATAAGTCAAGAGAAGGGATCCAAAGTCAAGACAACTAACTTTCTTTAGGAAAAAGTAAAGAACAAAACCAAACAACCACACAACAATTAAGGGGAGCATAATTCAAGCAAGGGTGGTTTCAACACAAAGTGAACAATTAAATTCTTCCAAAGTCAAGAAGGGTAACTTTCTTTAGGTAAAGAACAAAACCAGAAACCCACACAACAATTAAAGGGAACGTAATTCAAACAAGGGCAATTTCAAGACAAAGTCAACAATTAATTTCATCTTGAATGGAAAAATGTCCACATGATTCTCATGATGTTTACTTATAATCTTTTATCATCCCAGCATACAAGGAATATCAATAATGTGATCATGTTATTCTTAACTACTCCTAGGTCTCATGGACCATCCCAGGAGAGACAAAAATCATACATTATCTCAACTTGGTACTTAACAAAAAACAAAATAAACCAAAAAACCAAAGGAAGATCAATAATGTGATCATGCTCTTCTTTGGATGTTATTTAGTTTATACATTTTTTGTTCTTCAATAATGGGACAAGATCGAATTCAATCCTGTCCTTTTACATGGACAAGTCCAAATTTGGATCTTCCATCCCATCTGATAAACATATTATACCTCTACTTATATGTGCTCGATATGGTCTAGGTGTTGTTGCGTCTTTGTTTTTACTCTATTGTGTCTGCATCCTATTGTGTTCATAAATTATTAATTTATACGAGGTTCCGGCCTATCCCTGTACATGGAAAAGGCCACAAATTTCCCTATCCATGTCTAGGTATAGGTTTGAATACAAGCCTGTCCCAGAACATGGACATATCAAATTCGGCCTTGTCATCCCATCCGAAAAACATATGATACCTCTACTTCTCTATATTATATCTTCTAGGTGTTTTTGTGCTTGTTTTTTTACTCTATTGTGTCTACATCTTATTGTGTTCATAAATTATTAATTTATAGGAGGTTTGAGCATGTCCATGTACATGGATAGGGCCTTGTTTGGCCATGTCCATGTACAAGGATAGGCCCAAATTTACAAGTTATGGGGGTTAAAGAAGGACGTCAAACCACCTATAAATAGTTTGTACCTCTCTTTTCTCAGCATCCCATGGGTTTGTGGGGGTCGTCCCTCTCTTATCAGCAGACTATGGGTTTTTCACTGGTAATGTTATTTTCTCATCCACAAATTCATCATTTCAACTCCAAATTTAAAAGAAAGAGAGGCAAGGTTCAACATGTAGACTAGAAGGACCTTTGAATGCCAAGGACAATACCTAAATCATCATATTATAAAAGAGAAGGGACACTGATATGCATTGTCACATTGCAAATCTATTGGTTGGATTAAGAACAACTGGTATTTCAGACTATGAAGTTGTTGGGAGGATCTTTCTCATGTTATACATTGAAAATAAGACACATATAGCCTTCATCTTGGGTGCCATAACAACCATATAATGATATATAAATATTGTTTGCAAATTATTTGAGATTATTAATGAATGAAATACCTCATGTAATTGTGCATCAGTTTAGATATCATTGTTTGTACAAAGGCCTCACAAGTGTGTTTAGAGGTTGTCTAAAAAGGGACCATTCCAACACATTTATTGTTGCATATTCTTGGACACCTACAACAAGGGTATTACAGGGCAACAATAAAGTATACCTCAGTTTTCTTTTCCTGATTTTTACTTCCATCGTAACAGATTTAACATGTCTATCATCAATTCCAATGAATATATTTGTTGTTGTTATATCAGTTGGCACACCTACAATAATTTTTTCTACTATACTTATTGTTCTCTCTTAATATTAAATGTAATAAAATCTTTTTGTTTCAAATTCATGTGGACAACTATTAAATAGTGAATTATTTGGTCATTAAATGATTTGAGCTTATCCTTGTACATCGACAAGGCCAAATATTTCCATGTCCATGTACAGGGACATACCCAAATTTGGGCCTGTGTCTATACATGGACAAGGTCGGGCCCTGCCAAGGATGTTATGGCATGTTGAAGATGATCAAGTATAATTCTATCATTAAGCCACTCCATCACTAATTCTGTAAACATGTCTAGTATAACCTTTCAATGGACTTATCTATGCTTACTATTATAGATGTTGAGGCCAAGGTGAATAACAATCTTGAAATGGTTAGGTGGTCATGTCAATTTGATCTCCAGGTAAAGCTCTAGAATTCGACTAAGTAGCATCCTAGCTAGTTATAATTCCACTAGTTCAAGATATAAGTCCTACATTAGCACTAGTAACAAATACAGTTCCTAGGAATTATACATGTTTACTAACACCATAATCACATTCTTCTTTAGATAAAGGTAATCACATAACTAACACCATATGCTTACTTACAGATTTTGGAACCATGACATGTTGGGTAACTATGAAGTAAGCTCTACTTTAAGCTCGATATCTACATGTTACTACTTATACCATATGTAATAACATAGAATAAGCAATACTTGTAACGCAATTAACACAAAACTAATTTTCTTTAAAATAATAGTAATATGGGATCACTACTACTATTTTGATCACCTATCCATCACATAGAGCGAGTGTATTAGTACTACTTATGATAGTGATTATCTTATTACACACATTGTACAGGTTGATCTCCATTGATTTCCATTACTTGGATATGGATTAGTACAAAACTAACTATGAGTACAGCTTCCTGAAATGAGTTTAATGTATCTGATTATGAACTACTAATTACATTGATTTGAATCTCTCATTGTGTAGTAGCCAATGATATTTCTTCCCATTAATTCCATAACATTCCATACTGTGAATCTCATAATGATACCAGAACAATTATCACTATAAGGAAGTATGTTGATGTAGTGCCCCACCTCAGCAAGGTCTGTTGACCTCCCGGTCTCTAGATCTTCTCACTCTTCGAGCTGGGCAGCTCCTCGATTCCCTGTTGGAATCTTCAAGAAATCTCCATAGGTCATTTTCACAAAACTCCATCGTGCGAACAAGCACAAGGTGGAAGCTTCTCTCACGCGACCACTGACTGTGACCACGAGCCTAACCCAAAAGCTGTTTCCTGATTTTGCGCATCGAGTCTTTACATGTGAATCACCCCTATTTTCCCAACCTCCAAAACTCCGATAGGAGCCTAGCGGGTACTAGCTCCTCCCTTCCCTCAATGTGACCTTCGATCATGACCCCGAGCTCAAATCTCAATCACGTCGGGATTTTGCGTATTGGGAACTCCTGATATGATTAGATCTACAGTCCACGATCCTACTTCGATCGACGACTGCGATCAAGTCGTGATTTCATGTTTCATGACTTTGGGGGTTGGTTCACCTCCGTTCTCCCTATATCCGAGATCACAATGGCACCAGATCGACGGTCCAGATATTTCCTGTGATCAATGACTATAATCAAGTTAGGATTTCACATTTCGTGACTTTGGAAAAGTTGATAGGAAAACACTTATATGGGGCAAGAAGTATTCAACTACTATAGAATGGGGGCCTTCATCAGGTTTGGTATTTTTTAAGTTCATTCCAAATTGTCCATTATTCGCATCAAAGTTAATGTTATTACAATCAGTTTTTGAAATCCATAATGCACGAATTTGTAATAGATATTCATATTATTATGAATGCTTGGAGGAAATAAAAATGCCCATTAAAGATACATATGAGTACTTTGATGTTGTTGATTCTCTTTGGTGAGATTATTTTTTCAATGATCAAAGTGACATAATTTCAAACTCAACAAATGAAGATACATTTTTTAAGACTCCATTTATTTGGCCACAAAATAGATCAAATGAATTTGAAGAAAGAAACATTGTTGAACAACAAGAATATCAATATGCTATTGAGTTTTCACAGGTAGAGGAAACAGAAATGTATATTGGTTGTATAAGATCATGTGCACAACGTGAAGCCATGGAATATCTTTATAGTGGTTCAACACAAGATATTAAGGAGGGTTGCATGATTACATTATTAGCGACTGAAGATCCACATGGTTATCCATTCTGGATTACAAAGGTTATAAGGATCAATAAATAAAATGAATATGTTATAGTAGTTGAATTTAAATGGTATGCAACAAGTACATGCCTATTCAATGGTATGTACATGAAAGAGATGGTGGTTGAGAAACAAAACATTAGAAAGATAAAAAGAAAGGGTCAAAATATAACTCGTCGTCACACCAACCTCCTAAAATTACAGGATGTTGATACACTTGTCTATGACGTCAATTTGAAAAAGATTAGAACTCTTAGCTTTAGGACCATAGAGATCATAAAGAGGTTTCTTCCACAAGAAATAACTACAAGATGTGATTCTGTTGAACCTAGTCGTAGATCAAAGAGGCTTTTGACATCTGTAATGTTGGGCATACATGCAAACTTAGATGGTGCACTCATTGATAATAGAGAAGAATATGGATCATATATATCTGCATCCAGTCATTCATATGAATACAATGTAGATTTTGATGGTGTGTCAGAATCCATGGATGAATTTGATTAAGTGTATAAAACATTTTATGTATTTTTTATCAATATGATATTTGTATGGTAACCAGAAATGAGTGTTCTCAATTACATATGATCTTACATGAAGTTATGAATCATTTCTATGTTTTCTAAATTATATGCTTTGATTATGGAGAATATATAACAAAATTTATTAGCTCTTCTTTTTTGAATATGTACAATGTAACAAAATCATTTATGTTTCATTAAATGTAATTTGTATACACTTGCTTATTTAAAATAAAAAAAATATTTCAAAGTTATGTTGAATGTTAACATATGAAACGGTGATATTTTCATGCCATTATGTATTATCTTGTGGTTGGAGTGATAAACTAACCTTAAAAAAGTAAATATTTATGGGTTGATTTTACGATTTGGTTTATAGTAGTGATACGTTTTTACACCACTTTCAAAAGTGTTAATTTTTAGGTTTTGGTTGCAATGGTACTTGTCAAACTAGGATAAGGTTTCAAATGAGGTATAATTTTAACGTTTAGAAAAAAAAAAATTCTATCGGTAGCACTATTCTTTGATTTAGGTGTATATTTCAAGGTTTTTTCTGAGAAACTATATGCATGTTTTAGGCCATGCTTGAAAAAAAATTGTAATTTTAACCTTAAAAAAAGGGTGCTACCGGTAGCACCACTTTTTTATTTGAGGGTTAATTTTGTGGTTTTTTATGCAAAAATATGGGTTTTAAGGGCTAGAGTTCTCGTTTTGAGGTCACAATTTTCATTAAGTTGTTAATATTGTTTCATTTTCATCAATGGTGAGTTGTCTCGCATTGGTTAACAATTTAAATTATTTGTTGGTAATATAATGATTTATTTCCATATTTAACTCTAAGTAAATTTATTCACATAGATTGAATTGTACCAGTAGGGGTTATATGTGAAGACTATATGGTTTAATGGTATCAACAACAATTTGCAGCCTTTTCAATTCTTCAAAGTAGTAGAATTTGAGTTTTTATTCAACATTCATCCTTCATTCTGAGCTTGGTTCTAATAAAAAGAGTTCATATTTTCCATCATTTTCAAACTTTCCATAATTTTTAAGTTTGTGAGCATGTATAAAGGTCAAGATTCAGTCATTTTTGTTTAATACAGTATCAACAAAATATCTATCAGCATCAACATTTACTTCAATATTCCCAATTTTCTTCAATAGAAACATTGGATTGGTTTTTCAAATAATTATGCCCTTCTAGTACAAGGAATGTATAGAGGGTACATGAAAACCTGTAGGTGCATTTTTGGTTTTTTTCATCATTTGAACAGGTCTAGATGGTAGAAAGCATTAGAGTACTCAGCATCCAAGTGTTTCAAAATCCTCTTGCAAGTTTAAACACAGATTTTATTAGTCCTCAATATTCCAAACATTCACATCAGATCTCTTCCATAACCGGTCTTCATAATTTTGGGTATGGTCATCTTTTGCAATGGTCTTCATGCTCTAGTTTTCCTGCACATAGCTCAGAACCAAAGTCACATATATAAGTATGAATGAATCAAAAATTTTGAAGTAAGAACGTTTTTTTAACATCCTTTTTGTTAAGGATAGAGGAAATTCACTAATGAACACAACTTCTCTTAGCTTGTTCTTTTTCCCATATTATTATTTTCTTGTTTTTATACTTATGACTAGCTTATTACCTTAATATTTGCATCCTATGTTTTATAAAATTTCAAAGACTAATCCTATTGCTTACCCCATCACCATATTCCTACCTTACACCTATTACCATATGATTATTATATGGTTTAGGCTTGCACTCTATTTTAAATATTGTTTTAACCACGATTCCTATACTCATTTTTTGAAACATTGCAATGAATTCCAACCTAAGTTTCATGAGTATTCTGTGATACACTATTAATCCATGATATAAACATAATATCATCGATTTGATCACCATGAATTATAATTGTTTCAAATCAATGTAAAGGATTTGAAATGAGTTACATAACTCGTCAAAATTTCCAAGCCAATCAATTCTATAAGCATTATATCCCTACGATCTGAATTCAAACCTGCTAATCGGTAGTTCTGAGTGTAAATAATATGGTTTTATATACTTTTTCATTGCATGTGTGTAAAAATGATGATAGAAATACATTATTCAATTTCAATTCAAGTGTTAGAAAGACTTCCTGAATACAATGCATGCGGAGCTTTGTTCATGGTTGCAAGGTGGTATTCATTCTTTGCAAAATTTAAGGGTTACAATGATCAAGTTACATCTCAAATTGCAGAGGATTTTGATGGGAGAATGAGGTAAATGAGAATATTGTCGCGCGAGCCACTGTATTTTCCCTTGAAGGATAAAAATGGCTTAAAACAAGCCCGTAGAAAGACATGTATGTACTCAATTTCTCAAAACAGAGCAACAGGAGGCCAAGTGGAAAAAAGGAGTATCTCGTTCATGCATAAAAGAGGAGTGGAAAAAACTTTTGTTCATCTTGAAAAAATATTTGACATGTGAGGGAAATTATGCTATCACATTTCTATACCACATTAAATTTCTCCTTCATTTTGAAGTTGGTATCCAATTGAATTTTCCTTACTATATGTGGAAGAGTTTATATAGGATGTCTAACATGTTAAAAAAAACCCTACTGAATATGGTCTCATTAAAATATTGATTGAAGAATAATTGAATCTTAGAAATGATGACTGGGATGATTTCTTAAAAATAAATGGCTTTAATCCACAATATGCGACAGTCATAGAAAATCGAGAAGCATAGTTTGTTCGTCTATTTTCCTAGAAAAGTCACAAGAAGTATGGAAAAGAAAACTACACCTAAAATCATTGAGAATATCATTCCTACTCCACAACATAATTTTTAAAATAAAGCTCTTATAGACTTAGAATATGAAGAGGGAGATATAAGGTTATTTATGATGTTTTTAATAATTCCAAGAAAATGAGGCCTACACCCCTAGATCCTATGCAGTCTTTTACATCGAAATTAGCTTATGCTCCACCATTTGAATATGACCCATATCAAATTGAAATCCATGATTATTATAAACCATAGGTAACATCCACTATACCAATGACTTTTAAAAGCTTTACTATCCCATATTTATTCACAAAGCTAAAGAATAAAAATAGGAAAATCAAAAGACTCAAAGAAGAGATTCAGGGGTATGAAACTTTGTAAAAAAATGTAAAAGAAGATAATGAGAAATTGAAATCCCAAATCCATAAAACCCAACACAAAAATGAGAGGCTCCTTGCTCAAAATAAGAAACTCTACAAGTTGTCCCAGCATTGGTATAAGGGAGCCAAATTATATTTTTGTATGAAGCATACATGAATATGAAGTGAAACCAAATCCCAAATTTTATGATGCACCTTCATGAGGCCCCTTTACATTATATATTTTATTGTGTATTTTTCTTTTTAATAAGGTAGTCCTTGTTTTTTAATGTAAGTGATTATAATAGTTGTTGATATGTTGGGTTTAGAAACTACAAGACTCTCTCCATTTTGTTGGTTGTTATGGGGTTTCTTTTATGATTTATTCTAGAGATATAGTTTATGTTAGCCATGCTTCTCATCATCTGAGAGGGGATGGACCTAAATCCGACGATAAAATATGTTTAAATTTACTTCCAGATCGAGGTAAATGTCAAAAGGTAATTCATATAAACGTGGATTCAGGATGTTCGACATCTCTTCTTCATCAACTTGTGTAAGATTTATTGTTCCTCGCAATAGATCGATTATATGGCATTGAAATCTCGACTTCCCACAAGAAACATGTCTAGCATCTTTGATTTCTAGGTTTGGTAATAAAAATTTTAATGTTGAGCATGCATCTGGAGATGTAGTGGTTAAGACAGGATCAAATGGGATTACTATCGATGTGTGTTCCAATGAAAAATTCATTACTAAGATTTCCAATATTATGTGGAACTAAAACCATGAAGCAAGTACTTGAGCAAGGGAACAAAAGAAAACATTGTTACTCAGCCATTGAAGAGATCATTTAGTAAAAGGATGATCAAATCAGGGGGTAATATCAACATTTTGAGTGATGTTGTTGGGATTGCCTAGAAACCCATGAACTCACTGAAATTTTGTCAATTGTTTTGGACTTGTAAAAGGATCTATTTGCATTAGGACATGAAAACACAAAGTTGTGTGGGAGATGTTGGATAATTGTTTTGATAGATTTTACACATGTTAGTTTTCCTATTTGACTATCCTTACCTCATCCATATACCTAGTTATTTCCCCTATTAACATATATTTTCATGTTTTTGAAGTCAAATGCCTTTAACAAGCTCTATGAGGTAAATGTTGTGCAGGTTTATGATTTCCTGTGTCTTTAGTAAGTTAGATTGGGTTTCTAGAACATATATTTCTAATGAAGATTTTCACTATTCATTTTTGGTACCACCAGTTCACTTCTAGTAGTAACCTAAAATTGTTGGCTGATATACTTCCACATCTCCAAATGAATTTCAACCACATGGGTTTTGTCATTAGGACACTCAACATGGTTTCTTGTTCATCATATCACACCCAGGTTGATGCAGGAGCATTGCTCCACCTCAACAATGCGCCAGCTAGCCAACACATCAAAGTGCATTCAAGGAGGGGAGAGGTGCCATACGTCTCATTTTCCCCTCATTTTCAAATTTTCAAATTGTAATTTAATGCAATTAATTTTTTTTAATGTTGGAAGAGACAAATCCATGCCATTTTGCAGGCAAGATTTGGTGTCGCCTTTAATGGCTGACAGGTTGATAGAGATCTAGATCTGATCCGGACTAGAAAGCCATTGAATGTAAATTCAATGTAATTAATGAGAGTAGGTAGATGGAGGGAGAGATCGAGAAGACCCTCTTTTGTAAAAGATCTTTGTATCAAATTTCATAAGCGTGCATTAGAACATGTTAGAGAGGAATATAGGAAGTTGAGAGGAGAATATAGAGCCGAGACTCTGTTGCAGTCCGAGCTTCTGTACACATTGTAAACATACATTCTGGGATTAATACAAAAAGAGAATTTTTTCCTGCATATGAGTTTCTATGTGTTTATATGTGTATTTGATGAATGCCATTTGTGTGTTCATTTATGTTGTAGATGTATGTGTTAGATTCCATCTGCAGGGATAGATATAATTCTTTATCTGTGAGTTTGTTGGGATTGTTTCTGGGTTCTTTAGGTTGTGCAAGGAGTGCACGACAGAGAATTGGAAACTTTGTATCCAGCGCAAAGAGTGCGCATTTGAATCTCGGATCGAGTTCAAAGGAGAACGTGCTAGGAGGGCTCACCAGGATAGTTTGCAGACCCAAGGATCCTCAGAGTTACCGAATAACCTAGAGGGAACACTGTGCAGATAAGGCACACATGAGAGAACAACATTGTTGAAGATTATGTAGAGCTCTGTCAGGAGGCATCGAGCAGGTGAAAGCGTGCACAAAGTGAACTTTGTTTTGAGTTCAGAGAGAAGAGAAGTGTCAAGGAGAGACACTCAAAGAGTTATTGAACACTTTGTAAGCTCAACAAGGATTGCTTGAGCATAAGTTACCAATACAAAACTTATATCCCTTCGAGGAACAGAAGGGACAAAGACCTTTGAGGTCCAAGCAGTTGAATATTGAGGTTGATAAAGAGTTGTTAAATACTTTGGATGAAGAACTGTGCAAGGAGTGCACCAGGCCAACACTCGGACAAAGTGTTGAAAGACAACCATCTTAAGGCTATTCAAAACACAAGGAGTGTGCACGAAGAGAACTTGTTTTCAAGTTCGTAAGCTCAGGAGGTTGAGCGCAGAACATGTCGGGTGGGCACCAGAAGTATTTTGGAAGATGCATAAGGGCTGAGTCCCTTGGAGACTGAGAAATATGAAATCTCAGGGAGAAACATTGAAAGGTTGCATGCATATCGTAAGTGTGTGCTAGGGACGAGGTTACATTACGTTGCCAAAGCTGAGGAGGGAAAACAAAGACTATACCCAAATTCATCGGGCTCGCAGAAGGATCAAAGGTTGAGGCCTTTGACACTTATAAATTCTTCCAATTCGGGAGAAAGCACAAGATAAGGAGGAGCAGCGACAACTGCCATCAGATTAGATGTAGATGAAGAGATCTATGTCCTTGAATCTCACGGCCTGATAGGAGGAGTGCACAGAGGAGAGGAACATATCCCATCCATCGTATATGAGCACGTGGACCAAAAACTGTTGGACATAGAGGTAAGTGCATAGGATTTAACCCTTTGTAAGTGAACAGGAGAAAAGACTTCTGAAGTCATGAAGTTCTGAAGCAGTCAAAATTGTCCATCATCAAGGGGACATGTGGAATCATATCCGAGAGTTTGAGGACTCGGGCCTTAGAATATTTTCAAGGAGAAGAGTGATAACTCATGAAGTATGAGCTCGTGATTCTATCACAATTGTGGATCATGAAAGAACGTGGACCATAGATCTGATTCTGAAAGAAATAGTCGATTCAAAAGTCAGGAAGGAGGAGGAAACCGCTTACGAAAGTATTGAAGTGCGGGTTCACGAAGGGAGTTATCCCATGGTAAGAATCTGTGGTCACATCAACGTAAAAGGGTCTGCGGGTGCCACAGAAATGACACCTGAATAAAAGGAAAGACCTTTGGTACAAATTTCGGTATTCAGTAAGGAATCTAAGGAGTCGCTTTGAATCATCATTTTCAAACAATCCTAGATCAGGAGGTCGAGTCAGCCCTTTGGAGAGGAGGTTGGCATCAGAGTGGTATTAGAGCCCAATTTTCCTCTGTAGATTTCAGGCGAAGGAGAAGTTGGAGATGCTCTCAGTTGCAGAGTGAACATCAAACTTGCCAGGAGGGAAGGTAGAAAGACAAATGGCTACTGAAGGCCATATGTGTGGTCCAGGTAAGGACCTCTAGCAAAAGAGTAAATCTGAGATGGGTAAAGAGCTCAGCGAGATAAGATCAGAAATGGATAGGTTAGCATTGAAGATGCAACAAGAGTGCAAGGTATGTTGGTGGTATGAGTGGTCAGTGAAGTAGAGAGAAAAATGGCCTATCCATCAATTAGTTGCTAGAAGGTAGTGCGAGGAGTTGAGGAGGTGGATGAGGTATGCTGAAAACCTCGGTAACACAGAAGAGGATCAGGTTTGCATTTGCGAACCGGAGGTTGGAAAAAGCCTCAGTGATGATGAGGAAAAGAGATCAAGCAAATATCTCGTAGACTTCTGAGACATACGTTGAAATATACCATATATAAAAGTATGCAGAATAGAAATAAAATTCTAGAAATGGCAGAATAACATCAATATAACCAGAACAATCACCACAATAACACTAAAATGATATAAGAATAACAACAAAAATAACACTTTGATTCTGAGAGAAATGTTCACGGGCCTCTTCGAGGGGGTGACCTACAGTCGAGCAGAGCTCTATTACAATAATATCCAAGATAGGGTTCACATACCCTCGACTCCTATTTATACTAAATATGTCTATCAAAAGAAGCATCTAGAGGAAGATCCTTCTAGAAGCGAAAGATTCTATTAGGTCTTCTTACATTCAACTTGTTCTATTTTATTGCAAGGGATCATTAATGTTGAACTTTATTACATATGAATATATTTTTCTACCTATGTGCGGGTTAGGACCCTTACATGTCCTCCCCCTTAAAAATAACCTTGTCCTCAAGGCTTGAGATGTGGAAATTGTTGTAGAATGGTAGTTGGTTCCCAAGTGGCATCGACTAGAGTTGTATCTGTCCACTAGACTAACACTTCCTTGATGGTTCTTTGACCTAAGAAACGCTCACGATGGTCTAAAATGGCTTGTGGTTGTAGCCAAATGGATCCTTCTTCATCTAACTTACGAAGGTTGGTTTGAATTTGGCACTTAGTTCCAATCACCTTCTTTAAGCATGAAACATGAAAAACAAGATGTAGCTTAGAATGACTGGGCAAAGCTAACTGATAGGCCACCTATCCCACATGCTTGAGAACAGTATAAGGATCATAAAATTTGGGTGTTAGCTTCTGACAATGCTTGACCTTGATGAAATTGTTCTTGTAAGGTTGCAGTCGAAGAAACACTTGATCCCCTTCTGTAAATTGACGTTCAGAGTGACCTTGATCTTCTTGTTTCTTAATGCAATTATGTGCCATGACCAAATTCTCTTTGCAGGTGCAGAGAATAGCCTCTCGAACTGTGAGCGTTTGGTAAACCACCTGGGCCTTTGAGGAACTAGGTAAGTATGAGGGAACTGAAGGTGGCTTTTTGTCCACCATTCAGCTATGGGTAACCATTGAGCCCATTGATTTTTTTTTTCTGACGAAAAACACCTCAAATATGTTTCCAAACACTTGTTGACAACTTTTGTTTGACCATCAGTCTGGGGATGATAATATTTGCTGAGATGCAATTGGGTGCCTTGTAGCTTGAACAGTTCTTGCCAAAAATTGCTGGTGAAGGTGGGTCACAATCAGAAACAATAGAATTTGGCATGCCATGAAGCTTGAAGACCTGATCCATGAAACGTTGAGCCACCTTGGATGTTGTAAATGGGTGTTGAAGAGTACAAAAATGACCATACTTGGAAAGGCAATCAACAACCACCATGATGATTGATTTATTTCTCGATTTGGGTAACCCTGTAATAAAATCCATAGAGATATCCCTCCAAATAACAAGTGGAATTGGAAGCGGTTGTAGTGTGTCCGAAGATTTGACTGCTTCACCCTTGTTGCATTGACACATATTAGATTCGGTGACAAGATTATGAATGTCTTGTTTCATACCGTCCCAAAAAAAAGAACGTTTAACCCTGTCATAGGTTTTGGTAAACCCGGAGTGCCCAATTGTGGGTGTAGCATGAAGCTCAGAAAGTACCATGGATTTAAGTTTTGATTGTTTAATTAAATACAAATGGCCTTTGTATCAAAGCTCGTCATGGAGCCAAGAGTACCCTGGGGGATATGGAGCATTGGACTACAATTGTTAGATCAAATGCAAACTTTTGGGATAGTGTAGCCATTCCTGGCGAACGAATTGGATCCAATCTGGTACAATGAAGGAAAGAGAAAAAAGGGATCTGTCATCTTCATATTTTTTGGAAAGTGCATCCGCAACCACATTGTCTTTTCCTTTCTTGTAAATGATCTCATAATCATATCCAAAGAGCTTAGTCACCCATTTTTGTTGCTCCAGGGAGGAAATGTGTTGTTCCAGAAAATACTTGAGGATTTGATGGTTTGCCTTAATTTGGAAGAATTGCCCCAATAGATAAGTGCACCACAGATCAATGACATGCAGTATAGCCAACATTTCTTTTTCATATATTGATTTTCCTAGATTTATTTCAAACAATTGCTTGCTATTAAAGTACAAAGGCCGACCCTCTTGCATAAGGACAACACCAACTCCTTTCCCTAAAGCATCACATTCCAAGATAAAGGTCTTTGTGAAATCAGGAAGAGCCAGGACTAGAGTGGTGCACATGGACATCTTCAAGGTTTGAAAAGATTGAGCATCTATTGGAGTCCAAGTGAAAAAGTTATTTTTTAGGAGTGCAGTGAGAGGTGTTGCAATCTTTCCATAATTCTTAACAAACTTGCGATAATAACCTGTTAAGCCCAAAAATCCACACAAGATTTTGAGAGTCTTTGGGTGAGGCCATTCTTGCATAGCTTCAATCTTTTTAGGATCCACCCCGATGTCATCCTTGCAAATGAGATGACCCAATTACTCGACTTCTGAGGCTTCAAAAGCACATTTAGACTGTTTCAGGAAAAGTTGGTGCTAAGAGAGTAGATGGAGAACTCGATCAACATGAGAAATATGTTTTGTCCATATTTTGCTATAAATGAGGATATCATCAAAGAAAACTAAGACAAAATGATAGAAGAAAAGGACAGAAGACATGATTCATGAGGCTTTGGAAGGTGGAGGGGGAATTACACGCCAAAGGGCATGACCAAAAACTCATAGTGGCCCTCATGAGTTCTAAAGGCAATCTTGGGAATCTCTTCCTCTTTCATACATATATGGTGGTAGCCAGAACGAAGATCAATTTTATTAAAGAACTGTGTGCCACTCAATTCATCCAAGAGGTCATCAATGACATGAATAAGAAATTTGTCTTTAATGGTAAGTTTGTTGAGGGAATGGAAGTCAGGACTCATTCACCAAGAATCTTCTTTCTTCAGGACTATGACCACATGAGAAGAGTAGGGGCTCATACTAGGGTGGATAACGTTTGCGTTAAGGAGTTCCTGGGCCATATTCTCAATTTCATTTTTTTGGGAAAAGGGGTGATGATACGAACACATATTGGGACGAAGGATTCCTGGTACAAGGGGAATGGAATGATCATGAACACTAAGGGAAGGAGGGAGTCTCTGGGAAGTGGAAAATACCGCTTGATGTTTAGAAAGGATGCATTGGAGGTCTTGCATCACCGAGGCTGTCTCTGTTTCTTGTATGGCATGGATTTGGGAAATAACACCAGAATGACCTTTATTGAGCATATTTTCCATGCGATGGGAACTAATGATCTCAGGTGAACCGACGGTGATGCCTTGGAACTTATATTGTTGACCCTCCTGGTTGAATTGCATGGTTAATTCCTTCAAGTCCATGAGAATGGGACCCAAAGTCCTTAGCCAGTTTTCACCCAACACAATGTCACAACTTCCCATGTCGATAGAAAACATATGACATTTCAGGTGGTAGTCACCAATTTGGAGATGCACATTTTCACAATGCCCTCCACATTTCCTGGAGCCACCATTGCAAATTATGATTTGGAAATTATTGACAACATGGATGTAGCAATGATTTTCTTGGGAAATGCAGCGACTAATAAATTATGGGTGCTTCCACTATCAACCAGAATGTTAAGAACCTATACTAGATCTTCAAATATAATCACCACAAATACTGAATACACAATAGATCCACAAAACAAGATAGAAGAAACCACACTTTATTATTAGCAAACCCTTGAGGTAGGGCAACACCATACAATGGATCCTATTATGGAAGGGATCCTCTCCTGTTCACTTGCCTCTTCGAGGGGGCATC
>JZKD02S2257264.1:577020-589533 GCA_000966675.3 Picea glauca | reverse complement strand
AAGCATAGGTATGCCTGCCTTGGGTTTTGAAATATGTCATGATATTTGTTGGATGTTTGTGTGCAACTTTCGTCAGGTTCTCCGAGTCTATACCCTTGCTTGAGCGTCTACAAAGAATTTCAGTCATCAGTTCGCATCTTCTGACTTCTTACTTTGGGGGGCATTCTGTTACACGTCAAAATTGCTCAGATGGATAAGTGTCGCATTGTCCCTATCAGTCGTCATAAGTGTCTCATCTTCCCTACAACTTCCGCAAGTGTCGCAAGTTGATTATTAGTGTCGCAAACAATGTTCAGACATGATGTCGTGATAACGACGCTAATAAGGCGCTTATGACACCTCATATGACTGACTTGAAGGTCAAGAACTGATCCACTGGAATCAAACAACTCTTGACACCTGAAAGAGGCCCTGAAACAGTGGTTTGGAAGGGGAACGCTCCTCTAATACAGCTGGAGAAGCGTTGGCGCTCCTCTACCATGATTCAGAAGCATTATAACGCCCTTCAGCCCTTCTGGAGGAGCGTTGCTTGCCTTAATAGCGCTGGCGCTTTTCCAAGGCACACCAGGAGCGTTACAACGCTCTGATACCCCTATTGGAGGAGCGCTCCCTATTCTGGGTAAATTGTTAGCCCGTTGAGTCGAATGAGGAGGAGATCATTCAAGATTAGAAGACAGTTGTGCTCGAATTCTCGATTTTATCAAAATATCCCTGATCTAAGAAGAAGGTTCCCAACTGGTTCTAAACATAACTCAAGAGGTTAGGCCCCTCCCAAACTATATAAACAGGCTCTATGATGGTGAAAAGGGGGAAGCACTGAATATATGAAACTTATGATCTTGGAGGAAACTGACAGTCAACCAAAGGAGAAGTGATTAGTGAAGTTGTTGTTATCCAGGTTGTGGATATTTCAGGCAAGGGTTAGACGAAGAGGACTTGACGAATTTGTCGCATTCGCATCCACGATTGTAAGTACTGATGTCGTTATTCTCATTAATATGACACGCTTGGACTGTTTCTTTCTAGTTTGTGTCTGATGTTACATGAACTTATCATTAATTGATAGATCTGTTTTCAAGCTAATGTCAATAATGTAGGAAGTGGTTGTATCTTGTTTTGTCCACAGACCTCAGCGAGGAGCAAAAATATTGGAGCACAACTCGGAGCGTGCAGGGACAAACGTCGATTAAAAGGTACTTCTATTATCCTCCCTTCTCATGCATTAGTTTAGATACATTTGAAAGGAAGTCAGTGTCCACGTTAAGCATTTTTCTGTCTAGGGTTAAGGTCAAGCCTTAGAGGTGATCTACCTGTCCACAGGTAGATTTTCCTACAACAGAAACTTATGGAATTAGGCCATAGTTAAGTTTGCTAACCTAATGAGCCATTATCAAGACCTCTAACCATAACATTGAACACTTGAAGTGTATCTTTGGAATATAATAGGGATATGGATGCAATCAAGAGTTTTTTTATAGTAGGGATGGGTCTCGATTCCTTAACCATAGCCAAGGGACGAAAATAAGTTCCTTACACCATAAATGCATCTATGTGGGTCATTGTCCATGAACATGAGTGCAAACCATGAAAAAGGACCTTTAGAGGGGATATTTAGCCCCCAAGTGGAATATAGGTACCATTATGAAGTCTTACATGCTAGGTATGGGTATTAATATGGTATTGGTCATGGTTGAGGGAGGAAAATAAGGCCCTTTCACCCTAGATGAATCCATTAGGTATCAAGATGACGCAGCACGTGCCACCCGCGCATCCCGCTTCCACCAGGACCTTCTTCTTCACTAGCCTGAAGAGCTAAATTTTCTCTTCAACTCCTTTGTCGGAAGTTTTCTGCACCCACAGAACGCCCTCGATGACCTCCCTCGTCGTATCAGGAAGTCGGACCCCGCTTAGTCGCGAGTCTTGTACTTGGGCAACACAATCCCCGAGACCCGATGAATATTCCTTTCACGTTTCCCTACGTCGGTCGGGATTTACCTTGTCAGAAAATCGGCTCCTGCGAGGTTGTAAACAACTCGCCTCGAAAATCCCCAATTCCCGATTCCCAATGCCACATGTTCTCTCACTCTAACGCCGGTGGTCCCCGCTCCAAATTGAAATCGGAATTTCATGGCTCGGGAATTCACGATTCTTGTTGCGCGATGTCACAGAACCCTCCAAGTCCCAATTTCTGAAATGGATGACACCTGTCAACACCAAACGCGATAGAAGTGGGACCCCTCGCAGTTCAGGGTTTCTCTATTTCTCCGCGATTTACTTGACACCACGATCTCCGAAGTGCCGGAACCCGATGCACACGTGGACGCTCTCCTCCACGTCACCCTCTCCTCATCGTGCTATCAGATATCGCGTGATCGCGATTTCACTTGCAGCATTTCGTTGGCATGGGAAAATTCTGAATGCCGAACCCCCAACTCTCCGGATCGCTGACATGCGTCCAATCCGAAATCTACGGCTATGCTTCTTTCAGAAAATCGTGGACCGCGATTTCTTCCTATGAGGGTTCTATTACTCCGGAGACTCTGATTCTCTGATGAGTCGAGTCCCGATGACTCCTTCCTGTGCGCCAATGCTTAAACCCTATGCAACTTCCCCGAAATCTGATGGTTGTCGGGACTTCGCTAATCTCCCCTGCGAGTCTTGACCATCGACTCCTTCCTCCTTGAGGACTTCTTGAAAATGACTAAGTGTTGTTGCCGAGACTTGTTTTCCGAGCCTGTGCTTGCAGCTCCTGCTCGAAACCTTCCTCGACACGAACCTCCTATGCTCCCTTCCAACGATATCACAAGGGTTCTATCCCTCTTGAGCTTATTCACTCTGACTCCTTCAAAGGAATGTGTGCGCGCCTTTCGCACTTAGCGTTCAACAACTTCTCATGTGTTGAATCCTACTGACTCTGCGCACTTCCGACAGCAACAGTCCTTAGCTCCTTGCTCGGATTCATGACTACGACTTCTCCTTCTTTGGCCTGTACCTTTCTTGCACTGCTTCAACAACACAAATCGACTTCTGGGTGAATGAGAACAACAGTTAAACTACTGAGCCTTCATCGACGCACTCCTTGCAGATGAATTCAACTGCACTCCATGCAAGAATCTCCTGGCTCAGATAGAGAAACAATTGAAACTCATTCTCTTCCTTCTCAGACTTCAGTTTCAAACCCTGAATCACATGCACATCATATACAAAGCAAATACATAACCAGAAAACATACATTCAAGAGCACATAGACAACATACACAGAGAAACAACACCAGACATGAGTTGAATCAAAGACTCTCTTCTATTAACTCAAATTTGTACATAGGTGTTCTCCACAAAGTTCTATGTTCTCTCCTCTCCTGAATGCTTCTCAATTTCTGAATTATGTTACAATGATACAATGAGGGTGTCTATATCCGATTTCCCTCTCAAATCTCTAAACTGTCCCTTCTGGAATTAAAATCCTATCTACCTGCATTAACTAAAGTAAATGCCTCCTATCTACTTCAGACAAGAGCATAAGGCTCGAGGTCCGATACAATACAACAGGCTCTCCTCCATAAATGTTTTATTGAAGGATATGGCGCTTCATCTTTAATGAAAATTCAAAAAGTTATCAAGCTTATATGTCATGTGTTTAAAAACACATGCGTTGGCTCCACGCTTGCTTTGGTAGTCACGATGCTCCTGCATCATACTCCCTGGCTTGAAAAATTTCATGGGCTCCTGTCCATGAGCTCCTGCACGGTCCGTCCATGCTTCTGAATGTCTTCTCCTGTCTCCCAGCTGGCATCTTCCACTGGGTGATTCTTCCATTTCACCAGATACTCATGGTATTCTTTCCTCCTGGTCTTTTTACCTACTCGCTTGTCCAATATACGCTCCACCTGTGGGTTCTCTGCAATTAGCATCTGCTTCTGCCACTAGATTTCCGGCTGCTCATCATTCTCAGTTCCCACTTCCTCAACCTTATAGGGATATAAGTCTGAGACATTGAACGTCGGAGATATTCCGATCCGATTCGGTAGTTCAATCTCATAAGCATTTTCTCCCAATTTCTTCAGGACTCTACATGGCCCAATTTTCTTCATTTTCAGCTTGTTGTATGTCCCCCTTGGGAACCTTTCCTTCCTCAGATGTGCCAGGACCAGATTTCCAACCTCAAATTGAAGTTGTCTCCGATGATGATCTGCTCTGCATTTATATTCCTGGTTCAACTTTGTCAATCGCTGCTTCACCCTGCTGTGAAGATCCTGCATTGCTTCTGCGAATTCTTCAACGCTTGTGCTCTTTGTCATGATTTGTTATGAATCCCTCAGCTCCGAAACACCTTTTGGTTGTCTTCCATATACTATCTCAAACGAAATTCTCCCTGTGCTTCGATTCACTGAATCATTGTAAGCGAACTCTGCTTGTGGAAACACACTTTCCCAACTGTTGTGGTGTTCCATCACTAAGCTCCTCAGCAAGTCTCCTAGACTTTTGTTGACCACTTATGTCTGCCCATCTGTCTGTGGATGATAGGCTGAACTGAAAATTAAATCAGTTCCCATATTTTTCTAGAGTGTCCTCCAGAAATGTCCAACGAATTTGGTATCCCTATCCGAAACTATGCTTTTCGGCAGTCCATGAAGTCTAACAACCTCCCTGAAAAATAAATCCGCGATGTGAGTCGCGTCGCTGGTCTTCTGACACGAAATTAAATGTGCCATCTTTGAAAACCTGTCAACCACCACAAAGATCAAATCATGCCCTCTTTGCATCCTCGGCAATCCTAGTACGAAATCCATGCTGATTTCATCCCACGGCCTCTCAAGTATGGGTAATGATTTATAGAATCCCGCATTCTGCTTTCTTCCCTTAGAATGTTGGCAAATTCTACATCTGTCAACAAACTTTTTGACATCTCTTCGCATCCTCGACCAAAAATATTCTTCACTCAGCTTTGCAAATGTCTTATCGTGGCCAAAATGCCCTGCTAATCTGCCACTGTGCTTCTCTTTTAGCAGGTTCTCCCTCATGGAGAAATTGGGAATGCATAACTGATTGCCTCTGAACAGCAATCCATTCTGGATCAAGTAGTCCATCCACGGGCTTCTGTCTCTGAGAACTGGATTCTCAACTGCCTCGTATGCCTCTGCAAAATCTGCATCACCTGCATACATATCTTTAAGATTTTCAAACCCCAATGTCTTGACTCTGAACTCCTGCAGCAATAAACACTTCCTTCTCAAAGCATCAACCACTTTGTTAGCATTCCCTGAAATGTGTTTAATTACAAATGTAAAATTCTGCATATACTCTACCCATTTTGCATGTTTTTGGTTCAGCTTCTCCTGCTGAGTTACAAACTGTAATGCATGATTATCGCTATACAATACAAATTATTTCGAGATTAAGTAATGCCTCCACTTCTTCAACGCCTGTATGATAGCATAGAATTATTTATCATACGTGGAGTATTTCAGCTTTGCTTCATCCAGCTTCTCGCTGAAATATGCAAGATGCTCTTCCTTTGTTTTTCTTAAAATCCATATGTCATCTAAATAAACAATGACAAACTTACCAATGAATTCCTTTAGCACTTCATTCATCAACCTCATGAATGTACTTGGTGCATTTGTCAATCCAAATGGCATGACCAGCCATTCATAGAAACCTTCATTTGTCTTGAATGTTGTCTTCCATTCATCACCTTCCCTCATGCAAATCTGATGGTATCTGCTTTTCAGATCAACTTTTGAAAAGAAATTTGCTCCACTTAAATAGTCCATCAAGTCATCCATTCTCGGCAATGGGAACCTATACCTGATGGTGATCTTGTTAATGGCTCTAGAGTCTGTACACATTCTCCGGCCTCCATCTTTCTTTGGGCTGAGTACCGTTGGAACGGCACACAGACTCAAACTTTCCCTAACCAATCCTTTATCCAGCAGTTCTTGTACCTTCCTTTTGACCTCCTCATTCTCCTGAGGTGTCAACCTGTATGCAACCTTGTTTGGTAAACTTGCTCCCGATACAAGGTCTATGTGATGACTTATGCTCCTCATTGGCGGCAACGAATGGGGTAATTCGTCTACCACAATGTCAGCGAACTCTTCCAATAGTTCCTGAATTTCTTCTGGCAAATCGTCCACTCTTGTGCTGGTCAAAATGATCTTAGATTTTCCGACCACAAGGAATTGTGGGTCTTCCTTCTTCTTTACTTCTGCCAGAAGTTCCTTCCCACTCATGAGAAGTATCCTGTTGTTTACTTCTGGTTTTACCTCCTTGTCCTTTATCAAAAGTAGCATATGCATCCTCCCATTTTTCTCCAGGGTATACGTATTCATTTTCCCATCATGAATTACGTTTCTGTCATACTACCATGGTCTTCCCAGTAGTAAATGGCATACATCCATAGGAATGACATCACATAAAATCTTGTCATTATATCCTCCTATTTTAATGTCAACTAATCATTGTTTACTGACACTCACCTGATGTCCCTTCTGTAGCCATGAAACCTTATATGGACTCGGGTGATCAGTCATCTCCAGCTCTAATTTCTCCACCATCTCAGTTGAAACGAGATTGTCGGTGCTTCTGCTGTCCAAAATGACCTTACATTTCATGTCTTTGGTTTTGCATGCGGTTCTGAACAGTCTGCTTCTCTGAGCTATGTCCTCCACCTCCTTCTCGGGTGTTATGAGAAATTTTCGCATCATCAAAGACCTTCCGTCTTCTACGTCTTCTACTTCAGCAGCTCACCTTTGTGCTTCAGCGATGTGAGCTTCTCCTCGGTCCTTTTTCCTGTCTGGACAGTCAACTTCTTTGTGTCCATCCTTTCCACATGTGAAGCATGTGATCACTCCACCTCAGCCTCTTCCCCTTCCTCTGGTACGAGGAAAAGTGTTTGCATCAGCATAATCCCCTCTCTGTTCATTATGTTGTCTCCTTGGCTCAGCATATTGTTGTCTTTGTTGTGAGGTTTCACCTCTCTCAATCTTAACCTGAGGTTTCTTCCATTCCTCCTTGGGCTTCTGATATTTTTCCTGGGAAACTGCCTTGCCTCTGGGCTGACTTCTGCCTCGCCCTCGCTATCCTTTCTTACGGCTCAGATTCTCCTCGGGTTTTAGAGCCATCTGGTAAGCATCCTCAACCGTTCTAATGGTCGTCATGCTTAATTCGTCCTGAATGTCGTATCTCAGACCATTCAAGCATCTGGAAACCTTCTCATCATCGCTCTCCCACTGTCCTGCTCTAATATTGAGCTTGTAGAATTCTTCGGTATATTCCTTCACCGTCATCAACTTTTGTCTCAGGTTCTGTATTCGCCTGAACAGTGTGATCTGATAGTCCCTTGGGATGAATTTTTCTTTCATCTTCGCAATCATTTGATCCCAGCTTTTGATCTTTTGTTTCCCCTTGGAATGTCTATCTGCCTGAAGCTCGTCCCACCATAATGTTGCGTGTCCTTTTAATTTAGTGACAGCATGTCTTACCTTTTTATCCTCTTCGATATCCTCATAATCGAAGTAGGTATCAAGAGCTCTAATCCAATCCAACAGCTCTTCTGCATCCAGACTTCCTTCATAAGTTGGAATGTCCATTTTTGTCTTTGAACTCATCTGAGCGATAGCCTTAATTAACCGCTCATTGGCTGCATCTTCGGCTACAACTTCTCCTTGTTGTTCAGCTTCAGCTTCGCCTTCAGTGTCGCTTAAGTATCCTGCATTGTCTGTGCGTCTCTACGTTGCTTCCATGTCTTCGAGTCTCGCTCTGAGATCTCGTATCTGTCTTTCCATCTTCGGATTCCCTGCCGGCCTACCTCTTCTTCTCACCTCCCTGTCTTTCGGGTCAGGTGATTGTCTCTCCCTTCTGGGCGGCATGGTAAAATTTCTCCTCTCTCTTTCGTAGAAACAAAGAGTTCTAGCTCTGATACCACTTGATGTAGCATGCGCCACCCACGTGTCCCGCTTCCACCAGGACCTTCTTCTTCACTGGCCCAAAGAGCTAAATTTTCTCTTCAAATCCTTTGTCAAAAGTTTTATGCACCCACAGAACCCCCTCGATGACCTCCCTCGTCGTATCAGGAAGTCGGACCCCACTTAGTCGCGAGTCTTGTACTTGGGCAACACAATCCCTGAGACCCGATGAATATTCCCTTCACATTTCCCTGCATCAGTTGGGATTTACCTTGTCAGAAAATAGGCTCCTGCGAGGTTGTAAATAACTCACCTCGGAAATCCTCGATTCACGATTCCCGATGCCACCTGTTCTCTCACTCTGATGCCGATGGTCCCCGCTCCAAATTGAATTCGGAATTTCGCAGCTCAGGAATTCATGATTCCTATTGCGCGATGTCACAGACCCCTCCAAGTCCCGATTTACAAAATGGACAACACCTGTCAACACCAAACGTGATAGCAGTGGGACCCCTCGCAGTTCAGGGTTTCTCTATTTCTCCAGGATTTACTTGACACCACTATCTCCGAAGTGCCAGAATCCGATGCACACGTGGACGCTCTCCTCCACGTCACCCTCTCCTCTTCGTGCTATCGAATATTGCGTGATCGCGATTTCACTTGCAGCATTTCCTTGGCATGGGAAAATTTCTAATGGCGAACCCCTGACTCTCCGGATCGCTGACATGCGTCCAATCCAAAATCTACGGCTATGCTTCTTTCGAAAAATCGCGGACCGCGATTTCTTCCTATGAGGGTTCTATGACTCTGGAGACTCCGATTCTCCGATGAGTCAAGTCCCGATGACTCCTTCATGTGCGCCAATGCTTAAACCCTGCGCAACTTCCCTAAAATCTGATGGCTGTCGGGACTTCGCTAATCTCCCCTACGAGTCTTGACCGTCGACTCCTTCCTCCTTGAGGACTTCTTGAAAATGACTAGGTGTTGTTGCCAAGACTTGTTTTCCGAGCCTGTGCTTGTAGCTCCTGCTTGAAACCTTCCTCGACACGAACCTCCTATGCTCCCTTCCAACGATATCACAAGGGTTCTATCCCTCTTGAGATTATTCACTCTGACTCCTTCAGAGGAATGTGTGCGCGCCTTTCGCACTTAGTGTTCAACAACTTCTCAAGTGTTGAATCCTACTGAATCTGCGCACTTCCAGCAGCAGCAGTCCTTAGATCCTTGCTCGGATTCACGACTACGACTTCTCCTTATTTGGCCTGTACCTTTCTTTCACTGCTTCAATAACCCAAATCGACTTCTAGGCGAATGAGAACAACAGTTAAACTATTGAGCCTTCATCGACGCACTCTTTGCGGATGAATTCAACTACACTCCATGCAGGAATCTCCTGGCTCAGATAGAGAAACAATTGAAACTCATTCTCTTCCTTCTCACACTTTAGTTTCAAACCCTGAATCACATGCACAGCATATACAAAGAAAATGCATAACCAAAAAACATACATTCAAGAGCACATAGACAACATACACAGAGAAACAACACCAGACATGAGTTGAATCAAAGACTCTCTTCTATTAACTCAAATCTGTACATAGGTGTTCTCCACAAAGTTCTATGTTCTCTCCTCTACTGAATGCTTCTCAATTTCTGAATTATGTTACAATGATACAATGAGGGTGTCTATATCCGTTTTCCCTCTCGAATCTCTAAACCGTCCCTTCTGGAATTAAAATCCTATCTACCTGCATTAACTAAAGTAAATGCCTCCTATCTACTTCATACAAGAGCGTAAGGCTCGAGGTCCGATATAATACAACAGGCGCTCCTCCATAAATGTTTTATTGAAGGATATGGCGCTTCATCTTTAATGAAAATTCAAAAAGTTATCAAGCTTATATGTCATGTGTTTAAAAGCACATGCGTTGGCTCCACGCTTGCTTTGGTAGTCGTGATGCTCCTACATCACAAGAGCCATAAAAAACACCATAATCCATATAGAATTTCATATATAGGTCATAATTTTCCTTTAAGTGAGATATGAGAATCATTATGACATTTATGCATCAATTATGGGTTTCAAGGACTTAGCCACAAGTGGGGGAGAAATATTGGGAATTAAACCTTAAAACAATACTTTTGGGCTAGTGGGAAATGATCAAAGCCTTGAATTACAACACAAGTCGTCTAAAATGTATCTTTTGCATATGAGTGGGATAAGGGTGCCATTATGATTTTTTGTGTAATAGGGATAGGTATCAAGGCCTTAACCATGATTGGGGAAGGAAAACAAGGTCATTAATTCCTAAATGAATCTTATAGTTCTTATGGGAAATATTCCTCAAACATAGGTGCTTTTCTAATATACCCCCCAAACTCCATGAACCTTGAATTAAATGGTCTCCCCTAACCCAATCACTCTCTCACACATTATGACTGAAAAAGTCATCATGTTAACCCCTAAGGCACTATTTCCACCAACCACTAATCCACCAATATTACTTTGAACACACTACATTATTACTTTGAAACGGGTTAAGTACTGACCTAGAAACAATTATATATACAAGGGTCAATTGATCCTTCCACATTATGCTCCCAATGCAAATCTCTTCTTTGAGTTTGAAAAGGCTTCACTGAGAAGTTATACAAGGAAGTGTCAATCGACTCTTCTAGATTAGGAGATATAACAAAATTGATTAATTAAAAATCTAAATGCATAAGTGGTGGTCATTCCTTCCTTATTCTTCACCTAAAGAGGTACTATTCTAGGATACTAAGAGTTGACTGAAATGGAACAATTCCTTATAAAATGGTTTTTCTACCCTTCCACATTATTCCCCCAACAACTTAATACCTCTTTTATTAATTTTAAAATGATTCGTTGAAAATTTATATAAGGAATGGTTGACCTATTCTTCCAAACTAGCTCAAATAACAATACGGATTAATTTAAAATATGAATGAACAAGGAGTTCCTAACCCTTTTTTATTCCTCCCCTAAAGAAATACCAATCCAGGAAATGGACAGTTAACTAGAAGGGAACAATTATCTATAGAAGGGTTGATTGAACTTTCCACATTATTCCCCTAGTGCAAACCTCTTCCATGAATTTCAAAAAGGATTCACTGAAAAAATTGTATGATGAAGGATCAACTGACCCTTTGAACCTTCTAAACTAGGTTAAACAATGACAAGGATGAATTAAAAATATGAATGAAAAAGGGGCAGTTGTCCCTTACTTATTCTTGCCCTAAAGATATACCATTTTACAAATGGAGAGTGGAATAGAATGGAACAATTATCTATAGAATGTCCATGCTACTTTCAAATAATGCCCCAAACGTAAACCTCTTACGGGGTTTCACTAGTTAGGAAATACTATACTATGTGAGTTCAAATTGGGGGGTTTAAAATTCTAAAAACATGAAAACATGAAAACATGAAGGGTGGTGACTAGTACTAGGGGCAACTTTCAATTCAAGGCTGGGAATGACCAGGCCCACATCAAGTGAAGGATCCCAAAGTTGTAGGGTTATAAAGCCTCATGATCCCAATGTCATCCATATGCCTCCAACCTTGTGATCTAATGATTTCAACAACAACACATCCATTCACTGGGAACAAATCGATGACTCCACTAAATTAGGGTTTATGGTTTACATGATGAATTGATGATGGAAGAAATTGGGTGTGTCACTCAAATTTGAGTCTAGAAACCCTCCCATATCGCTAAGGGATACCAATAGTCTATCCATGACAAATTTCAGTGCTTATAGAAACTGTTTGAAAAAATTTCAATGTTGGCCCCATTTGCAGGTCCATGTTGTCGATGTCTAGTCCTCATGCAATTTTTGTTCCTACTTCATCGTTCCTTGTTCCTCATTTCTTGACCATGGTGTTGTTCCCAAGATCCATTATTTTTGTACAAAATTACATACTAATGGCATAAAATTATCGATGAACTTTTTTCGTCGATAGCATAGCAAATTCGTCACAAGATTATTTACATGTGTCTCTCTTGCGACGATATCAAATGATGCTTGGATTCATTTCATATTTGGTTTATCAACTTGAAATCTCAATTTGATACTTTTCACACTATCTGGACCTTCAGTCAAATACAAATATGAAACTTGGAATCATTAACATATCTACTAGAACATATGAAAAATAGGGTTTATGGTTTCCATGATGAATTGATGATGGAAGAAAGTGTGTGTGTCACTCAAATTTGAGTCCAGAAACCCTCCCATATCGTTAAGGCATGCCAATAGTCTATCCATGAAAAATTTCAGTGCTTACAGAAACTGTTTGAAAAAAATTCAACATTGGCCCCATTTGCAGGTCCATGTTGTCGGTGTCTAGTCCTCGTGCAATTTTCGTTCCTCCTTCATCGTTCCTCATTCCTCGTTCCTTGACCATGGTGTAGTCTCCAAGATCCATTATTTTTGTACAAAATTACATACTAATGGCATAAAATTATCGACGAACTTTTTTCGTTGATAGTATAGCAAATTTGTCACAAGATTATTTACATTCGTCTCTCTTGCGACGATATCAAATGATGCTTGGATTCATTTCATATTTGGTTTATCAACT
>JZKD02S2257264.1:547982-564044 GCA_000966675.3 Picea glauca | reverse complement strand
TCTTCGAGGGGGCAACCTCCTTTTACCCCACTTAAATGTTCAAGTACAAGATGATTCAAAATGAAAATGTCTCCTTGGTATATATAGGAGACTAAGAGGTATAATTACAACTAATTTCCTAAAGCTGACATAAATAAAATAACATTAATAATATAATATGCCCCAATTAAGGGGTAATGAGCCAATATTAGGGCTTAACACCAACCATGTGCATCTATCAATATGTCAAACAAATACTATCTATGAGTGTACCATAATGCATCATCACTTGTTGCAAGAAAATATATCAACCATGTATCAACAAGATATGAATCCCCAATGATGTACAACATGACTATCAACTAACCTCACCAACTACATGTCTTAATATTTAGCCCAACCATATGAAAAATGCATGCACCATGATATCCAACATATGCTTCCAATGTACCAGCCATGTACTCTAACAGATCAACATCAAACCATACTTATGGGTTAGTTCCATGCACCCAAGATTTATTTTACATCGTCACCTTACATGATCTAACATAGAACCATGAAAACATGTAGCAAACAGTGATAGAACCTGCAATAAACAATGTTAGACCCTGCAACACAGAGTTATACCATCTCATCAAGCTGCAACCCATGTGAATTGCCTTTTTCCCAAGGATTTACAACATATATGCGGAATGTGGAACAAAAGCTCGCGTATGTACATGACCTATACAAGGTCGGCCTGCATATGTACATGATTGACACCACTGTCACCTATGTATGCTTTAGTAGATGACTTGCTTGAGCTTCCCTTTAGTCTTTCATCATGTTCTAGCTACTCTGTCTTCTTAACCCACTTCTGTAGATGACCCTGCACCTCAGAACTTGATCTCTTAGCATCCATCTTTTCAAATATGTCTCCATTTCTTACTTCACTCCTTCTATCCATGCTATTTGAAGTTCTCATCATGGACTTTCTTCTTTTGTTCCATCACTCCTAGGATTTGTGGCCAAATCCACTACAGTTGTAGCATCTCATGGTGTTACAGTGAACAACAATGTGTCCTACTTGATCACATCTCCAACACCTCATGGTGTTATAAAATCTTCCATTATATCTCCTTTCATAAGATCTACACTCAAAAGATTTGTGACCATATCCATTACATGAATAACAATGGCCATGAAAAATATGTTCATACCTTTCCTTTGGTGTCCCAAGAATAGCTTCTTGATGTCTTCCTTGGTTTTTTATTTTGAAATTTTATTTGCCTTGTGTAGATGGTTGTTTTGCAGCATTGTCTTCCTTCTTTGATGGACTTACCTCATGTTTCTTTGAGGTTCTTTCTTCAGCATGTGTATCTTTTCCTTTTTACCCAATACTTGATTTATCACATGATTATCTTTGACTTTCCAAGATCTCATCCAAGATTCGTGAGATATTCAAGAATTTGTTTGACTTTTCCACCTTCTTTCTAAGGTCAACAATTCCATCTTCTAACTTACAACATGACTCTTCATTTTCATTTATTTGATTCTTCAATAATTCCTCTATTCTTTTGGTTTCTTCAATTTGAGTCTTGAGATGGACAATGGTTTCAAAACTTTTGCTAATCTCATCATCTAAATTCATATCTTCTTTTCCATTCTTTAGTCTTGTGATCTCTTCTTCCTTTTCTTCTAATTGAGTCTTATTGTTTTCTTCTTGTTCCTTGATCATTTCTTTTAACTTCAAAATGTGCCTTAGACTCCTCCTAAGAAACTTCTTAGTGTTATCTGAAATATAGTTATAGTCTATATAATAATGATCACTTTTATATCTATATAAACCCTCTTCAACTTCCTTTTGAAGTTTTAATAGATTTTCTTCTATTCTTTTCATGGGATAATTACCATCAAACTTTACACAAACTGTTTCTATATCTTCTTCTTCACTTGTAGATAAAAATTCATCATCATCATTGCAATCAAGGGTTTTTCAGGGTTCTTTAGCTTCATTTGAAATATCTTCAAGATCTTCCCTTGTGGTATCATCACTTGTTTATTTATCTTCACTTGAAATGTTTTCAAGATCACATTTAGAAATAATACAATCAGGGGTTTTTGGAGATTCTTTACCTTTGATAATCTTGAGGGAGTGGCCTTCAACATATTCCTTCTCCTTCTTGCTTTGATATGTCTCCTCTAGCTTTAGCCATAGATCCTTGGCGGAAGTGCATTGTCCCATGCTCTCTTTGATAGGGCTTGAGAGTTCGCTAAGAATGGTCTTGAGATCCAATGCATTATTCTTCTATTCTTCCCTTTGAGATGAAAAAATTGACTTGTTCTTCAATGGAACTGATCCACCAATGGATTCCTTCCAAATAGCTTCTCCCGTTTCCTTTAAGTATAATCTCATCTCTATTCTACGAGTAGAATATTTTTCCTCATCAAGGATTGGAACTTCATCATCCATTTGTGTGTCTATGGATCTCCTTCAAGCTTGTTAAGGCTTGTAGTGAAGGCCTTATCTGATTCCAATTGTTGGACACACCTACCACACTTAGAGGGGGGGGGGTGAATGAGTGTGGGGATCTTTTTCAAAACTTCCCTCTTACGCAAAACACCTTAGTTAATATTCAATATTTACTCATTACCATTTGCTATCATTTATAACCAGTTAGATGTGAACATATATCAACAATATATCATCATCAAGTCATCACCACACGGAGCACAAAGAACACAAGATGTATGTACAATTTTTCTTTTTATTATGGACAACAATCCGGGGGTTTTTCAGCAACAAATGAATAGAGTACAACTCTACAAGAGCACCAACTCTATTATGGAAGATTAAAATTACATACTCAGCACCAACTAAGATGAGGAAACAATCCTCAACAGATATCTATCTATCAACAGGTACGCAACCTGCTAATAGTGCAGCCCGCGTGTGTACACTCCCTGGCTCACTACAACTCGCGTGTGTACACGGCCAATGTATACAATAGCCTGCGTATATATTATGAGATGTTAGGGTTTGTCCTTCAAGACCAACTCAGATATTCTGCAGCCAATTCATCATTCTATTATGTCTCTCACTGTCCAAACTGACCACCAGCTAGTCACAACACATCCAAGTTATCCAATAGCTAGCTCATGCTCCACAACAAATCAATATGAATGTTATCTCAATCATGTATAAACAACTAGTATACCATAGAAACCATATCATCACTAAATTAAAAGAGTATTGCTTACTCCATCAACCAAATCAACCAAATTAAACCACATCAAAGAAGCCATACCAAGAATTCCCTAAGCATTCACAACACATCAAGCAATAGTATCCATCAAGACAATAATGTAACCATACCATTGTCTCAGTGATAGATCTGAGACCATAGAATGCAGATATGGAACCTGCCTCATCATCCAAGAGCTTGGCACCAGCTCAAAAACAATTCTTCATCATTCCATCCACTGTACGTGCCCTATCCTCATACAACCTGCGTGTGTATGCTCCTTAGCCCATTACAGCCCGCGTAAACCTCAGAAACTAAGTTTTTTGAAGCTCCGAGAATTTTTCCGTCAAGATCTCCGACATTACCGAAACTTTGATGCATCCATGGGATCCTCCTCACTCTCTCTTTCTCATAATAGATCTTCAATCATGCTCAAGAGATCCACACCAAATATGTTCTCACAAGAATCTCTTCATCAATACTCCACAATATAATCTCACAAGAATATCTCCTTTGATCCACCAAAAAAGATTATCTATAATAGACCATTGCTATATTATTTATACTTTCATCCTCTAGGTCATTTAACCCATTTCTAGGTCATTTAACCAATTTTCCTTATTTTGGGGTTAACCACTTTCCATAAATAGAAAGTACTACAATACTTTATTCCTTCTTGATTTTGTCCCCTTACATTATCATTTAAATAATCTTTCTTGATTTTGTCACTTTCCTTTATTATTTAAATAATCCACCTTGACTTTGTCACTTTACTTTATCATTTAAATAAGGATTTATTACTTTAAAGAACTTTGACTTCTTTGACCTTGTGGGCTTCAACCCAACATGTGAGGGTTCTTCAACTTCATAAGGCCATAACTCTCAAACTATGAGGAGTTATGTGACATTCCACATACCACTGGAAATGGCATGACAAGCACTATCCATCTAGGATAGTTTCACCAACAACTTCATTGATCTTCATCTTATTATTCCACATACAAGCATGGGTCCTCCAACCATTCTTCTAGGATAACTCAATCCTCAAAGCATCTTCCCATGAGGGATTTCACCATAAGGGGACCACTTTGGATTTCATCCATTTGTGCACCTTGTCAACCATGATAAGACAATAATGATTCATATTTGCATCAATTCACCACTGCATCATATACATCAACTATGCATCATGTATCAATAACAACTCATTGATCCATTTTCATCAATTGGTTTCCACTTGACATCTATCATTCTCATCAAGGACAATAAATATTCATTACATCAATCATCAATCAATCAATCACTTTACATCAATCAATCAAACCATTTACATCAATGACAACATGATCCAACATGGGTCATGATGATGAGGGAACCGAAATGGGGCGGGTGGGGTCAAAAAGTTTTGCTAAAAAATGATATGTATGAATGTGATAAGGGAGAAGAGATGAAGCCAATGGAATAGGTCTCAAATAATGGTGCAAAAATTTCCAGGCTTTTTTTTTTAACACCTACGGAGTTATATTCCGGTCTGGTCTGAAGAATACTGCAGTGATGAAATGCCCAAATGCTTAACCAGGAATAAATGTGTAGTGATTTGGCAACCCGAACACAATTGCGCGGCAATAGATTTTGTCTATTTTAATTTGTTTATGTTTTTGTCCCCAAGGGTTAGGTATTCAAGGGTTCTACAGACAAGGGTTTTCCTTGTGCTATATCTCTCTGAAATACATGTAGGCCCAATAGTAGTACTCGGCCCAATATCTCAGGGCACTAACTAAGGAGGCTAGATCGTTCCCTTAGCCGTACTACCCGACTACCCAGGTACTAGAGACCATCTTCCCGAGCGTTGTTCTCGGTGGCACTATAAAAGTCAAGTGACTGATCATTTTATCTAAAGAGGGCTTCAGGTAATCTAGTCTTATCCATACACAGGTGTTGTCTGAGGCACTAACACTCGAATGGGTAGCAACAGGGGTTACAAGGGTGGCCAACAGATGGTCTCTTAAGTACCACTTGTATTTCTTTCATGTATGAATCCCTCAGCCATGGGTTTATGCGCGTAACGACAGATCTTTGTGGCTTAAAGATGACGGAATACGTCTCTAGCCTGAACAAAAAATTTAACTCACAATTTATGCCGAGGAAAGTGCTATGATACCACTTGTAATATACTAGATATAAAAGTATGCAAAACAGAAATAAAATGCTAGAAATGGAAAAATAACAACAATATAATGAGAATAATCACCACAATAACATTGAAATGATTTAAGAATAACAACATAAATAACACTTTGATTCTGAGAGCAATGGTCACGGGCCTCTTCGAGGGGTCAACCTCCAATCGAGCAAAGCTCTATTAAAATAATATCCAAGCTAGTGTTCTCATACCCTTGACTCCTATTTATACTAAATATGTCTATCAAAAGCATCTAGAGGAATATCCTTCTAGAAGAGGAAGCTTCTATTAGGTCTTCTTACATTCGACTTATTCTATTTTATTGCAAGGCCTTATTAATGTTGACCTTTATTACATCTGAATATATTGTTCTACCTATGTGCCGGTTAGGACCCTAACAGAAGCAGTGAGCTATCAAATTTCCATGTGGGCAATGAGATGGGATCATTGGAGGATCTCATAGACTGTGTTATCACATGAACTTGTCAGAGTCTTGTGGGTTTGTGGTTTCTACCTAAGTCTACATCATTTCCCTGTCTCTCTCCTTTTGGCAGGCCAGATCTTGAATTTCCCCCTTCGACTGTTAAAGTCATTTTTTGTTTGCCCCTTTTTGTTCAAGCACCCTGATTCCCCTTGATGTCTTACCCGAAGGAATTATTGGCCCTAAACCTCTCTTTTTTTTCTCTAAGGATGAATGCTCGTCTCCTTTGTTTCATTCATTGTTGTCTCTATCTTCCCCAGCCCACAGAAAGTCATCCAATTCCTTGTTCACTCAGACCGCAACCATGGACACCAGGCGCAATGTTCATGGAATTCCATTTTAGGCTCGAAGTGGAAGCAACAGACAGGTTGAATTTTGTTAGCGGCAAAGATTCTAGGAGCATTCCATATTAGTAGCCCCTGGGTATTTGGTATTTCAAAATTGCAGAAGTATAGCACCATGAAAAGAGCCAAAGCCTGAAGCAAACATGACTCATTGATATTAAAGGGGGACCAGTGGCAGTTGATCCAAGCGCTCGGGGAAATGGTCTTTGGGAGTTTCAAAGTGAGAAGTGCATAAAAAATACGAAGAGTTGAATCCCGAACTCCTAAAGAAATCATGGACCATTTATCTCAAAATCAATAGGGAGTTGTTGATCTTAGTGGCAATGCCTCCCAAAGTCCCGAAGGCCCGAAGCATCCGAAGTCTAGAAGTTGTGAAGCACCCAAAGTCCCAAAGTGGCCAAAGTGCCTGAAGTCCCGAAGTGGCCAAAGTCCCGAAGTGCCAAAGAGTCAAACTCCGGAAGCAATAAGTGCCAAAGGCCCAAAATGAATATGGAACATCCATCGGCGTGGCCATGCGTCGGCAGATCCATAGCTCCGGGTAAAAGAAGTTGAAGGTAGAGGAGGTTTGAGATTTGATTTTCCTGGAGTATGGAGACCCGAAGTAATTCTCTATCATTCAATTCAAGAGTACACGTGTCAGCAGATCCATAGATTCGAGTAAAAGTAGTTGAAGGCAAAGGAGGTTTGAGATTTGATTTTCTCAGAGTCTGGAGACTCGAAGTAATTCTCGGCCATTCGATTCAAGAGGAATCACGTCAATAGATTGAAAAATATGGGTAAAATAAGCTAAAGGTAAGCGAGATTTGAGTTTTGATTCTCCCGGATCCCGAAGACCTGAAGTGGATCTCGGTCATCCAAATCCAAGAGCCACGCGACGCTAGATCTAGAGCTTCGGAGGAAAGAAAAGGGGGAAAGGTGCGAAGATCTAAAGGAGATATCGATCGTTAATCAAGAAGGGAGTAGCAAGTTCATTGATATGGTTGAAGGGGTCAAAGTCCCGAAGCTTGAGAAGAACCGTTGACTGAAGAGGACGGACATCAACGGATCGACAGCTCTGGGTAAAATCACAGAAGGTAAGCGAGATTTGAGTTTTGATTTTCCCAAAGCCCGGAGACCCAAAGTGGATCTCTGCCATCCAAATCTAGGGGCCAGGCATCATCATATCCCTATCTCTGGTGAATTTTCTTGGGGAAAATCAAGTTTGACTATTGAGAAGTCTGAAGCCCGTTGCCATGAAGGGATCTCAACCATCGATCTCTGGAGCCCACACGTCATTAGATCCTTAACTCCAGATTTTTTTCTTCAAGGAAACAATAAGTTTGAGTTAGAATTTGCGGGGAGCTCGGAGACCCAAATCAGATCTCAGTCATTGATTTAAGAGAGTATGTGGTATTGATCAGTCTAGACGTGTGGTGTAATCGTCATTCGTGACACATGTCGCTTCTCTTTCATGATGCATCATCATGATGACATCAAACTTCCACGTCTGATCATCCTTCGAGAGGTATTATTGTTCAACTTTAAAAGTAGAGTACCCCTCCCCCAGGGCACAGTTTGGTAGATTCTAAAGTTGACGGGCGATTAATCTTGGCAATAGCACTAAATCTAGAAGTAGCACCCAAATCTCATATCGTGAGAAGAGGAATGGCCATAGTCCATTACGAGGACGCAACATGCTTGGGTGATATTTTTCATAAGCGGTCCCACAATTGAAACTAAGGTAATTCAAAGGTGATACGTCACGAAAGGTGGTGGATTGCGGGCCCGAAAGCAGACTAAACCCAAACCACTTTTGAGTGACCCCGCATTCGCATGTTTATATGATGTCCTATCCAAGAGTAGCACGTGGCCGCCCCATGACCATTAAGCCATGTTTCAATCCCAAGAAAAGGCAGTTAATGAAAGTATAGCTGGTGGTTGAAACCTCGACTCACTCTATAAATGGAAGGCATGGAAGGCTCAGTCGTGGGGACTGATTCGTCAGCCCGTGGTACCCCTAGGGACAGATTTTCCTGCAAACCCATGTCGATATAATCTTGCGTCTGACATAGGGATACATGCATAGTCTGACGGAATACTACTCAGACGCAATGCTTTGAATGTGGTAATCATATCACACTCCTAATATTCAGGGACTGATCTGGCTATAAATAAGTAGTTTTGATATTTTGTTAAGGTTGTTAAATGGATGACAAGAGATCCCTATTCTGTAATTTTTTTGATGCCATAACTGTTCTCATTTTATGTATCAGATTTGAGACTTTCAGATTAATAGAAGTCAACCTCTTTCATCTCTTTGTAAAAAATGTGCTAAAACACTCAGGCATGGAAGATCCAGTCGAGGGTTGTTATGTTGTTGTAATGTAGGTTTGATTGCAGTGGTATCGTGACAAGTTTTATTCAGCTTCCTTGTGATATTTTTCCCTCTTACACTGAATGGGGCAGGCATGGAGGATCCAGTCGAATTGTTGCAGCTGCATGGTGATGTAGGTTTGATCATTGTGCTATTGTGACTGTGTTGTTTGGACATATTTCAGTTTTTGAAACTTGAGCTTAAGAGTGATCCTAAGTCTAAGTTTCTCTTCTCCAAGCTACTTGAAGGCCTGATGCCCATAGAAGTCTTGTCCACCTTTCTTACTAAGTCCTCCCTCTTCTCACACTTAAAATCAATTCACTGACTGAAGTTAGTTATGGCCCTCACTTCCCTGTACATTTCTTATCTAGTTATGTGTTGAACATCATTCATATACTGAGTTTTTTCCATTGACCTCCACTCATATAAACCAAGCATCCACCAAAAAATCTAATGGGTATTGGGCACATCCTCCTGCAATATGAGGGTGACTATCAATGCTAACATTCATGGAACTGTTGTCAGGTAATGAATTGAAGACATTTCCCTGGGTAATAATGACAAAGAAATGTTGATTCTGAAGGTGCATCAGAAATCAGTACCTTGAATATTGCAACTTGCACCTGACAACTCCACTTTTTCAGTTGTGGCTCCCAAAAGCAGACACACAAGGTCCACTTCGTAGTTGCCTCTAGTGACACCTGAAGCTGACCTAGATAAAATTATCAGAAAATGAAATACCTCTCAAGAAGGTACCTTAACTATTTTACCAGGCGATTCTGGTAATTTACATAACCCTTCTTTAAAAACTCCATTAACTGCTTCTAGTTCTCCTATTCTACCATCTGTTGGAGTTTCAAAAAATTTAATTTTTTGGAGTTTTCATGTTGATTTATCCCTTCCTAGCCTTTGTTTACAGGGAGAAATATTAGACACCCTTGTTTCCCCTGATATCATACAGTGGGTTAGACCCAGGAACTTAGAATATTTTCCCACTCTAGGCTTTACTACTACTCCCTCTATTAGAGTTGCTATAGTTACAAAAGGGGAAACTTTTGTCCCCTCGAGCCCTGTAGCATTTTCCCCCAACACTCAGTCGTTTCCCCTTTATCCCAAAAATGCATTCCTAGTCTCCCCTATTCAAACCCCATCTCCCCCTGGTTCTCCTTCAGTTCACATCCCAATGTCGGGTGCTAATCCTTCTAGGAACAAGATGGGTGAGATATTGGCTGCTAGATACGTCCCTCTAGTTTTACCTCGTCCTATGAATTCTCTCCCAACCACATACTACCTTAAATACATGCCCCACTTCATAGGGGAGGGAGACGTGACTGGAGAAGAGAACCTTTCATCCATTTATATATTTGTAGAGATTTAGGCCATCGGAAATGAAGATGTGTGGATGAGAGTTTTTGTACAGATCATTGATGGTGATGTCAGGGATTGGATTAAGGACTTTCCTCCTAGATCTGTTGATGCGATTGTTGCTCTAGACGATTCATTATTGAGACATTGGGGGAATAAAAAATATCTCCTTTGTTATGTTATGGAATTTGGGGCACTTAAGATAGAAGAGGGGGAATTTTTTTCAGACTTCTCAAAGAGATTTAATAAGATGTATAAAAAGATTCCCACTAAAATTAAGCCTACAAAAACCTCTTCCAAGATGACTTATGATAGTTCTTTTGACCCTAACTTTTGCCTCTTGTTGAGAGAAAGAAGAGCTACCTCCTTGTCTCATATGCAAGATGCAACCCTTAAAGTAGAATCCAATATATTGGCAGTTGACAAGCTTAGGAGTAAGGCTAATAGAGACAGAAGAAAGGGTAGGTCAGAAGCCTCACCTTCTAGTTCCTCTGCTTCCCTCCCCCAAATGGACTAAGTAACCAATATACTAAAATCACTTTATTCTAGAATGGAAATGATGGAATTGGAAGGAAAGAAGAGCTATAGGAATCTTCAAAATGTTGATAATAGGGGTAATTTCAAAAGACCAAACAATTCTCCTCAGATCGTCCAAAGAGACCAAAGAAACAAGGACAGAGATGATCAGAGAATTCAATATCCTCTCCAAAATAACCTTGCTATTGATGAAGAAGGAGAGGAAGAAGAGATTGATCCTGAAATCCATTGTCTTGGAGACACCTCCTCATTTCCTCATTTAACCAAGTTGCATATGACGAGTCTCTCATGGATAGTCAACTAAACGCGTTGAGTAAAGGGGAAAGGACCAGCATAGATCAAAAAAGATATAACCTTAGGTCCAAGACGAAATAAGGAAATCCTGACATTCCTGATGATCCTGTTAGAACCGAAAAACGGGCTAAAAATGTGGCAGATAGATTTAAAGAAAAGGAGGCAAACCCCCCAGTCAAAGGCCCCATCTCAGAAGTGAAGGAGGTTGTGAAGCCTCCCTCCTCTTTTAGTTTTGATCATTAAATTCAAAATATTAGGATCTTTGTGCCTCTTTCATAGTTATTCCAACATGAGGGTTTCAAAAAATGCCTTTCAAAAATGTTGCATCCCGAACCTTCATCTCATTCCACTGACTCAGTCAACCTCCAAGATGAAAATTCGGTTGACATACTAGGACCTTTGGTAGAGGATATAGATGATTCCTCCCCTCCTTTCTATACATCGTTGAATATTCATGATAAAGTGTTGCACAACTGCTTAATGGATTCAGGGGCATCTCACAATCTCATGCCCAAAATTATCATGGATGAGCTTGGGTTGGAGGTTAAAAAAACCTACCATGACCTGTATTCATTTGATTCTAGGAAGGTGAAATTCCTCAGGGTTATTAAGGATCTGGCAGTCTCCTTGTTTCAATTGCCAATGAAAAGTGTGGTCATAGACATAGTGGTAGTTGATGTCCCCCCTAAGTTCGGGATTCTCTTGTCCAGATCATGGATCAAAAGAGTAGGGGGAACTTTGCAGATGGATTTTTCATATTCCACCATCCATGTATTTGGAGGGGAACATAGAAGGCTTTATATAGAAGCGCAACTTGCCTACATTATCAGTGATGAATCCAATCCCATCAACCACCCCATTTTCTCAATCGATATTGATTTAGGAACCAATATTTTGCATCTCTCTGATGTTTCTCAGCCACCTATTGAAATTAGAAAGAAGCTTGTTAACTTTTGTGAAGAATCCCCCCTCCCCCCCCGCCCAAACCTCTATGTGGATTTTTTTTTTTGATGGAGCATCTTCTAAGGAAAGTGTTGGTGTTGGATTAGTTTTTATTTCCCCCACCCAAGAGACCATATCTCTATCCTGCAAGTTGGAATTTGAAACAACAAACAACATAGTCGAATATGAGGCTCTTGTCTTGGGTTTGAGAGCTACCAAAGACATGAAAATTGAAGAGCTAGTAGTGTTTGGAGACGTTGAGTTGATTGTTCATCAAGTCAGAAATCTGTATCAGGCTAAGAACCCGAGGTTAAGGGCCTATAGAAATGAAGTATGGGATATGATTGACAATTTCTTCTTGGATTTTAATATTTCATTTGTTCCAATGGAGGACAACTCTGTGGAAGATTCTTTGGCGGTCTCAGCAAGTAATTTTAAGGTCCCTTTTCCCCCCAAAATCAAATATGAGGTGGAGATAAAATAAAGACCCTCTATCCCTGACAACATCAAACATTGGAAGGTATTTGAGGATGATATTGAGATAAAAAAATTCCTTGAGGTTGTCGATGAATTTTCTGATATGCATATCGACCAAGATCAGGATTATCAAGAAATCCCTCATGATGATGTTTTTATGAATACGATTGTTAACCATCATATTGTTCAGTTGCCTAGCAACCATATTCCAAATGGGCTTGTCCCTTTGGAGAGATTGTTTGATAGAAATGATGTTGTTTTAAATGTTGAAGGATCAACTGAAGAGGCTAGTGTGGCTGAATGCAATCTAGGAACATAGGAGGATCCCAAATGGGTCAAATTGTATACCAGCATGTCAAAAAAACAAAGGGCTGAGTATGTCAGACTCTTGAAGGGGTTTGTTGATATTTTTTCTTGGATATACGAGGATTTGAGAACATATGACACCAGCATCTTTGAACACAAAATCCCTTTGAAAGAAGATGCCAAAACTTTCAAGCAGAACCTCAGACAAATAAATCCCTTGCTATTGTCGATTATGGAAAAAGAGTTCAATAAGATGTTGGATGCACAGATCATCATCCCTTTGAGATTTTTGGATTGGGTGGCTAATTTTGTGCCTGTCAGGAAGAAGAATGGGGAAATCGGGTTGTATTTTTATTTCAAAAATTTGAACAGGAGCTCTAAAAAGGATAACTACCCCTTGCCGAAAATGGAGCACATTTTGTAGAAAGTCATTGATTAAGTAAGGATGTCTATGGTCGATGGTTTCCCTAGTTACAATCAGATATCTGTATTTCCTGAAGATAGAGAAAACACAACTTTCACAACACCTTGGGGCACATTCATGTATGCTAAAATTCCCTTCGGATTGATGAATGCAGGAGAGACCTTCCAACGAGCTATGGACATTGCCTTCAATAGAGAAAAGGATAAATTTGTAGTCATCTATTTGGATGGCATTACAATATTCTCCAGGTATGATAAAGAGCATTGTTGTTTGGTCTCTCCCTCAATCCCAAGAAGTCTTTATTTTCCATGGAGGAGGGAAAATTGTTGGGTCATATTGTGTTAGTTGAAGGGGTAAATATTGATCTGAGAAGAGTGGAGACCATCCAGTCCTTGTCATTTCCCAGAACCTGGAAAAGGGTTTAGTCATTTTTGGGTAAAATCAACTTTCTAAGGAGGTTCATTTCTAACTTTGTTGAATTGGTTAAATACATTATATCCATGCTCAGGAAGGGGAACAAAGTGAAATGGACTACTGAGTCAAGAGATTCTTTCAACCAAATTAAGAGGGAGCTGACTAAAGCACCTATGCTCATCATCCCAGACTATTCCAAGGAATTTCAGATATTTTCCTTCGCTTCATCTGATACACTAGTTGTTGTTTTGTTACAAAGAAATGCAGAATGGTTAGAGCAACCTATTTCCTTTTTTAGTAGAGAACCAAGGGATGCAAAAACAAGATATGATATCATGGAGAAGCAAGCTAATGCTTTGGTGAAGTCCCTCAAGGATTTCAGGATATATATTTTGCATTAAAAAATTATTGCATATGTCCCCTCAGCCTCAATAAAGGAGATTTTGATCCAACCCCATATTGATAGGAAGAGAAGAAAATGGATCACCAAAATTCTAGAGTTTGACCTAGAAATAAAACCCACCATATTGGTGAAAGGCCTAGGTTTAGCCAGGTTGTTGGATAAGTCGAATTGCAAGGAATTGGGGGTAAATTTCATGAATATAGACTCAGAAAATCAACAAAATGGGATTGTCGGTGAAGATTGTCATGTCAGCCCCAACTTAGCAGAATGCACCTAGTATAAAGACATCATATACTTCCTTCAGAAGTTGAAGCCTCCTGATGGTTTGGACAAAAACAAAGTGAGAGTTTTGAAACTCAAAGTAATCAATTATTGTATCATTGATCAAGTTTTGTACTGGAAGGACCCTTTGGGAGTTATGTTGAAATGTTTGGACGCACAAGAGGCCCAAAAGGCTATGATTGATTTTCATGATAGCTCATGTAGGGGACATCATTTTTGGAGGACCACAACTTATAAGATCCTCGGAGCTGGGTATTTCTGGACTAGCCTTTTCATTGATGTTTGCGCAAAGATCAGAGCCCGCACCAAGTGTCAAAATTTTGCTGGAAAGTAGCATCTCAAATCTTTGCCTTTGCAACCTGTAGCAGTTTCTGGAACTTTTCAGCAGTGGGGTCTTGACTTCATTGGAGAAATCCACCCAGCCTCAAGTGGCCAGCATAGGTAGATTTTGAATTCCATTGATTATTTTACCAAATGGATAGAATCCATCCCCAAAAGGAGTGCCTCTCACAAAGTAATCATAAGTTTCCTTGAAGACATCATGTCTAGAATTAGCTTTCCAAATAGGATCGTTACATAAAATGTCGCCTCTTTTAGGTTTGAGCCATTAATTACTTTATGTGAGCAGTATGGGATCACACTAGTGCACTCTAATCCCTACTACCCTCAGGGAAATGGATTAGTAGAGTCTTATAACAAGAGCCTCATAAAGATCATCAAGAAGTTGTTAGAAGAGAACAAGAAATCCTGGGATTCAAAACTGAAGTTTGCATTATGGGCTGATGATGCAGCTCCCCTACCTTGGTAGGGTCTGCCTAACCTTCCAATCTATGGATATTCAATTCCTTTGAGCTGAAATGTCTCATTTGGTTCACGCTGGAACCTTCAACACATATAACCACAGGTCCTTTTAGAAGTTACTCCTGTGCGAAAAAGCACTAGGTGGGAAATTCCACTCCACGTGACCACCGACGTGACCACAGCCTTATCCCCAAAAAGGCGTGTCAGGTTTTGCGATGTCGGGACTTCCATTGCAAGGCACCTCGGCTCCTCCAGTTCCTGAAATCCCGAAATGGGCTAACAGTCCCTAGCTCCTCCCTTAAATTCTCTTGATTTGACCCTCGACTCCGACCTGGGGCCCAACCTTTGAACGTGTCAGGATTTTACGTATCGGGGATTTGTGAAGTAGATTTTCTCCCTTTGGCCGATATATGAAATGTCGATATTTCTTTGCCACAAATAAATGGTCCCGATTCTTCCCATGATCTGACGGTCCAGATCGCATCGGCATTTCACGTATCGGGGATTTTTGAAGTGGCCCTCTCCCCTTCTCCCGAAATCCAAAATCATGATGACCGCTTATGCCAGATCAACGATCCTATGTTCCTGTGATCCAACGCTCTAGATTCTTCCTTCTCTTATCGGAATTTCGCAACTCACAATTCCCAAAAATAAATTTCTCCACACTACCGACTCCCAAAATGTCTATATCTCAGAGAGCCCAATTGACAGCTCACACTCCTCGGGATATAACGATTGTTATCTCTCCTGAGCTTGTGAGTGTCGAAAGACACGTAGTCTTATCCTCTCCATTGATCTACTGGATCAAATGGTCCACGGAAAATTGGTGTTTCTCCCTCCGATAATTTCAACCGTCCATTCATGCTCTCAAATAATCCTCACCAAATAACTTGGCGTCTTTCCTCTTGAGCTTGATTTCTTCGAGGTGACTTCGACCCTCATCCTCCTTCGAACTCTTCAAAGTCTCTATCCCTCCTTAGCTTGGTTCTTGCTGCAAACAAAAGGATTCTAAGGGATTCTTGCACACACTCCTTTTGGCCTTCACGATAATCTTCTATTATCCAAACACTCCAACTCCATGCACTCCTTGCGACAAAAGTTCTTCAACCGCTCTGTTAAGCTCCTAACCCGCACATAGTTAGATCAATGTATTCGGATGTAATAAAGGTCAATCTTAATAAGACCTTTCAATAAAATAGAATAAGGCGGATGTAAGAAGACCTAATAGAAGCTTCCGCTTCTAGAAGGATCTTC
>JZKD02S2257264.1:532336-542581 GCA_000966675.3 Picea glauca | reverse complement strand
TTTCGTGAATCATTTCTGTGTATTGTGAAGATTATGCTGGATATTTTACTGTTATTCTGTTATTTCTAGCATTTCGTTTATGTTCTGCATATTTTATATATCTGGTATCTTGCACGCTCCTTGGGTTGGAAAAGTCTAAGACTCCAACCTAGACTGTGCACGACTTGCATGGCTTTGTGCTATATTTTCACTTATGTTCGTATATTTTCACTTATGTTGGTATAATAACAACTCTATCTCTCTTGATCTTTCTTTCTAAGGTAAACTCAGAATCTTGTCAATGCACTCCTTGCAGACTTTCACTACACTCCTTGCAGGAATTCTCAGGACAAGTAGAAATTGAAACTTATACTCTCCCTCTCACAGACTTCATACATTCAATATGAAATCACGAGCATAGACATAACCATAGCATTGAAACAAATGCATAATAAAGAATATAATCAGACTGTAAACACACCATTCAATAGATGCAAACAGTAACCACAAAACACCATGAGATTGAGTCAAAGCATTGTTATATTAATTAAAGTGCTTATTTACATGGATTCAATAGAAACAACTATATATTCATACAACTTCTACAATCTTTGTTCTTCTCTACTCTCCTATGCTCTCTTGTTCCTCTATTACAATGAGAATAATCTTACAATACAATACATACAAGGGATCTTTCTAGAGTTTTCCCTACTACAACTCTAAGTTATCTAATCGAAATAAAGACTACAACTACTTTACATTGATTACAATAAATTCATCCAACCGACGGATGGGAGAAAACGCTCAAGATCTGCGTTACAATCCCCAAAAAATTTAAGAAAAATTACATCTCTTCATATATTACATTAATGTTTCATCTTTTAAATTTCAAATTTCTTTCAAAATGCGTATTGGTGCATATCCAGTTGTCCTCCACTTGTTCTTGCTTGCGATGCTCCTAAATCATGCTCCTCTGGCTGAAAAAATCATGGAATCCTGTCCATGATCTCATGCACTGTTTGTCCATGTTTTTGGATATTTTCTTCTCTTTCCCAAACGGAATTTTTAATCGGGTGTTCTTTCCATTTTACCAAATACTCAAGATATGTTTTTCTCTGGGTCTTCTTCCCAATTCTCTGGTCAATGATATTTTCCATATGTCGCTTTTCATCTACAGACATTTTTTTCACCCAATGAATTTCATTTTTATTCTCTTCCCCTCTCTCTTTGTTTTCTCTGTATGGGTACAGATCAGCTATGTTGAATATGGGTGATATGCCCACACCATCTGGCAATTATATCTAATAACCATTTTCCTCAAATTTTCGTAAAATATGACATGGCCCTATCTTTTTCATATTCAGTTTATTATATGTTCCCCTTGGGAACCTTTCTTTTCTTAGGCATGCTAAAACCAAATCTCCCACTTTGAATTGAATCTCTCTCCTGTGATGATATTCTCTGCACTTGTATTCCTAGTTGGAACTCTGCAACTGCTCTTTAATATTACTGTGGAGCTCCTGCATCTCTGCTGCAAAATATTCCACTCCAACACTCATGACCTCGCTCTGCTCTAAGTCTCTCAACTCAGATACACCCCTCAACTATAATCCATACATTATCTAGAATGGGCTATGTCCCGTGCTTCTATTAGGTGAGTCGTTATATGAAAATTTCTCTTGCGGTAGAATCTGATCCCACTGACTATGATGTTCATCTACTAAAATCCTCAATAAGTCCCCCATTATTCGATTTAACACCTAAGTATGCCCATCCATATGAGGGAAATATGTTGAGCTAAAAGATAAATATGTCCTCAGCTTCTTCCATAGTGTCCTCCAGAAATGACAACAAGTTTTCTATCCCTATCTGAAACAATACTCTTGGGTAAACCATGAAGTCGAACAACTTCTTTGAAAAACAGATTTGCAATGTGTGTTGCATCACTAGTTTTTTGACATGGAATAAAATGTTCCATTTTTTAGAATCTGTCGACTACCACGAATATGGAATCATAACCTCTCTGTGTCCTCAACATTCCTAACACAAATTCCATGCTTACCGCATCCCATGGTCTCTCTGGTATTGGCAGTGGTTGATACAACCCTGTATTATGTCTTTTCCCCTTTGCGTGCTGGATAATTCTACATTTTTTGACAAACTTCCTCACATATGTCCTCATCCCTGGCCAATAATATAAACTGTCCAGTTGCACAAATGTTTTTTCATGGCCAAAATGTCCATCCAATCCCCCACTATGTTTTTCCTTCCAAAGGTTTTCTCTCATAGAACTCTTTGGGATACACAACTGATTTACTTTAAACAACAGTCCATCCTGAATTAAATATTCAATCCATTGGATTTTATCTCCTAGAATAGGATTCCCACATGCTTCATAAGAGTCCTTGAAATCTGAATCATCTCTGTACATATCCTTAAGGCTATCAAACCCTAAGTTCTTCACACGAAACTCCTGCAGAATCAAACATTTCCTGCTCAATGCATCAACAACCTTGTTAGCAGTTACATAAATGTTCTTTATAACAAAAGAAAATTTTTGCATAAATTCAACCCATTTTGCATGTTTCTAGTTCAATTTCTCCTTTTTGGTTATAAATTGTAAAGCATGATTGTCTCTATACAAAATGAACTCTTCTGGAACCAGGTAGTGCCTCCATTTCTTCAGCGCTTGTATGAATGGATAAAACTCTTTATCGTACGTGGAATAATTCCCTTTGGCATCATTCAGTTTCTCAATGAAGTATGAAACTAGTCGATTGTCCTAACTTAAGACTCCACTTGCGCCACATCGAACTTGAATTTTTTTACAAAAATCTGGTAGGACCAGAATTGGTTGTTCGGTTATCTTCTCCTTCAACAAATTGAAACTTTTCTCTTCTTCCTCTATCCAATGAAAAGATTTATTTCTTTTCTTGACTGTGTCCATCATTGGTGCACAAATCCCACTAAAATTTTTGATGAAATTCCTGTAAAAACTGGCTAGTCCATGGAATCTTCTGACTTCAAAGATATTTCTTGGCGATGACCATTCTCTGATTGCTTTTACCTTTTCAGGATCCATCTTCAACTCATTCTAAGAGATCACAAAACCCAAATAAATGAGTTATGTCTTCATGAAAGACGACTTATTCATATTTGTCAGCAACTTCTCTTGCTGCAACCTCCTCATCAATAAAGTTAAGTGTCTCAAATGTTCTTCCTCGATCTTATTGAAGATCAGTATATCATCAAGATACATAATTACAAACTTTCCAATGAAATATTTCAAGACTTCGTTCATTAATCTCATGAAAGTATTTGGTGCTTTCGTCAAGACAAACGACATGACAATCCATTCATATAGTCTTGCATTCATCTTGAATGTTGTCTTCCATTCATCACCTTCCCTCATTCTAATCTGGTGATATCCTCTCTTCAAATAAATTTTTGAAAAAAAAAATTCTCCACTCAAGCAATCCATCAAGTCATCCATCCTGGGTAAAGGAAATCTATACCTGATGGTGATTTGTTTTATATCCCTCAAGTTTGTACAAAATCTCCATCCACCATCCTTCTTTGGACTTAACACTTTTGGTACAGCACATGGACTCAATATTTCCCTAATCAACCCTTTGTCCATCAAATCCTAGACTTGATTCTTGACCTCTTCATTCTCTCCTGGCATCAGTCTGTACACTACTTTGTTTGGTAAATTCACTACTGGTATAAGGTCAATGTCATGGCTTATACTTCTGATGGGCGACAACGAACAAGGTAAATCATCCACCACTATATCAGTGAAATTCTTCAGTAGGTCTTGAATTTCCTTAGGTAGATCATCATTTGAGGTATTGGTCAAGATGACTCTAGGTTTTCTCACCACAACAAACTGCATGTTTTCATCTTTTTTGACTTCATCAAGAAGTTCCTTCCCACTGATGAGAAGTATAGTATTTCTTGTTTCTCCTTTCACCTTCTTGTCTTCAATTGGTAGCAACATATGTGTCCTACCATTGTTTTCCAAGGTATAGGTTTTCTTTATTCCGTCATGAATAACATTTTTGTCATATTTCCATAGCCTCCCCAACAAAAGATGGTAGACATCCATGGGAATAACATCACATAAAATATCATCTTTGTATCCCCCTATCTTAAATTCAACTAAACATTATTTAGTGATTGTTACTCGATGTCCCTTTTGCAACCACGAAACATTGTATGGGCTTGGATGTGCAATGGTCTCCAATTCCATATTTTCCACCATCTCTGTGGATACTAGCTTATTTGTGCTTCCACTATCAACTATCACCTTCCATACCCTATCCTTGGTCTTGCAAGCAATCCTAAATAAGTTGTTCATCTGGACTGGATTCTCCATCTCTTTCTCTGGCTTCAAGAGAATTTTCCTCATCATTAAATATCTTCCTCCTTCTGCATCCCTTGCCTCAAAATTTCTCCTCTACTCTTTTGAAATGTGATCTTCGCCTCCTCCATATATTTTTCTATTAGGACATTCCCAAGATTTGTGTCTGATATTTCCAAAGAAAAAACACTTTACTTCACCTCCTCTGCATCTTCCTCTTCCTCTTGCATGAGGAAAAGTGTTCCTATCGGCATATTGTCTTCCCTGTGAACTTTCTCCCCTTTGTGGGTGATGATGAGTTTTCTTTTCTTCATCCTTGGGATTTTGTACTCTATCCTGGGAAACTGCTTTGCCTCTACTATGACTTATACCTCTGCCCCTTTGACCTTGCTTTTGGGACAATTTCACTTATGCCTTTGAAGCAATCTGATAAGCATCTTCTACATTCCTGATTGTCACCATGCTCTTCTCATCCTAAATCTCATATCTCAGGCCATTCATGTATTTGGCAAAATTTTCATCATCACTCTCGCGATGACCAACTATGATATTTAATCTATAAAATTCCTCTGTATATTCCTTCATTGTCATCCCTTTCTGTCTTAAATTTTGCATCCTCCGAAACAAATTGATTTGATAATCTCTGGGTATGAATTTATCTTTCATCTTGGTGACCATCCTATTCCATATTTTGATTCTTTTTTTTCCTTTGCAATGCCTATCAACGTGCATTTCATCCCACCAAAGTGTTGCATGCCCTTTCAATCTAGTGACAATGTGTTTAACCTTCTTATCTTCCTCGATGTCTTCATAATCAAAATATTTATCCAGAGCTCTAAACCAATCTAGCAGCTCCTCAACATCTAAGTTTCCTTCATACATCGAGATGTCCATTTTTTTCTCTGGCACTTATCCTTGCAACAAATTTAAACAGACATTCCTCTGTAGCATCTTCGGCTACAACTTCTTCTTCGGATCCAACTTCATTCTCACTTTTGGCCTCACTAACATCTCCAGTATCAGAAGCTCGTCTCTCCACTTTCTCCATGGCATCCAATCGAGCACGAAGTTATCTCATTTCCCTTTCCATAGATGGATCGGGCATGGGTATCTCTTGACGTCTTCTTGGTGGCATAGTTTCAATTTGTCCACACAGAATTCAAATCACAATTGTCCTTTGTCTTATCTCTTATAGAAAACAAAAATTTTAAGCTTTAATACCACCTGACACAGCTCCCCTACCTTGGCAGGGTCTACCTGACCTCCCGGTCTATGGATCTTCAATTCCTTTGAGCCAAAATGGCTCTTTTGGTTCCTGCTCGAACCTTCAAAACATATAACCACAGGTCCTTTTAGAAGTTACACATGTGAAAACAAGAACTAGGTGCAAACCTCCACTCCACATGACCACCAGTGTGGCCACAGTCTTACCCCCAAAAAGGTGCATCAAGTTTCACGATGTCGAGACTTCCGTTGCAAGGCACCCCAGCTCCTCCAGTTCTAGAAATCCCGAAATGGGATAATGGTCCCTAGCTCCTACATTAAATTATCCTGATGTGACCCTCGACTACGACTTGGGGCCCAACCTTCGAATGCGTTGAGATTTCACATATCAGGGATTTATGAAGTAACTTTTCTCCCTTTTCCTGATATCCGAAATGATGATATTTATTCGCTACAGATCAATGGTCCTGATTCTTCCCACAATCTGATGGTCCAGATTGCATCAGGATTTCGCGTATCAATGATTTGTGAAGTGGCCCTCTCCCCTTCTCCTGAAATTTGAAATCGTGATGACTGCTTATGCTAGATCAATGGTCCTTGGTTCCTATGATCCAACAGTATAGATTCTTCCTTCTCTTATCGATATTATGTGACTCGTGATTCCCAAAAACAACTTTCTCCACACTCCTGACTCTCGAAATGTCGATATCTCGGAGCGCCCAATCGATGAATCACACTCCTCGGGATCTAACATATTTTATCTCTCCTGAGCTTGCGAGTGTCGAAAGACACTCAGTATTATCCTCTCCGCTAATCTACTGGATCCAACGGTCCATGGAAAATCATTGTTTCTCCCTCCGAGAATTTCAACCGTATATTCAGGCTCTCAAAGACTCCTCACCAAATAACTTCACATCTTTCCTCCTGAGCTTTATTTCTTTGAGGTGACTTCGACCCTCATCCTCCTTAGAAATATTCAGAGTCTCTATCCCTCCTAAGCTTGGTTCTTGCTGCAAACTCAAGGATTCTAAGTAATTCTTGCACACACTCCTTTTTCCCTTCACGATAATCTCTGATTATCCAAACGCTCCAACTCCACGCACTCCTTGCGATAGAAGTTCTTCAACTGCTCCTTGGGTTGAAAATTTCTAAGACTCCAACCTAGCTTGTGCACACCTTGCATGGATCTGTGCTATATTTTCACTTATGTTGGTATAAGAACAACTCTATCTCTCCTGATCTTTCTTTCTGAGGTAAACTCAGAATCTTGTCAACGCACTCCTTGCGGACTTTCACTTCACTCCTTGCAGGAATTCTCAGGATGAGTAGAAATTGAAACTTATACTCTCCCTCTCACAGACTTCATACATTCAACATGAAATCATGAGCATGTACATAAACATAGCATTGAAACAAATGCATAACAGAGAATATAATCAAACTGTAAACACACCATTCAATAGATCTAAACAGTAACCATAAAACACCATGAGATGGAGTCAAAGCATTCTTGTATTAATTCAAGTGCTTCTGTACATGGATTCAATAGAAACAACTACCTATTCATAAAACTTCTACAATATATGTTCTTCTCTACTCTCCTATGCTCTCGTTTTCCTCTATTACAATGAGAATAATCTTACAATACAATACATTTGAGGGATTTTTCTAGAGTTTTCCCTCCTACAACTCTAAGCTATCTTATTGAAATAAAGACTACAACTAATTTACATTGATTACAATAAATTCATTCAACCGAGCAATGAGAGAAAATGCTCAATATTTGTGTTACGATCCCCAAAACATTTAAGAACAATTACATCTCTTCATATATTACATTAATGTTTCATCTTTTAAATTTCAAAATGTCTTCAAAATGTGTGTTGATGCATATCCAGCTGTCCTCCACTTGTGAATCCTTGTGCTGCTCCTACATCAGCTAATCAGATCATAGCAAAAAGGTCACTGGGCATGTCTCCTTTTCGGCTTGTTTATGGGGCCGAAGTGGTTTTTCCTGCTCAACTCACTTTGCCTGTGGAAAAGTTCCTCCAGGACCACCAAGGAGAACCTGATGACATGGGCAGGAGGATACTGAAACTGGTAGAAGTGTAGCAGACCCAGGCTAGTTTCTTGACAAAGAACAAGACCATCAACAAAAAATGAAGCGAGCTTTTCACAAGAGCGCAAGCAAGGAGAATTTCTAGCTGGGGGATCTGGTGCTCAAGTAGGATTCCCCCAAACAAAACAAAGGAAAACATGCAAAATTTGAAGCCTTATGGATCAGTCCTTTCAAGATTTCTAAGATATTTCCGAATAATACTTATAATTTGCAGAACTTGGAGGATTCTGAGGTTTTGGGTGGCCCTATCAATGGGCATTTTCTGAAGAAATATTGTGTTTAGGTCGTGACCGACGTTCCACCATTGTGAATACCACTCTCGTTTTGTTTTGATTTTTTTTTATTTTTTCATTTTCAATAAGAGACTCCATAACCCAAATCTAAGGCATTGGAGTTGCGCGTTCTTGGAAACTCGTAGGGAGCATGCCATCCCCTGTGGAACCAAATGTTATCACATGAACTTGTCAGAGTCTTATGGGTTTGTGGTTTCTACCTAAGTCTGTCTCCTTTCCCTGTCTCTCTCCTTTTTCCAGGCTAGATCTTGAATTTACTCTTCGAATGTTAAAGTCATTTTTTGTTTTCCCCTTTTTGTTCAAGCACCCTTATTCCCCTTGATGTCCTACCTGAAGGAATTCTTGGCCATAAACCTCTCTGTTGTTTCTCTAAGGATGAACGCTCATCTCCTTTGTTTCAATCATCGTTCTTTCTATTTTCCCCAGCCCACAACAAGTCATCCAAGTCCTTGTTCACTCAGGATGCAACCATGGACACGAGGCGCAACTTTCATGGCAATCCATTTCGGGCTCAAAGAGTAAGCAGTAGACAGGTTGAATTTTGTTAGCATCATATATTCTGGGAGAATTCCAGATTAGCGGCCCCCAGGTACTTGGGATTTCAAAATTGCACGAAGTATAGAGCCATGAAAAGAGATGAAGCCCGAAGCGAACATGAGCCATTGATCCTAAAGGGGGACAGGTAGCAGCAGATCCAAGTGCTCGGGGAAATGGGCTTCAAGAGTTTCGAAGTGAGAAGTGCATAAAAATTCCAAAGAGTCGAAGCCCAAAATCCTGAAGCAATCGTGGACCATTGATCTCAAAATAAACAGGGAGTCGTTGATCTTAGTGGTAGTGACTCCAAAAGTCACGAAGGCCTGAAGCATTCGAAGTCCTAAAGTCCCAAAGCGCCTGAAGTGGCCAAAGTGCCCGAAGTCCCGAAGTGGCCGAAGTCTTGAAGTGTCGAAATGTCGAACTCCCAAAGCTAGAAGTGTTGAAGGCCCAAAGTGAATCTGGACCATCCATCGGCACGACCACGCGTCAATAGATCCATAGCTCTGGGTAAAATAAGTTGAAGGCAAAGGAGGTTTGACACTTGATTTTCCTGGAGTCTGGAGACCCAAATTAATTCTCGGTCGTTCGATTCAAGAGCACACGCGTCAATAGATCCATAGCTCCGAGTAAAAGCAGTTGAAGGAAGAGGAGGTTTGAGATTTGAACTTCCCAGAGTCTGGAGACCCGAAGTAATTCTCGGTCATTCAATTCAAGAGGACGCGCATCAACAGATTAACAGATATGACTAAAAGAAGTTGAAGGTAAGAGAGATTTGAGTTTTGATTCTCCTGCAACCTAGAGACCTAAAGTGGATCTCAGTCGTCCAAAGCTAGGAGCCACATGGTGCCAGATCTAGAGCACCAGAGGAAAGAAAAATGGGAAAGGCCTGAATATCCAAAGGTGATCTCGATTGTTGATCGAGAAGGAAGCAGAAGGGTCATTGATCTAGTTGAAGGGGTCAAAGTCCTGAAGTAGGAGCAAAACTATTGATTGAAGAGGACGCACGTCAATAGATCGACAGCTCTGGGTAAAAGCATAGAAGGTATGTGAGATTTTAGTTTTGATTTTCTCGAAGTCCGGAGACCCGAAGTGGATCTTGTTGGACATACCTACCACACTTAGAGGGGGGGTGAATGAGTGTGGGGATCCTTTTCCCAAAACTTCCCTCTTACACAAAAACTCCTTAGTTAACATTCAACATTTTCTCATTACTCATTGCTATCATTTATAATCAGTTAGATGTGAATACATATCAACAACATATCATCAACAAATCATCTCCACAAGGAACACAAAGAACACAAGATGTATGTACAATTTTTCTTTTTATTATGGACTTCAATCCGGGGGTTTTTCAGCAACAATTGAATAGAGTACAACTCTACACGAGAACCATCTCTATATGCAAGACTCAAATTACATTCTCAGCACCAACTGAGATGAGGCAACAATCTTCAACAAATATCAATCTATCAACATAAACAAGTGCATCAACCATGCACCAACCTATGCCAAACAACCTGTAATCAACCTGTACCATAAACAAGTGCATATGACCATGTCCCAAGTATATACCAATCATGTGTCAAATACTCATAAAAAATGACTCATAAATATTTACCAACATTATCAACTATACACCTCATGTATGTGCCAACTCATCAACTGCTTGTCTCAACCATGACTAGTTTTGGATTAGTCAACAACCCCAACTTGAAATAATCATAACTTTG
>JZKD02S2257264.1:512266-525794 GCA_000966675.3 Picea glauca | reverse complement strand
CTTTATCATTTAAATAATGATTTCTTCTTTTAAGTCACTTTGACTTCTTTGACCTTGGGGGCTTCAAGCCTTCATGTGGGGGTCCTTCATCTTCGTAAGGCCATAACTCTCAAACAATGAGGAGTTATGTGACATTGTACATACCACCAGAAATGGAATGACAAGCACTATCCATCTAGGATAGTTTCACCAAAATTTCCTTGATCTTCATCTCGTTATTCCACATACAAGCATGGGTCCTCCAACCATTTTTCTAGGATAACTCAATCCGCAAAGTGTCTTCCCGTGATAGATTTCACCATCAGGGGACCAATTTGGATTTCATCCGTTTGTGCACCTTATCAATCATGATAAGACAATAATGAGAGCATGGTTCCTCCAACCATTCTTCTAGGATAACTCAATCCGCAAGGCGTCTTCCCATGAGGGATTTCACCATAAGGGGACCACTTTGGAGTTCATCCATTTGTGAACCTTATCAATCATGATAAGACAATAATGAGTCATCTATACGTTTTTCCAACAATGCATCATATAACTATGAAACCACATCGATCCATATTCATCATGTATCAATGACAACTCATTGATCCATCTTCATCATATAAATGACAACTCATTGATCCATCTTCATCTATGCATTCTCATCAAGGAAAATACATATTATATTACATCAATCAATCACTTGACATAAATCAATGACATCAATCAATCAAACCATTGGCATCAATGACAACATGATCCAATAGATCTAGGTCATCCAAATCTAGGGGCCATGTGTCGTCAAATCCCTAGCTCCGACGAATTTGCTTGGTGTTATCTCTCCAAGAAACTCTTTGAGGTTGTAGGTCAAAGATGCTTGGTAACTTAAAGTAAACTGTGTTTGTATTTATGCATATGTGGATCAATGGGATGACTCAACCTTATTGGACTGATATTAGGGTAATCAACAGTATATAATCAAATAAGATAGTGCTTTCAAAGATTGATGAACATATAGTAACTTAAACTGTGGGTGAAGAAGACAAAAATTATAAAACAGATACAGAATGATGGGTTTATTAAGCAATGTAAATAACTATTAATCAAGCTATGAACTGACTAATGAAATGACAGTCATTTAGTAGTTAAGACAACTTGAATAAGAGTACAGGAAAGAAAGTAATGAATGAAGTCTGACATAAAAAATGAAAGAGGACTATGATTTGTATTATATCTGGAAAAAAATCCGTCCAATGGTATAAGGCCTTGTCTCCAAAATCAAACCCTCCTTTCATCAAATGTTTATGGCTTTATAACCTTTACATCAGATATCCAGATCCTAGAATACTGGATCAAAATTTCAAAAAATAGAAAAACTAATAACTAACACAAGCAAATAGGCAGAGATCCTATAAAATAGGTCAAATCCTTATTTCAAGTGTTCTTCATGTCTTTTAGAATCATTGAAAAGTGTAGTAAGCCTTCCAAGGCTGGTAGCTCCTCGTATGGTATGGGACAAGTTGAAATTGCCACCTGTTGTCACAAGACAATTGTTTGCCCCCAAAAATAGGTAACCAATTTTCCCTTTCCACCTTGCTAGGTATCTCCAAAATCAAAATGAACTCTTGATAATGATGACTTTAATGATTATCCAACGTTTAGAACTCTTCCTGAGGTATTTAGATAAGCAAAACTTGAATCTGTGCAAAAACACTACTTCTCTATCCTGTCAACACTTTCGGTAGTTAAAGTAGAAAAAAGTTGGGCCGGTTAGCTACCGAAAGATCTTCTTTTGGTGGCTAATGAACAGCTGAAATGTTCGCCTAATCCACCGAAAGTTCCTTCTTAGTGAGAATGACAAAATTTCAAATTATTATGTGTCTTATCTTTTACACACCTTAAGGCTGCTTCTCTAAAGCAACTTCATCTTGTTCATCTTATGGAATGGCTATGTTCGGATCATTTACATGGATGGCTTCATTTTATAGGGTTTCAAGGTCAACAGATGCTTGAGGCTGATGTCTTTAAGGCATGGTTCATGACTTCAATAACCTGATCTTTTTCTTCAAATCACTAGCTAGCCACCATACACTATTGTAATCTTTTACCATCTTCTTCTTCTTTTTCTTTTCCTTTATACTTTCATGTGCTAGCTTTTCTAGGGATGCACTTGTTTCTGCAAAATTCTTTGATAGAATTTCATATCTATCTTTAATTACCCTCTCAAGCACTTCCTGTTTTTTATTTTTTCTTTAAGTTTCTTAATTTTCTTTGCTTTTCTCTGTTTCTTTTTCTTTCTATACGTTTCACCTTTTTCAAGACTGTTGAACCACTCGTCTTCTGGTGTTTGCTGCATGGATAATTCTACACTTTCATCAATAGGGACTTCTTCCTTTTCTAGTTCTTCATCAGAGTCTGAATATAGTAAATTCAACAAGTTTGTCTTTTTTGGTGTAGCTTGCTCTAAGTCCTTAATAAACTCCAACTTCTTCTTTACTTCTTTGGGCTTGGAAGATGGAGTATCTTGTTCAAATGTCACTAGAGATATATCTCTCCTCCTTCTTCCACTCCTGGGTGTAGAAGACTTATCTTTGTCTTCTAGTTGTAGCTCTGTCTGCAATTCACAAACCAATAGCTTAATCAAGCAATGATGAGACAATCTGCCTTCAATCTTGTCGGGTTTTTCTTTAACTTGATGAGCCATCTTAGTCAGGCTCGTGTGAAGGTAATAAGGAAAGTTTAGTGGGCTCCTACCAGTAAAATGATTCATGAATTTAAAATGATAAATCATCACCCTGTTATATCTTCCCTCACAAGTTATATAAGCAAGAATGGCCTTTAACACGTGTTTCCATTTTTCTTCAAGAAAAGATATAGGAATATCTTTCTTCCAAATCAAACATTTGTGTTCTGGTTTCAAGTAGGACCTGAATTCAATATATTTTGTAACAGTGGTTTTGAACCAGTTTTCTCCAATTCTTGGCAGCTCTGTCACTTCAGCTTTAAGGGCTTCATCTACCTGGAATTCATCTTGACCAATAACTGCTTTCCTCCCATCAAAATTCAAAGCGAAAGCTTATGCCACCTGTTGGTGAAAACCCTTCAATTTCTCACAAAATATGTAACCCCCTGCATCCTTGAAGAGTTGACATACTTATGCATGTTATTCCAAATAACCAATGTTATTCATCTCTCTCCTCAACACTGGTCCTCCTGTCTTCATCTGTTGGAAAAATCCTGTGTACCTGGAATTTGGAAAATTGTGCTTGGAGGCGAAACCACACAGCGTAGAAAAGGATTTTTTTGGCTTAGCTACAATAGAGATGAGAGAAGTGGGATATGAATTTATGGAGAGCATTGATTACAAGGGATATGAGAAGGCAACTTCAGATTTGAAATAACGGTTCATTAATAACTCGAATGACAGAACAAGAGGTACACCTTCACGTTATTTAATGAAACTGATAATTTAAAGATTTGATATGTCGTGCAGAGATGAGATCCAAGTCATCAAACGACTTACTTCTTGTCTTTTCGATGGTTTAATTCGCAATCATGAAACTTCATTTACGACGATTTAGGCATCCAAAAGGACGGGCTGACTTCTTCTGAGCTACGGCACTTTCAGTAGCTAAAATAGCTCTAAATTTTGGGTTTAAGCTGCCGAAAGCTAGTGCTTTCGATGGCTTAGAAGCTCTTGTGGAGAAACACTTAGCTATTGAAACCTGTGTTTTCTTTTTTCGAAATAAAAGAACCAAACTAAAGTAATGGAAAATTTATTAAAAACATAAGGCTCTCAAACATGAACCTTAAAAACTTTAGAAAAGTATTTTTCAAAGATTTCCTATCACCTAAATGAACGAAAATGACTGTGTTATTTTAGGAGATAACATATGGCTCCTTCTGGGGATGAAAACCTCCTTGTGAGGTTTCAAGAAATTTACTGACTCAGTAGCCTTCCCATCACCTAAGACTCAAAATTGACTTGACTCAGTATTCCATTGGGCATGGAGTTATTTTGACACAGACTGAAAAATAAAAACTTCAAACAAAATATTTACAAAATGGTTCAAGGCTAAAGAAAGCCTTATGAAAAATAAATTTTGAGAAACCGCCCATTGAATGGGCCACCTGAAACTTATTCAACTGATATACTTTGGAGAACAAAGGTATTGTTGTGTTGTACTATTGATATGTCAAAAGGCTCTGTCCAGAGAGCATCAAACTTGCCATGTTTTCCCTTTTCCTGCCTTGTTGCATCCCATTTCATAACCAGATCTCCTCCTTTGAAATTGTCCACTTTAACCTTCCTGTCAAAAAATTATTTTATTCTCCTCTAATGAACTTATGTTTTCTCTAATAATTGTTCTCTGTTTTGCTGCAATTCAACCAAATTTAAAATCCTTCTGGTAAGGTCATTTGGTTCATATTTTGTTTCTTGAAGGAATTTGGCAACTTGCAGCGAAAGTTGGATAGGAAATACAACTTTTGTGCCATAAACCAACTTAAAAGGTGATGTACCAATTGATTTTTTATCAGTCACTCTATCAGCCCACAAAGCAAACTTTAATTTTGAATCCCATGTCTTTGTATTCTATTCAAGTAACTTTTTAATTATCCTTACCAAACTTTTGTTTGATGACTCAACCAAACCATTTCCCCGTGGATTATAAGAAGTGGAGTGTACCAAATGAATTCCCATTTCCTCACACAGTTTGACTAAGGTTTTGTCATTGAAAGAATCAGCATTATCAGTTACTAACTTCTTGGGACAATCAAATCTTGAAAACATATGCTCCTGTAAGAAATTCATGATAACAGTATGATTGGCATTTCTGGTAGGGATAGCCTCAATCCATTTGCTAAAGTAATCAGTAGCAACAAGGATCCATTTATGTTGATTACTGGATGGTGGATGAATTTCCCCTATGAAATCTAAGCCCCACTGTTGGAAAGGTCATGTGACAACAACTGGTTAAAGGGGAAGAGATTTTAATTGATGTTTACCTGCAAATCTATGGCATTTGTCACATGTTTTTACAAAAGTATGCACATCGGAAAATAAGTAAGGCCAATAGTATCCAGCCTTCAAAATTTTGTTTGCAGTAGTCTTCCAATAGTAATGTCCTCTACATTCACTGTTATGAAACTCTGACATGATTTTGACTGATTCCTTTTTGTTTACACACCTCAAAAGTATCCCTGATGGGTCTTTCCAAAACAACATCTTATCAGCTATACATAACTTAATAGCTTTGAGTTTTAAATCTCTTACCTGAGTTTTTGTCAAATTTATTGGAGCTGATAATTTCTGCAAAATGTATATAACATGACTATACCACTCGCAGTCAACTAAGTGAGAAGAAACCTACAAATTATCACTAACTCTGTCTGTTGTAATCTGAATGTTATCTTCATTTATGCCCACAAGATTTATCTCAATTATATTACAATTTCCTTCTGCAAGGAGTTTGGCAAGTCCTTGACCCTTCACAAGCTTTACTGGCTTGATCTCAATATCAAATTCAATCAACTTTTCTATCCACTTACTCCTTTTTCCATCTATGTCAGGTTGTATAAGAACATCTTTAACAAAACTCGAAGGTACATAAGATATTACCTTGGCTTGAAGAATGTATATCTTGAAGGCTTTCAGTGACTTGATGAGTGCATAGGCCTGCTTCTCAATTGGGTCATATTTAATTTTAGCATCCCTCAAAACCTTGTTGTAAAATGCTATTGGTTGCTCGTGCCCATCTTCATTCTTCTGTAACAATACTGTTGCAATTGTATCATTAGAGGCAAATGAGAAAATATAAAAATCTTTATCATAATTTGGGCTAATTAAGAAAGGGGCTGTCATAATAGCCTTTTTGATAGACTCGAAAGAATGTCTGGCTTCTTGTGTCCACTTTACTTCAGAATTTTTCCTCAACATGCATGTGATATATTTGGTAAGCTCTGCAAAATTGGCAATAAATCTTCTGATGAAATTTATGGTTCCAAGAAAAGATTGGATATCTTTCTTGGATCTTGGGAGAGACAATTTCTGAATTTCCTCCACTCTTGTTGGATCTATTTTCACTCCATCTACAGACAAAATATGCCCAAGCAACTTACCTTCTCTGAGTGCAAAGTGATACCTCTTGGGGTTTAAATAAATTCCATAGTTTCTACATTTTAGGAAAGTTTTTTTTAGATGTTGCAAGTGATCTGCATGTCTATATGAAAAAACCGTGATATCATCAAGATGAATTAGAACAAATCTGTCTTTCTCTTCCACAGACATAATGTCCATTTCCCTCTCAAATGTATCTCCCACATTCATCAATCCAAATGGCATTTTTCCGTACACGAATGTACCCCATGGTCTGGTAAAGGTTGTTTTCTCTTTATCATCTGGATGGACTTCAATTTGATTATACCCCGAGAATCCATCAATAAATGACATGAAATTAGCTTCGGAAACTTTTTGCAGAATATGTTCCATCTTGGGCAATGGGTAATTATCTTTTCTAGAACAATTGTTTAAGTTTCAGAAGTCTACAGAGAGTCTAATCTCACCATTTTTCTTTCTAACGGGAACAAGGTTGGCAATCCAGTCAGAGTATCTAAGAGGGATGATGATCTTGGCCTCCAACATTTTTTTTGATTTCCTTCTCCATAATGGGAAACAACATTGGACTGAATGATCTGAGTTTCTGTCTGAAAGGTTTTGTGTCTTTGTTCAAAGGAATTTTATGTTGTATGATCTTTGTATTGAATGTCTTCAAATCACTATACTTCCATGAAAATATATCAGAAAATTATTTTAACAAGTCCCCATATTCAGATTTTTGTTTATCAGTCAAATGAGATGCCAAATTCACAAACTTAGGATTATGTTCACTTGCTACATTGAACTAAGAAACATCTGATTCTTCTTCTTTCTTTTCTAGTTTAATGGCAATGTCATTATGATCAAAAGGCCTCTCTAAAGGGACCAAACCTTTAGGAATTCTATTGGTGGACAATTGAACAATTGCATGTGCTCCAATCTTACTTTTGAACTTAGGTGCCTCTGTTATTTCATCATGTTCATTTTCCAAATCAATTTTTATATCTGCAAATTAATCAATTACTCCAAGAAATCTAGTCAACTCTGCATCATCCTCAAAAAAATTCCAAAACTTCACATTATCGGGGAGAGAGGGCATATACCTCACTTGGATTTCATAGTTCAATTTGGGGGGTAGAGGAGGTATAAAAGCATAGGCTGAAACATCCAATGAATTGGCCAATTCATTCATAGCTCTAGGTACATATGAAATTTTGAAATCTATAAAGGTCTTTATCATTTCATCCCTATAAGCTTTCAACCTAACATGTTTGGCTTGGAAGAATTTGTTTACCTGCTGAATTATTAAATCTGCATCTCCAAATACCTACAATTTCTGAATCTTCATATCTTTGGCTACATCTAATCCTAAGAGCAATGCCTCATACTCTAAAATGTTGTTAGTCACCTTAAAATCAAGTTTAAAAGACAAGTGAGTAGTTTCTTTTGAAGGTGATATGAATACTGCCCCTACTCCAGTTGATTCCCTAGTACAAGCTCCATCAAAGAACATGGTCCAAACGTCATCTTATGCTACTTCTGTGGACTGAACTGTAGGCTTCTTAAGCAACAATTAATTCGACAGTGAATCATCAATATGTAATATGAAAGATCCCTTACCTGTGTCAAGTGAGTAAATAGGATGGTTGGATGGATTTTGTTCATCATTGATGATGTAAGCAAGTTGTGACTCTCTGTATAGTCTCTTAATTACTCCTCCAAACACAGGAATAGTAGCATACGAAAGGTCCATTTGAAGGGTTCATCCTAACCTCTTCATCCATGATCTTGATAAAAAACACCCAAATTTTGGTGGAATATCTACTACAACTACATCCATGATCATAGTTTTCATAGGTGCTTGAGTTAAAGTTACCGGAAAATCTTTGATCAACCCGAGGCATTTAAACTTTCTAGAATCAAAAGAGAAAAGATCATGGTAAGTTTTAGTCACTTCTAATACAAGCTCATCCATTACTGCCTTTGGCATCAGATTGTGAGAGGCTCCAGAGTCTAGCAGGCAATTGTGCAATGTTTTGTCATGAATGTTCAGAGAGATATAAAAAGGTGGACAACGTTCATCTCTATCCTCTACCATTTGACCTAAGACAATGGTGGGATTTTCATCATATATATTTAGAATATCATCAGAAGGAGATATGGATTTGGGGTCAAGAGTCTTGAGGATATCTTTCTTAAATGATTCATTCTTCATTAACTCAACCAAAGGGATGGGGATTTTGATTTTCTGTATCTCATCTTCAAAATTGAAAGAAGAGAAGGTTTTATCATAAAGTTTTACCTCATTTGAAGGATATTTCAAAGTACGTTGTCGATCTTTAGGGATATGATTTTTTTGAATTTGTTGCTTGGAAAGGGTAGCAGTCTTCTTAGGAGGGGTTGGTGTATTCACATTCGAAGAGGTTGTCTACTAGTCATTTGATATCTGATCCTTTTGAATTTTTTGCTTGACAGGGGAAACAATTTTCTTAGAGGGTGCTGGTGCACTCTATTGGGCAGTGTTGGACTTAGATCTAAGATTGTACTTGTTCTTATCATCCATTTGAAAAAAACCATTATCAGTAGAGTTTTCATCTATCTGTACATTCATTAATGCCTCTTCATAATCATGTTGTGTGAGATAAGATTTTGCTGCATCATCTCCAACACAGTGAATATTATCTTCTTGTTCTTCTTGAAAATCATCTTCATCTTCATCCATCACAGTGTTTTGAAGAGGGGCTCCAACTTTCTAATCTCCCATGGGATTCCTCTCTCTTCTCAAAATATGTGTTTGTTGGCTATTTCTCTTGAAGGTATTTGGATTCTGATTTGGATTTCTGTTAGGGTATTCATATGAGCTTTTTCCCTTGGTAGGCTATTTATTTTCAATTTTTAGCTTGGACATTTCTGAAGTTAATGATTCTAGCATATTAGCCAATTTGTCTATCTTAGGATTTGGAATTGATGAGGAAGAGGCTTCTTCCTTCTGCCTCTTCTATCAACACTTCCCTTCAACTTGTGAGCAGATAGGATATTTGACTCTACTTCAAGGGCAGCGTCTTGCATCAACGAAAGTGAAGCAGACCTTCTCTCTCTTAGTAGCAAACAGAATTCAGAGTCAAACGAGTTGGCATAAGTGATTTGGGAAGAAGTCTCTATAGGTTTGATTTCAGCAGGTATTTTACTATACACTCGGTTGAACCTCTTGGTGAAATCAAATACAGATTCACCATTTTCTTTCCTTAAGTTTCTGAACTTTGTGATATAGTAAAAAAAGTCTCTCCTATCTCCCCAATGTTTCAAAAAGATGTCATCCAACTCTTCTATTCCATCTATGGAACCAACAAGGAGTTCCTTGAACCATTTCCTGGTGTGGCCATCCAAGCTCTAGACAAAAACTCTGGTCCAGACATCAGCATCCTCTATGTTTAGGTTTTTAGCATAATTATAGAAGGATTCTATATGTTCCTTTGCAGTTACATCTCCTTCTCTGGTAAATTTTGGCATATACTTCTGGTAGTCACCAGTGGGCATTGCTGCAGGTGCATTTGGAAACACAAGAGGGGCATATCTAGCCACTAGAATTCTTTGCATTTTAGTCAATGGAGGAGGTGCAGCCATAATGACTATTGGTGAGAGAGGTGATAGGATTTTCTCAGATTCTTCAACGTTGGGAGGATTTAATTGAAAAGTGGGTGAAATCTATGATGGGAAATAAGTTTGATACTTGTGGATTCACCCTGGTACTAATCTTCTTTGGAGCCAGGATGAACTTGGTGATAGATGATTACAACCAATGTAATGTCTAATCCTTGTCTATCATCAAGGATACGCTCTATGTCGTCTCTCAATAAATTTGAGCTTCAATCTCCTTCCCCGAAAATGACGCCAATTTGTTATCTCTCCAAGAAACTCTTTGAGGTTGTAGGTCAAAGATGCTTGGTAACTTAAAGTAAACTTTGTTTGTATTTATGCATATGTGGATCAATGGGATAACTCAACCTTAATGGACTGATATCAAGGTAATCAACAATAAATAATCAAATAAGACAGTTCTTTCAAAGATTCATGATCAGATAGTAACTTTAACTGTGGGTGAAGAAGACAAAACTTATAAACCAAATACACAATGATGGGTTTATTAAGAAATGTAAATAACTGTTAGTCAATATATGAACTGACTAATGATATGACAATCATTTAATAGTTAATACAACTTGAATAAGAGTACAGGAAAGAAAGTAATGAATGAAGTCTAATCATCAATCTTTGAAAGAACTGTCTTATTTGATTATATACTATCGATTACCCTGATATCAGTCCACTAAGGTTGAGTTATCCCATTGATCCACATATGCATAAATACAAACATAGTTTACTTTAAGTTACCAAGCATATTTGACCTACAACCTCAAAGATTTTCTTGGAGAGATAACACTTGGGGAAAATAAAGTTTGACTATTGAGAAGTCCGAAGCCCGGAGCCACGAAGGGATCTCAGTTGTCGATCTCTAGAGGCCATACATCATCATATCCTTAACTCCAGATGTTTTTCTTCAAGGAAAAAATAATTTTGAGTTTTCATTCTCTCGAAGCCCGAAGACTCGAAGGAGATCTCATCATCGATTTAAGAGAGTATGTGGTAGTCATGAGTGTAGATGTGTGGCGTACTCATTGGTCATGACACGTGTCTCTTCTCTTTCATGACACATCATCATGATGATATCAAACCTCCACGTCAGATCATCCTCCAGGAGGTATTATTGTTCAACATCAAAAGCAATGTCCCCCTCCCCCAGGGCACAGTTTGACGGATTCTAAATTTGGCGGGTAGTTAATCTTGGTAGTAGCGCTAAATCTAGCAGTAGCACCCAGATCTCAGATCATGAGCAGATGAATGGACATAGTCCATTGCGGGGACGCAACATGCTTGGGCGATATTTTTCTTAAGTGGTCCCGCAATTGAAACCATGGTAAGTCAAAGGTGATATGTGGAAAAAGGTGGTGGATTGTGGGCCCAAAAGTGGAATGAACCCTAACCACTTTTGAGAGACCCTGCAATTTCATGTTTATATGATTTCCTATCCAAGAGAAACATGTGGCTACCCGCTAAGAATTAAGTCACGTTTCAATCATGAGAATAGGCAATTAATGAAAGTATAGTTGGTGATTGCAACCTTGGCTCACTCCATAAATGGAATGCATGGAAGGCTCGGCCGGGGGGACTGAGACGTCAGCCCATGGTACCCCTGTGGATAGATTTTCCTACAGACCCATGTTGATTTGAGCTCGCGTCTGATAGAGGGATACATGCACAATCTAATGGAAGATTGCTCAGACATAATGCTTTGAATGTAGTAATCAGATCACACTCTTGATAGTCAGGGACTGATCTGAGTATAAATAACTAGTTTTGATATTTTGTTAAGGTCATCAAATGGTTGAGCAGAGCTCCCTATTTAGTAATGTTTTTTATGCCAGAACTATTCTTTGTTTATGTATCATATTTAAGACTTTCATATTAATATAAGTCAACCTCTTTTCATCTCTTTGTAAAAACTGTGCTAAAACACTCAGGCATGGAGGATCCGGTCGAGGGTTGTTATGTTGTTGTAATGTATGTTTTATTGCAGCGGTATCGTGACCAATTTTAGTCAGCTTCCTTGTGACCATTTTCCCTCTTACACTGAATGGCTTGGGCATGGAGGATCCGGTCGAGTTGTTGCAGCTGCATAGTGATGTAGTTTTGATTATTGTGCTTTTGTGACTGTGTTGTTTGAACATATTTCGGTGTCTGAAACTTGAGCTTAAGGGTGATATTAAGTCTGATTTTTTCTTTTCCAAGCTGCTTGAAGGCCTGATGCCCATAGCAGTCTTGTCCACCTTTCTTACTAATTCTTACCTCTACTCACACTTAAAATCAATTCACTAACTGAATTTAGTTATGGCCCTCACTTCCCTGTACATTTATTGTCCAGTTCTATGTTGAACGTCATTCATATATTGAGTTTTGTCCATTGACCTCCACTCATATAAACCAAACATCCACCAAAAAATCGAATCCATACTGGGCTCATCCTCCTGCAATCTGAGGGTGACTATCATTGCTAACAAACTTCCAGAAGGGAAGAAGAGGATCCTAGATTTTCAGGTGGGCAAGGGAGAAGAGATGAACTTATCTGAGAGTTCATATCGGCAAGGAGAGTTGATGGAGGAGGATCAGACCTGAGTATTCTGATCATTGGAGGAATTGTGGTATTCCTACCACAAAACCCAGTTGAGGCCAGAGCATGTGTTGTAGGTGCAGGAACAGAAGGACAACCAGCAGATATTGTCAAAGAGGAGGAGGAAAGGGAGTAGATATTGATGTTTTTCCCAGTATAAGAAGAAGAGAATGCAATTAAGATGATCACTCCATGGGAGAAGGAGTTGGAGATGTTGGAAGATTGGTTGAACAATCCAGAACCAGAAGATGGTTTCCAGCTAACAGTCACGCAGATCATAGGAAAAGAGCATTCAACAGAAGTGCTCAGAAATTTCAGCCAGGAAGCTGAACAGGGGATGACTACAGCACTGAATCTTGTAAAAGAAGATGAAGCAGAATTCCAGTCTAGAGAGAAAGTGGAGGAAGATGGGGTTGAACCATCACAAGGAGAACTAGAAGAATCTAATTTGTCAGAAGAGGAAGAAGCTGAGCAGAAGCTCAGTGATGAGACTGCAGAATTGGAGTCTGCAACAGGGTGAAAAATTAGTGCCACAAGATATAAGACAGCAAGGGGGACCGAGTTGATCTACCCATTTGCAAGGAGGGGTTGTAGCAGAGCAGGCTGCAAAAGAAGAGCCAACCAGTTGAGTAGTTGTACGAGGTGATTGAAGAAATCATAAGGTTGATGTTGAGGTCAACACAAGAAACTATCAGCAGGAGGAAGTTGAACATAGGAGGACCTTCCATAGTGGCAGAGAAGGAGCAACAATAGCAGCAACAACATCAAAGCCGTGGAGTAGGAGGACAACTCCAGAGGAGAGTTTGGGATCCAGGGGGATTTCAACATTGGAGCTGGGGAGCTCATGAGCAGGAGTTATTAAGAACCTGAATAGATCTACAAATATAATCACCACAAATAATGAATACACAATAGATCTACAAAACAATATAAAAGAAACCACAAATTTATTATAGAAACCCTTGAGGTAGGGCAACACCATACAATGGATCCTAGTATGGAAGGGATCCTTTCATGTTCACTTGTCTTTTCGAGGGGTCATCCTTCTATTGAGCTACCGCTCCAAATACAATAATTTTGTTCATGTCTCATTATATTGCTTGAACCGCTTTATATAGTGCTACCATCACCTAAGAACATTCTATAGGAGGAATCTTCTAGAAGTAGAACCTTCTAAGAAGTCCTCTTACATTTATTATATCTAACTACCATAGTGGGCCTTA
>JZKD02S2257264.1:446785-470601 GCA_000966675.3 Picea glauca | reverse complement strand
TATATATATATATATATATATATATATAACTAATTGCATCAATATTAGAATCCTGATTTTAGATAATGAGAATGAAAAGAAATAGACAAGGAATTTTGAGAGTGTTAATACGAGATTTTATACTCTGTTTATGTTTGAATGAATCCGAGTTTGTAAACTTATGTTAAATGTTCATATTTATTAATGCTCATACAAAATATTTGTTTTGGTGTAACAAAGTAATTTATTTTGTTGTAGCATGCATATTTTGTTTTTTGTATCACTTTGATAACTTTGTTTAAATTCGTATGTTATGCAGTATTTTGTTGTAGCAAGCTATTTAGATGTAGTACTATTTTGTTGTAGCAAGCTATTTAGATTTAGTACATTAGCACTGGGTTGATTTTCTCTTGCAGGGAATGATTCATTGAAGTTATTTCGCTCTTGTAAATTGAGTTTTTGTTTGTTGTTGTAATTCCCCTGCTTTGTTGTAACTCTGTTTGTTGTAGTTTGTTATGCAGATTTGAATATGCAAAACAAATCTATTTTATTGTTGTTAGAAGAGAGTATCGATTTTATTTTACTATGCATAGGTGGTTTACTTAAGTCTTTGTTCCAATAACTCTTTATCGTTTGTTGAAACTATGGTTGTAGCTTGCTGTTGAAACAGTTGTTGAAACTATGGTTGCAGCTTACTATTGAAATAATTGTTGAAACTCTGGTTGTAGCTTACTCATGTTGTTACACAGTGCTGAAATTCTTGTTGTAACTATTTGTTGTTTCTTGAAGCACTCCCCTGCATCCTATCAAAGAACGTAATATTTCTAGTTCCTCATTGTAACTAAGTACAATGATTTGGAATCTGATCTGAAATGGCGACAAACAATAGTTTGACTCAATCACAGATTCCAATTTTGACTGAAAAGAATTATGATTCTTGGTTTATCAAAATGAGAACAATTATGCGTTCTTAAGATCTTTGGGAGTTTGTTACAATTGGTTATCCGGATCTTGTTGACCAAGCATCAGAAATGGCTCTGAAAAATGTTGAGCGAGATTTGTTGAAGGAGAACAGAAAGAAGGACAATAAATCCCCTGGTCTTATTTAGCAAGGCTTAAATGAAACTATATTTCCGAAGGTTTCAAGTGTTGTTTCTTCAAAGAAAGCTTGGAACACTCTTGTATCCAATAATCAAGGTGTATCCAAGGTGAATATTATTAAGGTTCAGAATTTGAGAAGGGACTTTGAGAATATGAAGATGAAGGACAGTGAGTTAGTTGATAGTTTCATAACTCAAGTCGTGAATCAGCTAAGATAGTATGGTGAAGAGCTCTCAAACAAGAGAGTAATTGAGAAAGTTCTTAGATCTTTGCCAAATAAATTTGAATATGTAGTTGTACCCATACAAGAATTTAAAGATATTAGTCAAATGCATATTGATGAATTCATTGGTTCTCTGATTTCTCATGAATCTAGGATGTCTAGATATGATAATCCATCAACGAATGCGTTCAAATATCAGTTGCATGTTACTAGAGGCATAAGCAAAGGAAGTTCTAGTAGTAGAGGAAAAGGAGGTCAATTTTTTGGTCAAAAGGATAACAAAAATGAATCAAAACTTGAGGAGAAATCTCAGCATAATCCTACTAGTGTAAGGGGGAATTGCAGTAGATCCTGGAAGCAAGGAAAACAAAGGTATGATAAATCTAAGGTACAATGTTATTATTGTAAGAAATTGGGATACTAAGCTAACGAGTGTTGGAAGAAGCGAGCAGATGTTGAAAACTAGTCTGCACACATGACAGAGGAGTCATAGGATGACCAAAAACTTATGTTTCTGACATGTAATGTCACCCATGAAAATTCAAATGATGTTTGGTTTTTGGACAACGGATATAGAAATCACATGACTAGAAATAAAGACTTGTTTTCCAGTTTAGATACCCGTATTCAGTCTAAGGTAAAGTTGGTTAATGACAATAATGTAAGATTTAATGGTAAAGGTGTGATTCTTGTTTATACTAAGAATGATGAAAGAAGAAAAATATATGATTTTTATTATGTTCCTTGTATGAAACACAATCTATTAAGTGTTGGACAGTTGATAGAGAAAAAGTACAGAGTGTTCTTCAAGAGCAAGGTATGTACAATTTATGATAAGTATCCAAGTAAGCAGTTGATTGTCAGGGTAGAGATGACAAATAATAGAATGTTTCTACTTATTATGAGAAATTATTTGAATGACTCTTTGAATCCTTATAAAGATAATGGTTTAGATGAGTCATGGTTATGGAATTTGAGATATGTCCATTTACATGTTGGTGGTATATATTTGTTGGAGAAGAAGAAAATAGTAAAGAGGTTTCCCAATATTCATCAACCAACAAGCTCGTGTGAGAGTTGCATACTTGAAAAACATCACTGGGATAAATTTATTTTTGGAGTTTCATATAGGGCTAAAGATCCATTGAAACTTCTTCACATGGACTTATGTGGACCAATGCAAACACCTTCACTGACTGGTAATGTCTATTTTATGACTTTTATTGATGATTCCAGTCGAAAAACTTGGGTTCATTTGTTGAAGCAGAAGTTTGAAGATTTTGAAATATTTAAGAGGTTTAAAGTTATGGTTGAAAAGCAGAGTGACAATTATATTAAAGTTTTGAGTTTAGACAGAGGAGGTGACTATATGCTAACTGATTTTATGGAGTTTTGTCAATCTCATCGATTCAAGAGACAATTTACTACTCGTTGTACTCCACAATGGAATGGAGTACCTGAAAGGAAGAATCGAACCATTATGAATATGGCTTGAAGTATGTTGAAGGAGAATCATATTTCGAACAAATATTGGGGAGATGCAGTGATTTTTTAGTATATATTCTTAATAGGAGTCCAATGAAGAGTGTGAAGAACCAATTTCCCCAAGAAGATTGGAGTGGTAAGAATAATAGTGTATCCCATTTGAGTATTTTCGGGTGTGTGGCTTATGCACATGTACCTGAAAAGATGACGAAAAATTTGGATAACAAAAGTAAGAAATGTGTCTTTATTGGATACAATGAGGAGTCTAAGGCATATAGACTCTATAATTTCTTCACGGAGAAATATGTTTTCAGCAGAGATGTTGAGTTCATGGAAGAAGAGGCTTGGGATGGTAGAATTGATAAAGTTGTTTCATGGGGAGATGGAGTATCCCATGGAGATGATGATGGAGATGATCATGTCGTACAGGGTGGATAGTTGATTTCATATTCACATACATATGCAACAATAACTCTTGTAAGACAATCACCAGGGTTCAACCCATCACGACTAAGAATCCCCAAGGTGAGCCATCGGGTCACGGTTGACAACAAACAGGATCATAGGTAAGTGATGAATCAAATATTACTTTAGCTTCATTGAGAAACATAATTAGAGGTTATAAGACTAGAAGTTTAAGAGAATTGTGTGAGCAAAATGATGAAGTAGATCAAGTTTCAAATTTTGCATTGATTGCATATGATCCTGTAAATTTTGATGAGGTTGTTAAAAAATAAGTTTGGGTAGAAGCTATGAATGAGGAAATTGATGCCATAGAAAGGAATAACACATAGATTTACAAGACCAAGTTAAATGTTGAAGGTGAAGTTGAGAAGCACAAGGATAGGCTTGTAGCTCAGGGGTTCAGTCAACAACCCGATATTGATTATAATGAAACTTTTTCACCTATAGTGAGGCTTGATACAGTAAGAATGTTGTTAGCCATTGCTTCTCATAATAAATGGTGTATGTACCAAACAGATGTTAAGTATGCATTTTTAAATGGTTTTATGGAAGAAGAGGTTTATGTAAAACAACCTCTAAGATACGAGATTGATGGACAACGAGGTAACATTTACAAGTTAAAGAAAATGTTGTATGGATTGAAATAAGCACCCATAGTAAGGTACACAAGAATTGATGAATACTTGAATGGTGAAGGATTCAACATGATTCTAAGTGGGACAACTTTGTATACAAATGTAAATCAGGAAGGTAAACTCTTGATTGTATGATTGTATGTTGATGATTTGATTGTCACCGAAAATATTTCAGTAGATGGGTTTAAGACAACCATGAAAATTGAGTTTGAAATAACCGATTTAGGAATGATGAAATATTTTCTAGGCATTGAAGTAAATCAATTTGAAGATAGTATTTTTATTTTTCAAACTATGCATCCAAAGGACATATTGAAAAGGTTTAGGATGGTGAACTACAAACCATATGTAACACCAATTGCAACTGGAAAAAAACTCAGTAAGAATGATGAGGGGTCGTGTGTTGATCTGACTCTGTATAAAATACTGGTTGGAAGTCTTATGTATTTGAAATAAATAAGGCCTGATACAACGTTTGATGTAAGTTTAATTTCCATATTTATGGAGACTCCGAAGAGTACTCATTGGCAAGATGGAAAGAGGATTCTAAGATATGTTGTTGGAACAACGCATTATTGTGTCATGTACACATTAGATTCATAGTTTAAGTTGATTGGATATACTGATAGTGATTTTGTAGTTTGTGTAGATGACAATGTTGGCCCTTGGTTATGGAAGGTTGTGAATATTAAGGAAAGAAGCGCAAAGTGTGAACTGCGTGGAAGTCAATTTGACTAAGATTGGTCAAAGTGACCAAAAGAGCAGAAAAGACGAAGTGAAGTAAGAGAAAGAAAGTTGTGGGACGAGGAGAGTGAGGAAGACAGATCAACAAGGAAGATGGATCGTGGACGACTCAGCAAGAGGAAATATCCACCAATAGATGCTTTGGAGAACCTCGCAAGACAGAAGGAAAGACAGGTTGGTGAAGCCTTAAAAACGTGGGTCAAGTTGACGTAGGGTTTTAGACACATAGGGTTTTGGTATTTAGGGTTTTAACACCTAGGTTTTTGCCTAAGGATTTCCAAGAGTCATTGTAATGTATAAATAAAGGTCAAGAGGACCTGGTATGGGAGAGAGAGAAAAAGAGAGAAAAGAAAGAGAGAGAGAAAAAGAGAGAAAAAAAGAGAAAAGAGAGATAGAGAGATTATGTATGAGAAGTGATTGTTGTCATTGTTTAGAGATAAGTATTGTGTGGTGAGAGAAGTATGTGTTGTAAGATCTCCATCTGGGTGCGAAGATAAACCCTGCAGCTGGGTGCGCAGGGAGAGGAGAGAGGAGAAGAGAAAGAAAGAGAGAGATCTACAAATTAAGTGTAGATAGAACTGTATGCTTTCATCTAATATATTATAAAGAACGGTTCGGTGGACATAGCCCTAGGGAGAGGGTTAACCACGTATATCCTGTTTTTATGTGTGATTGATGTTGCATTCTTCTTATCTCTAATATATTGTTAATGCAATATTGAGTTAGATCTGATATATAGTTCCCGCAATAGGCTTAAGAAAGATAACAAATAACTAGATTTGTGTGAGCGTGTTCCCTTGGATCCTCCTTGAATTTCCTCTTGTTGTACACACCTGTGTCCTGCAACCCCCCTATAGCTACTTTGGGTGAGACTGCATCTTCTTTGCAAGCATTGCCAAAAGGGCCAGTAGTTAGGGCTTGTTGGTGCGTTGTTAGAACTGAACCCTAGGTCTGCCCCTGTGCCAACAAATGGTTATGTTTCTAGGATTGGGATCTTCTTGAGGGAATTTCAAGGTGGTTTCCATCGAAGACAGAGATTCATAAGTGGATAGAAGAACAAGAGAATGACTTTGTTGAAGCTCGGAATAAGAACCCTAATATTGGTACAGAGGATTGGTTGGGAAGGTATATCTTTACTGATATACACGAGATTTTCTTTGGAGGAATTCATAAGGAGCTATACAAGTGGCTAGCCAGATTAGAAGATACCCAGTTTGAGATCAAACTTAGAACATCTATGGTTTGGACGTTGATGTTGATCAAGAAGGTCAAGAGAGTTGATAACGCCATGTAAAAATTAGTAGATCACTGGTTTGATAGTACAATTGGAGGGTATATCTCTAAGTTTTCTATTGATATAGTAGAATTATATAGCCAAGCAGAGAGATATTTCTTTAAGGGACCGAGATGAATTTTTTTACACTTCTTGAAGTTGAATATCAAGATGATATTGCATGAGAAGAACATCTTGAAGATACAGTAGTGGGTCAGATTGAAAAAATCTAATGTTCAAGCATCCAGACAGTGACAACGACACAGAGGTCGGACACATGTGCAATGGGAGAAATTTCAGAGAAGTTCCTCTGGTGGACTTGTTTGAGCAGAATCATGAACCACCAACACTAAAAGAAGGGTTTTACAATGGAGAATAAGAAGAGATACTAAGCGAGGAACATTCATAGTCTGCTAGGGAAGAATAAGGGAAGACTGAAGAACCTCGTTGAGAAGAGTTAGAAACTTCAAGAACTGCGCAGACTATTGAAGTAAGTACTTTTACACCTCTTGTTTTTTTAACAACATTAAGTAACTAGAGTAACCTAAGTTATCATAACACTCTTAGAACTGGTACAAGCGGTTCAGTGCATACTCAGTCAGGAACCCTAGGAAGATCTATGGAAGATGAGATGAGGTTACCCACCTTTAGGGGAGATGGATCTAAAGATCCTGATCAACATTGGTTATTATGCAGAGCTATATGGAGTATTAAGAATGTCACCAACAAAGATGTTAACAGAGATCAGGTTAGTACTACCCTAAGAGACTGCACACTGAGTTGGTACATGAAGTTCGTCCAAGGAGTTGTCCAGCTGAAACCACTGAACGAGATCAAGACTGCGTTGATTGCAGAATTCAAGAAACCCAAGTCGGATTCATAGTGCATCACTAAGTTGAAAGAAATCAAGAAGAAAATAACGGAACCTGTTTGGGAGTTTGATCAGATATTTAAGACCCTGACGGGCCATTTGAGTTTCCATATTCTAGACAAACAAAATAAATAATGGTTCATTGCTTCCCTCTTACCACACATTAGAGTCCCTCTGATGCAACAGAAGATCACTTCACAAGATGAGGCGCTGGATATTTCCATGAAACTAGAATCATCCCCTATGGGAGAGTCCAGCTGAGGTATGAGTCAAATTTTGAGTCAGCTAACTAGCTTATCACTGCAGGTCGAAGATATGAAAAAGGATAAGGGAAAAGATAAAAGAGAATATAATTGGTGTATCATATGCAAATGAGAAGGACACGATAAGGAGAACTGTCCTCTATTCCATGAGTACTTGGCTTCATGAGCCCCGATCCCTTCGAATCAGGTTACTCTACCTTGCTGCAAGGTATGTAGAAATAGACATCGCCTGAGATAATGCTATTACATGAAAAAATAGGTCCAGACACCTACCAAACTTTACTACACATTCTGTAAATATGTGGGGCATGATGAGAAAGATTGTAGGGCTTATGACCTCTTACATGAAATATCAAGAGACACATATAAAATTCAGTACGAAGTACAACAAGAAGGAAATACTATGCAGTTTAACTCCCCAAGAAGAGGAAACTTCAACCCTCGTGGCGGATTCAAAGGAAGAGGACGAGGAGGAGGCATGGGCAAAGGTTGAAGACAGATCATTTGTTATAATTGTGCACAACCAGGACACTTGGAAAGGGACTATGAGAACCTGTGTACCACTTGCAATTACTGCAACTCATTTGAAAATGGCATAGAAGTTTGTCCTGCGATGTTAGCCAAACTTTAGGAACGACGAGGAGGGAACCAAAAAATACAACTAATCTCAGTGGAACCTCACAGAGTGTATCCTAGAGTCTTATTTATCACTAGAGGAGGCCCTGCTATAGGAGAATACAGGGTTACTCCAAAGAAGATTACAAAAGAATCATGAGTTAGAAGAGTTAAGGAGAAGACACAGGAGTTTGATCCAAAGAAAGAGAAGCAGAAATTTGAAGAGGCAAGAAAAGAGTTTAGAAGAGATCAAGATTATTTATCAAAGGCACAACTAGAAGTGAGAGAATGTGGAATTCCCATGGCCTTTGATCAGTCTGCTTCACCTGGGGAAGGAAAAGAGGTAACCATACTTATGGAATTCTTATGTACTTGCATTAATTTGATTAAGGATGAAAAATCCATACAAGGACTACAAAATTTGATCAGACCATATGAGATAGGAAGGGAAGATCCTCTACTGAATAAAGAAGTACATCAACTATCCAAAAAGAGAAGGACAAATAAGGAACTACACGTTAATGCCCAAATTGGAGATTATGATATAGACTATGTGGTCCTCGACTTAGGTTCAAAGGTCAATGTTATGACGAAGCAGACCTGGGCACTGATGGGAAAACCTAAGTTGATATATTCCCCTATCAGGCTTAGGATGGATAATCAACAAGCAGTAAGCCACTTTGGTAGGCTGGAGCATGTCCCTTTGGACATCGATGGGGTAAGAACATTTGTGGACTTCAAGGTGATTGAGATAGTTGACGATAACTGTCCTTATCCTACATTGTTAGGAATCAATTGGGCTTTCAAAAATTCCACTGTTGTTGACTTAAAGAAAATAAGAATGGCATTTGAAGGTGATGGCCTTAGGGTCATTTCACCTCTGGATCCTGAAGAAGGTCGAAGATACACAGAACCTATCATAGAAGAAGACCGCACATATGAGCTAGAGAATATATATATATTGAAAGAAACACAACATGATTACATTAACCCTACAACAAACAGGAATTTGAGCTGGAAAAGTGACAATGCATGTTCATCAGACTCAAAAGAAGCACTAGAGAACTGGCAGAACAAAATGTATGAATTTTTTGAGTGGAGATGTGCCAGATTGACCAAGGAAGTTCGTTGGATTGACACAGAAGTAAGTAAATTACCCACATTTGATGGTTTAAATCACTTAGAAATGTTCTTACTCGAATTTGAAGAAGTTGTACCAGTACAACAGAGATTGTTGGCACTGGATGAGGCTTTGAAAGATACTCCAGCAAGATGGTGGGGGAAACATAAAAAGAACATCACAGACTGGATACAACGTCACACTTTGATGACAATGCAATTTTCAGACAACAGTGAAGGATGCAAAGTTAGATACACAAGTCAAAGATGTCTAAAGGACCATGTGCGAGGTTGTGAGGAGGCCTGGAGCAGCATTCCTCAAGAAAAATGGGTGTATAAATTCATCAATACTCTAGACACAATGCCTATTAATTGGTATCTTCAAGCAGAATTGCACCTCACCACTTCATATTAGTACGGTATGACTCAGAACTTTATAGCTACATTTTCATTTGAAATCCAATACCCTTCATTAGATTGAGCTCTACAATTTGTCAAACATAAAGTCTTTAAGGAGGAACCTAGCCTCCCTATGGAGAAAGAAGAGGATGAATGGACTGCACCTCTTCAAAAACTGCAAGGATGTTACAATATCAAATCCGATGAAGACGATGATCCTAGGAATGTGAACATCGCAGAAACAAAAGGACATAGAGACCTAGAAGGACCAGGAGTCGAACTACCTTTCATTGGACAACCGATCAAAATAAATAAAGTTAATATTGGAACAGAGCAATAACCTAATCTTGCTAATGTTGGGGACTAAAGGGATGACTGGGATTTGAGATTACCAACAGTGCTATGGGCCTATAGAACTACTTACAAGAAGCTAACAATGCAGACTCCATTCAGGTTGGTGTATGGCCTAGAAGTAGTTGTCCCTATGGAATATTTGGATCCTAGTCTGAGAATCGCAACATTCACAGATATGGATGACACTGGCGTTATTCAAGAGAGGCTTGCATAGTTGGTAGAACTAGAAGAAGATCGATTTGTTGTAGGATTCCATCAACAGGTATAGAAGGATCGAGAAAAGGCTTATCATGATAGGCACATCAAGAAGAAAGCATTCAAGTAAGGAGATCTGGTATTGGTATACGATAGCAAGTTCATGAAGCATCCAACGAAGTTCAGGACACATTGGCTTGGGCCATATGAGGTTGTTTATGTTACAGAAGGAGGATTTGCATAGTTGAAAACTTTGAATGGAGAATGGAAGGAAGGTTTGGTCAATGGGAGACGGTTGAAATTGTACTATGACAACCAAATGCGTCACAAATCCCTGTAGAAGCATGAGGAAAAGGGTCTAGGTACCAGGTGTAGTTGAAACTGGGTACCAAACACAAAAAATATAGTCTGCACAAGGAAAGAAGGGTGGGATGGAGAAAAAAGCCGAGGTTGCCCCGCGCAGTCCAAAGATGAAGAAAAACAGAAGGTTCGGACCTAAAGTTCCTCGGGACGAGTCACATGTGAGTGTTGGGGTCCTGTTGGCCCTTGGTTATGGAAGGTTGTGAAGATTAAGGAAAGAAGCACAAAGTGCGAACTATGCGGAAGTCAAGTTGACTGAGATTGAGTCGAAGTGACCAAAAGAGAAGAAAAGACATAGCAAAGTAAGATAAAGCAAGTCGTTGGATAGGGAGAGCGAGGAAGACATATCATTAAGGAAGATGGATCGTGGATGACTCAGCAAGTGGAAAAATCCACCAATAGATTCTTTGGAGCACCTCGCAAGAAAGAAGGAAAGACAGGTTAGCAAAGCCCTAAAAACGTGGGTCAAGTTGACCTAGGGTTTTAGACACCTAGGGTTATGGTATTTAGGGTTTTGACACCTAGGTTTTTTCCTAAGGATGTCCAAGCATCATTGTAATGTATAAATAAAGGTCAAGAGGACCTAGGATGAGAGAGAGAGAAAAAGAGAGAAAAGAAAGAGAGAGAGAAAAAGAGAGAAAAGAGAGATAGAGAGATTATGTATGAGGAGTGATTGTTGTCATTGTTTAGAGAGAAGTATAGTGTGGTGAGAGAAGTCTGTGTTGTAAGATCTTCAGCTGGGTGCGATATAAACCCTGCAGCTAGGTGTGCAAGGAGGGGAGAGAGGAGAAGAGAAATAAAGAGAGATATATGCAAGTTAACTGCAGATAGAACTGTATGCTTTCATCTAATATATTATAAAGCGTAGTTCTGTGGACGTAGCCCTAGGGAGAGGGTGAACCATGTATATCCTATTGTTATGTGTGATTGATATTGCATTCTTCTAATCTCTGATTTGTTGTTAATGCAATATTGTGTTAGATCCGAGATATAGTTCGCATAATAGGCTTAAGAAAGATAACAAATAACTAGATCTGTGTGAGAGTGTTGTCGTAGATCCTCCTTGCATTTACTCTGGTTGTATACACTTGTGTCCTGCAACCCCTCTATAGCTACTTCGGATGAGACTGCGTCTTCTTTACAGGTGTTTCCGAAAGGGCCAATAGTTAGGTCTTGTTGGTGCACTGCTAGAACTGAACCCCAGGTCTACCCCCGTGCCAACAGACAGGAAGAGCACATCATGATATGTTTTCAACTTTGTACCAAGAATAGTAGCATGGGAATCAAAGAAGCAACCCATTGTGACTTTATCTTTTGTTGAGGAAGAGTATGTTGCAATAACAACAACTGCATGTCAAAATGTGTGGATGACAAGAATTATGACTGAGTTGTTGCATGAACAAAAAGAACCAACTGATATTTTCTATGATAATAAATCAACTATTTATCTGTTATGTAATTATGTTTTCCACAAGAAGATAAAGCATGTTGATACAAAATATCATTTTATTTGAGACATGATAAACAATGATGAAAGTTTTGGAAAGTTTTGCAGATATGAAGATCAGTTTGCAAGGATGTTTACAAATCCATTATCAAAGGAATTGTTTGAAATTCAAAGAAATAACATTGGGGTTTGTCAATTGTAATAACATTTTTGGTTTGAAAACAATCTAGTATTGTAGAGTTTTGTTTTTTGGGTGAAATAATTAAGGGGGAGAATGCTGGAATTAATTTATTATTTCACTGGCCGTTGGATTTATGAAGGGTCACCACCACCGTGAATTTCTGCTGCTGAAATTTTGAAGAGTTTTCACCGCCTTGACTGCTAAAGTTCTAAAAGGTTATCACCGCCACACCATTTCATTTTTTACCGATTGAAATAGCAAAGGGGAATACGCTATTTTTTTATCTTATCTCAACGATCCGCAAAGAAGCAATGTCTCATATCAACGAGTTTCAAAGGGAAGTGAAACATAAAAGTTTTGAAAAGATAAATATGTCATGGGCACATATAGGGGGAAATTTAATATTATATATACGACTAATTGCATCAGTATATATATATATATATATATATATATATATATATATATATATATATATATATATATATTGATTTTAGATAATGAGAATGACAATAAATAGACAAGGAATTTTGACAGCGTTAACAGAGGATTTTAAACTCCGTTCATGTTTGAATCTGAGTTTGTAAACTCATGTTAAATGTTCAGATTTATTGATGTTGATATAGAGTATTTGTTTTGTTCCAACAGAGTAATTCTTTTTGTTGTAGCATGCATACTCTAGTTTTTGTATCAGTTTGAAAACTTCATTTAAATTCTTATGTTGTGCAGTGTTTTTTTGTAGCACGCTATTTAGATTTAGTCTAGAAGTACTTGGTTGATTCATTGTTGCAAGGAATTATTCATTGAAACTATTTTGTTGTTGTAATCTAATTTTTAGTTTTTCATTGTAATTCCCCTGTTCTACTATAACTCTCTTTGTTGGAGCTTATTATGAATATGCAGAATATGCAGAATAGATCTATTTTGTTGTTTTTAGAACGAAGTGTCGATTTTAGTTTATGATGCAGGGGTGGTTTACTTAAGTCTTTGTTGCAATATCTCTTTATCCTTTATTGAAAATGTGGTTGTATCTTACTATTAAAACAATTGTTGAAACTGTGGTTGTAGCTTACTGCTGAAGAAGTTGTTGAAACTATGGTTGTAGCTTACTCCTGATGTTACATAGTGTTGAAATTCATGTTGTAAATATTTGTTGTTTCCTAAAGAACTCCCATGTATCCTTCAAAAATTTCAATACATCGGTTAAACCTTTTTTTCTCTATTATGCTTGTGCAACTCTTTTTTGGTTTTCATTGTGTTCTTTAAATTATATGTGATCTGTGTTTTCGGTAGTTAAATTTGTAGCCATGTAAAACTCTATCACTTTGTTATCATAGAAGGTATGATGTTAGTGTGCCAGTAAGAACGAATAAAATTTATTGGATAAGATCGTTGAGGGTGAAAATCATTTAAGTGGTGAGGATTTATGTTAAAATGTAACAACAATTGATTAAAATAAAATGTAAAACTGAAATCTACTTATGTAAATATTTATTGGTGTTTGTTTATGAAACCAATGGAAGTAATGGTTGGTAGTTCTAGTAACTATGTAACGGTTCTAAGATTCATATATATCTATGAATCCCTAGATATGTATTAACTTGTAAGCATTATTGTAAGCCCCTATATTGAGTAATAAATATCTGATACCTAGCCCGGTGGATGCTTCCTTGACACACTATCATGGTTTTACCACGTAAATATCTTGTGTTATCTGAATTATTGATTTGTCTTTATTTCTGATTTTCCTTCATTTATTATTAGTATTCAGGCTCTTAAATACCAACAAGTTGTATAAAGAGGTGATTGAGAAGTCTATCAGAGCATCTAGAGTGGAATCCTCTGAGGGGTTTTACTCACTCCTGAGTTCGTTGACATTGAGTGTTCTCCCACACATAGGAGAGAGTATGTTCGTTGGATCTGTCAATCATGAATTAGGAAGAATTGTCCCACTGGGAGAGGTAAAGGAAAGTGTGCAGGGGGTGCGGTGTTTTTTCGCACATGAGGCCACATAAAGTTAATATGTTTGCAAGTAAAGTGAATCAGAGAAGTTGTTGTTTGGCTATCTGACCCACATAGAGGAAGAGCTAAAGTTTCCATTGTGTCTTCCTGCATAGAGGAAGAGCAACAAAGCTGCCAAGAAGGCTAGTCACGAGTTCGTGGAGGTTAAGAGGAGGAAACCCTATTTTTTTTTTGGTGAATTTTGAACTCTAGTGGAGGTTGGTGTTTTATGGTAAAGGCACCATCTTTTTTATTTTCAGATTCATAAAAAAAGAAAATTAATCAAAGTTTGATTTTGAAAGATAGTTTGAAAAGTCTGCCAAAGTTTGATTTTCAAAGATAGTTTGAAAAGTCTTCCAAAGTTTGATTTTGAAAGATAGTTTGAAAATTATTCCAAGCTTTGATTTTGAAAGATAGTTTGAAAAGTTAGCCCTTATTCTATGGAGAAATATATTTTCTTAAAAAAAAAGAGGAATATATTTTGTTTTTTAAAAACCTTATTTAAGTGGGTAGAGTTTTTAAATTTTTTATGGAAGTTTGAATATTCAGGGAGTTTGGAGCAAAAATATATTTTTTTCAAAAATCAAATTGACTTTTGGAGTGAAAAAATCAAATTGACATTTGGAGAGTCTGTGTGTAGAGAAAACAACTAATGGAAAAGATGATGAATGTTGAATTTGAGGTTGAAAAATTTAATGGTAAAAATAAATTTGAATTGTGGAAACTTAAAATTCAATATTTTTTAGTACAACAAGGGTTGTATAAGGCATTAGACGGAAAAAGGAAGAAACCTACAACTATGAATGATGAAGAGTGGGAAGAACTGTAGGCCAGAGATCTTATCACAATTCGATTATGTCTTGGGGATGATGTCATGTTTAATATTATTGGAGAATAAACAACAACATGCTTATGGAGAAAGATGGAGATCCTTTATATGACGAAGACCTTGACAGATCAAATATACTTGAAGAGGAAACCATACAATTTAAAAATGAATGAACGTACAAAAATTGTAGATTATTTGAGTTTGTTTAATACTCTTATATGTCAGTTGAATAGTATGGATGTTAAACCCGATGATGAAGATAAGATAGTTACACTGTTATGTTCATTTCTTGAATCTTGGGACCATCTAGTCACTTCCATTAGCTTTAGGAAAATTGAGGATCTTAAATTTGATATTGTTGTTGTAGCTTTTTTTTATGAGGAGGTGTGGAGAAAATCAAGTATTGAAACCTCCACACCAGAAGCATTGGTGGAAAGAGGTTGGTCTACAGAAAGGGGAGAGGATTCAATTAGAACATCCATGGATAAGTCAATAATCAAAAGGGGTAAGATAAGATGTTGGTACTTTAAAAAATTATGGCACCTCAAGAAATATTGGTATAATCTGCAGGAGTCCAGGGAAGACTCAAAAAATGAAGAAAATCCAGTCGACTCTTGTCTAGGTATGATTGATGAAGTATTAAGAATTTGTAACATCTCACAATTTTTTGAAGAGTGGTTATTAGATTTTGGTTCTTCGTACCATTTGTGTCCACATAAAAATTAGTTTTCTACATACCAAGTTGTTGATGGTGGTAGTTTCCTTATGGGAAATGATGTTTCCTGTAAGACTATTGGGGTTGGGAGTATTAGGATTAATATGTTTGATGAATAGTAAGAACATTAACAAATGTAAGACACATACATGAACTCAAAAAGAGTTTAATCTCTTTAGGAGTTTTGGATTCCAAAGGTTAAAAATTTCTAGGTCAAGGTGGAGCACTGAAAGTGTTCAAGAGAAGTTTGGTGGTTATGAAGGCAAAGAAGATTGGGAATCTTTATAATTTGGAAGGGAAAATGGAAACAAGTGAATTAGTGGTGATATATAAGAAAGAAAGTGCATCGACTTGTTTATGGCATCAACGACTGGGCCATATGAACAAGAAAGGGTTGGGGCTATAGGAACTAGTAAGCCGTAAGTTATTTACATATTTTCAATATTTGAATTTCTACAAGTTTTATATCTTTGTTGGTTATAGTGATGGAGTTAAGGGTTGCATATTGTGGGATCTTATTTCCCACAAAATCATCACTACTGGATATATGTACATGGAACAATCAGTATTTTTTCAAGACCGTAGAGGGATATTTGTTTGTAAACTTAAGGAATCATCGTATGGACTAAAGGTACCCAAGAAATGGTACATGATTTTTTATCCTTTCACGATAAGCCAAAATTTCTTAACAAGTGAATATAACCATTGTGTTTATTTTGAAAGTTTGTAAAATGGTACATTCATTTTTTAGTATTATATGTTGATGATATGCTTGTTGCAAACCAAATCATGTTTAATATTAGTAGGTTAAAGGCTTAGTTGGATAGGGTGTTTTAGATGAAGGATCTAGGAGCAACAAAACAAATCTTGGGAATAGGAGTACACACAAATGGGGAAAATGTTAAGTTTTGGTTATCACAAAAAAAGTCCATGGAGAAGATATTGATGAGGTTCAATATGTATATTGTGAAACTAGTAAATATTCCTTTAGTGTTCCATTATAATATATCTTCAATTTTACATCTTGGTAATAAGGAAGAAAAGGAGTATTTGTCTCATGTACTATATGCTAATAGAATTGATGTTTGTGATGAAATGTTCAAGACTAGATATTTCACATGCAGTTGGTGTTGTCAGTGGACACATGGAAAATTTAGAGCATTGGAAATGGGTGCTTAATTATCTTAGAGCCACAAGTATCACCTACAGTGGTTATGGTGATTTAGTTTGTGGTTATGATTCAAGAGACTTGGAAAATATGAGACCTACCTCAAGTTATATCTCGCAAGAATGCAAGGATCTATTGGGTAAGATTGGAAAAGTACAGGATAAGGTGTTCTGTGGTGATCGAAGCATTGCGCAGTTGACAAACTATCTAGCGTATCAAAATGGGGCAATGCATCATTTTGTAATACAATTTACTGATGGAGGTGGAGTGGTCCTTACTAAAGTAAATTATGCATACATGTTCACGAAACCAGTGTTGTTAGAGAAGTTGCGGTGGTGTCTGGCTTCTCTTGGCATGAAAAATAGGTGATGAATGGGCTTGAGAAAGGTATCAGGTAAATTTTTGTCAAGGTGGATATTGTTAAAATGTGACAACGATTGATTAAAAGAAAATGCAAAAATCAATTTTATTTATGTAAATATTTACTGATGTCGGTTTACTAAATCGATGGAAATTTGTTTAACAGGTGGTAGTTCTCGTAACTATGTAACAGCTCTAAGATTCATATATATCTATGAATCCCAATATATGTATTAAGTTGTAATCCTGATGATAGTCCTATATCGAATAATAAATATATCGATACCTTTCCCCGTGGATGGTTCCTTGACACACCGTCAAGGTTTTTCCACGTAAATCTAGTGTGTTATCTAAGTTATTGATTTGTCTTTATTGTCATTTTTCCTACATTTATTATTGTATTCATGCCCTTAAATACCATCAATTTATTGGGTATCATTATGAAAATAAAGGTTACAAAAATGAATAACAATATGGCATAATGAAGAATAGTAGACTGGGTTGGAGGACAACTAACTACTAAGGTTTAATATCAGTGTGTAGAAAATGTATTGGATAAGATTGAATTGAGGGTGAAAAAAGTTCAAGTAGTGAATAATTATTGGGTAGCATTATGAAAAGAAATATGACACGAGAGAACAACAATATGGCATGGTGAGGAATGTTGGAAATATGGAGAGGGGGGGCGAATTAGTATTACCTTTTTAAACAATTAGGAATTAATTTTTTATTCTAATTATCAACACTATTGATAAACAATGGACTTTCTATTTATACAATCAATTATATAAGTATTCTTCAACAAGAATTACAAATTTTATAAAGAATAATCTTGTGTTTGTGAAGGACACCAATCCTCTTTAGAGCATTGAATCTTGGAGACATAAGTCCCCTTCTTCAGGGAACCAGCCCTAGGAACCACAACTCCCTTAATTTCACACTTTACTTAGTAAAGGATAGGAATCCTTACTTGTTCCTCCTTTCCACCCTCACTGCATAAGTATCTTCAACTTTCGTTCTTGGACTATGCTTCTGCTTGTGATCTTCTAATATAGATTGCAAAAACACTTCTCCTTCAACATACCTTTATGTTTATATAGTATAAAAAAGGTATGACATTTGAACCATTGTGTCTTTTAATAATGAACCATCACACCCTTTCATTTATTAACAACTATGTTAATTTAATAACAAATTTCTTCTTTTACTATTATCCTTTAAGATTATTGGGTGAACTTGGTTCTTATTTCAATATCTTTTAATTAAGAATCATATTATTAATTGGCACTAGTTTCCAAGTCAACCCACAACTATCACAGCCTATAATTTGACTCATTGCACATCAAATCCGTAATGAGGTGTTCAAGGACCTCTGCAGTGCATTTGGTATTAACTATGTCCCCGACACACAACTCTAATAACCTATATGGGTGCACCACTGCTCAAGCACCAAATCTAAAGGTCCTAAACATTTTCTCCTTTGCATGCAACAGGTGGCTAGATCCATGCACTTATCCTTGTATGTGATTTAATCTGGATTTTTGATATCCAAATTCAAATTCTGCAGATAAGCGCTTCCTTCAATCCACTTCCCTTTGTGACTGTGGGCTCAAAACCCTGGGGTTATCTATTTTACACGTTATTTTTTTAGTGCTTTCTCCTTTCACCCTTATTATTCTACATGGGACCGTATTCAAATGTTCGAGGGCTTATTTACTTCTAGCCCCTTTATCTTATTTACCTGATCATGTCACTAGTGATGGAATGTGACTCAATCCTCCTAGAGTACATTTCAACGAAGTGCATATACTGTAATCACTAATAGATCAGACGATCAATATTTAATATTCCATTGGTTGGACGATCCTAGATTATCCATAGGCTTCAAACAAATCGACGATCAAGACTTAATCAGGATTTGAGATGAATGGTTCTCATTCACTCTGGGACTTCGACTATTCATGGCTCCAGGACTTGGGAGTAGAGAAATCCCTCTAGAGGTTTACCTATCGAAAAATTCATAGAATGGTGATGATCACTTGATGTCAATTAACACCTCTACTTACACTATCCTTCCACTATGCTTGATAAATGATCGAGAATACTCACGAAGTAGATCAATGGTTAGTGTTACTTCGTTATTCACACTTAGTTTATCCTTCCACTATACTTGATCGTATAGTCAAGAAATATTTTGTAGAATATTAGATCAATGACCAAACGTTAATTCATTACTTCGGCCTTCGACGCTTCAGATATTTTAGCTATTATGAGAAGTGTGATATCCTCGGAGGATGTGGCACTGGCTAAGTGGCTACCACGTGTCACCTTGATTTGTGAATTTCATATACCTAATGTGCCAACTATACCTTGAAACTTGTCACTAGACAATTGGGCCACGTGTCATATTTGTATTTTGTAACATGTCTCACTTCATGGCTTCGAAAGTTTTATCACTTTTATACCATCCTTCGATCATTTCCGAAGTGCTCAATAGATCTATCACTGTAGATATTTTCTTGTCTTGATCGATGACTTATGTTTATTTCAAAACTTTGGGGTTCAGGAGTTGTTGGTTTATCTGATCTCCTTATTGCAGGAGTAGGTCAAAGTCAGAGTTTACCATCTTATTCCTTAGCGTGATATGACGGTTTCAATTTTCACTCTAGATCAAGCGTCGACAAGATTTCCTATTCTTCATCTGATCCAACGGTCGATGAGAGTTCATTACTTCGGGGCTTTGGCCTTCGGGTAAGCTTACCTATTTTAGACTTCTTTTCACTAGAGTTGACCACCTTCTTTCCTTTAGTGTGATCTAACGGTTCAAATTTTATTCCAGGTCAATGATTGACTGGATTTCCCCACTCTTCCTTTGATTTGATGGTCGACAGGAGTTCACGACTTCGTGGCTTCGGCCTTCGGTTAAAATTACATGTTTTAGACTCCGTCTCATCGAGGTGGTCATAACTAGAGTTGACCACCATTGGACCCACCTATCCTCATCCAATAATCACCATGCATTCCCATATCTGATTGATCCAGGGGATCAAATTTTGCTCAAAATTTAAAGTGCTCGGAATCGCTTCAAATTGAGCAGGTGCATAGGCCTCATCGTCACGAACCCAACGCAACTCGAACACGTTCAAACAAACGTCGGATGAGTGAGATATAATGTTCTGTTTAAATTTTCAAACAGGCAAAAAACAAATTTCCTGACTGTACAGTCCGTACAATTGTTGATGTGGCAGGGCCGTACGCTGACGTGGCAGGGCCATGCGTTGATGTGGCAGGGTCATACGCTGATGTGACAAGGCTGAGTTGGCAGTTGTGAGGATGAATCATATCTCGACACCTGGCATATCTTTGGCAAGTGGGACAGTGCCACATGGCCCAGACGTGGGCTGCCACGTGGCACCATTTTTGGTTTGGTCATTCAAAATTATATGGAGTCCGTGGGGATTGAACCCCGAACCTCTCGCCAAGGTGGAGCACCTTCACACGGTGTGGGCTACCAATAGTCCACGCATTAGTCCTTGTTATATATATGGTTTCAAATATATTTGAATTTGCATTGTATTATGGTTTAGGCATGGTCTGGGCCGGGGCTAAGCCTCGGTTCCTAGTCACATGCGGATTCCCATAAGACCACCACCGCACATGCGTGTCAAATGATTTAAAATCCCACACTCCTGGACACATGGTGCTTAACCATATGACTTGGAGTTTATCCATTTAATGCGCAGTCATATGACCCATATGCCCAATGGCTTGTGGTTAGGGGGCTAGGTTCCCTAACCATTCTATAGTTGCGCGTGGTTTTTTGGTTATGTGCCTAGTGCTAGGTTTTAGCATGGAAATGAGCACAAAGGCTAGGTTGGACACACAGAGGTGCATTTTGGCGATCCAGAGACAACAAGTTTGAAGGGGAACTTCCAGGAAGCCTATCTTCTTCAATTTTTGGCCAAATCAGGTGCCGAAAAAGCCCAGCTAGGGGTTTTTGGACATTCTGAAGCCATTGGAGCCATCTATTTGGAATTTTGAGCATCTTAAAGCACATATTTTAGCACTTTGAGAAAATAATATAAAAGATCCATTGGAAGCTGGACCAGGAGATGTAGCCCAAGAGAGGGGTGAACTCCTTTATCATTTGTTGTGTTATGTGTTTACTGTTCACTGTATTTTGTTGGTTATTATTGCATCTTGAATGTGTAATTTCTATAAAATCTGTGTTTGCAAATTGATCCTTTTGCATAAGAACACTTAAATAAAACTTGCAAATCATTTCAAGAATACAAGTCTTTATCATTTTCAGATCAAGTTCGTATCAGAGCTTAGGTTTTTGAAGGCTTGATTATTTGCAGGTGTTTTGTTTTCTAATGCTCACAAGGTTGAAACTCACAAGAGGGGAAATTCAAATTGTAGAGCCAAGTTCTCATCCTTCAAGAAGAGAGATTATATCATCACCTCAAGCTTCAAGGAGACATTCACCAAGTATGGCTCATGAAGAGAGTTATGAAAATATTCCTACAGAAGATGAAGATCTCAGAAAGGATTTCATGGAAATGAGAGAAATGATGAAATTCTTGATTGAAGAAAGGAATACAAGGTTGCAAGGTGAAGGCTCCAACCCTTCAAAGAATAAGGGAGACAATGGTGATAAAACTCCAAAAGGAAATGGAGGGAATGGTGCTTCTCCACCTCCCTCACCTCCATCTTCCTCTTCTTCTTCCAGTTCACAACCTCTTCCAAATTCTCCAAGGGAACATGGTAAAATTCCTCCACAAATTCCTTTGTTAAATCTTGATATTAAATTTGAATTGCCAATGTACAATGGAGAGGTAAATGCTGAGAAATTAGATAATTGGATTCGTCAGATTGAGGTGTATTGTAGGATACAAAAAATTCAAGATGATGAAACTAAGATTCAAATTGCTTCTTTAAGATTGGATAGTGAATCACTCATTTGGTGGGAAGCCAAGACTTAAGAGGACATGAAGAAACATGGTAAAATTTTAACCTCTTGGAATGATTTTATTGTTGTAATTAAAAAACAATTTTACCCATTGGCATATAAGAAAAAAGCTATTATGGATTGGAAAAATTTTAGACAAGCTAAAGGGAAAAATGTGCAAAGCTTTACTCAACAATTTAGGAGAAGAGCTTTGGTTTTGGGAGTAGATTTGTATTCTCAAGAAACTTTACTCAAATACATGGCAGATTTACATAGTTACTTGAGACATACAATACTCGTGTTTAACCCTTCAAATATAGATGAAGTTTGTGTTCAGGCAACTCATTTGGAAGCCAGAGGAAGGAATGAAACTCATGAGGGTAACAAGAAGCCTTTCAGTCATGGAGACAAGGGAAAGAGAAATTTCAAGGGAAATGGAAAAAATAATGTTGTTGTTAAGAAAGAAGGAGAAAAATTTACATGCAAACATTGTTCAAAGCATGTCCATGATGAAGACCATTGTTGGAAACTTCATCCTGAAAGAAGACCAAAAAAGTTTGGCAACAAAGGGAAGTCAAAGACTGTTGCAACCATACAACATGATTTAGGTTCCGATTCGGGTGATGAAACAAAAATTACAGCCATGGGTTATCAAGGTAAGGATTCTATTGCAAGTACTAGTTCTTCAAGTAATAGTAATCTCAATGAAACTCGATAAGAAAAAGAAAGAATATAACTTTTTCACATAAGGGTTATTTCAAAGCATACCAAGATAGATACTCTTTTTGATACTAGATCTCAAGCAAACCTTATATCTGAGGACATTGTCAAGAAATTAAAATTGGAAACTATTCCACATCCTAAACCATACCCTCACGGTTGGATATGTGATAATGCTAAATTGCAGGTGACAAGAAGGTGTAAACATAGGTTTTCCATCACTGCAAATTTTATAGATGAGGTAGAGCTTGATGTTATTCCTTTGGATATATGTGGTATCGTGTTGGGAATCCCATACTTATATGATAGAAGAGCCATTTTTCATCATCATGAGAATAAGTATCACTTGTTTAAAAATGGAGTTGAGTACATTGTTAGAGCACATTCAAAGAAGATGAATTTGTCACTTGCAAATGCAGGACAAATGAAGAGATTAGTCAATGCTAATAATAATTTTGTTCTCTTGATGATTAAACCCAAAGATAATGTTGAAAAAAAAAATTCCAAGGTTGTGATTCAGAGTTGAAACATGATCTATATGCGGTTGTTAACCAATATGATGAGATGTTTCAGGAACCAAAGGGATTACCTCCAAGAAGGGGTATCCAACATGAAATACAATTGCAGCAAGATTGTCCTCTTCCAAACATTGGTATGTACAGGATGTCAATAATCGAGAATGTTGAAATCAAAAAACAAATCTAAGAGTTGCTTGACAAAGGGGTCATCATTCCAAGCACATCGCCATGTGGATCTCCAATTGTGTTAGTGCCAAAGAAAGATGGTACATGGCGTATGTGTGTGGATTTTAGGGCCTTGAACAAGATTACGGTAAAGAATCATATCCTCTTCCTAGAATTGAAAATTTACTTGATCAATTGAAAGATGCTAAGTATTTTACTAAGCAGGATTTGAGAAGTGGATATCATTAGATTAGGATTGTCGAAGGAGACACATGGAAGCCAACTTTCAAAACAAAGCAAGGTTTGTTTGAGTGGATGGTAATGCCTTTTGGACTTTGCAATGCTCCTACTACTTTCATGAGAGTTATGAATGATGTCTTAAGGCCTTTTCTTGATGATTGTGTTATTGTCTACTTGGATGACATTTTGAATTTTAGCAAATCTCGTGAAGAGCATGTTAAGCATGTAAAACAAGTTTTAAATGTTTTGAGAAAAGAAAAGTTGTTTTTTAAGATGTCTAAATGTGAGTTTGGAAAAACTTCACTTATTTACTTGGGGCATATTCTTGGTGGAGGCGAATTGAAAATTGATCCCTCCAAGGTCAAAGTCATATTGGAATGGCCCAAGCCCAACAATGTGACAGAGGTAAGAAGTTTTTTGGGAGCAGCCCAATATTGGAG
>JZKD02S2257264.1:424991-444731 GCA_000966675.3 Picea glauca | reverse complement strand
TGTTAATGTTGAGAATTTGAAATTGTATGAGCCTCCTTTGATTGATGATCAAGGAGAACATGTTCAAATTCCTTCTATAGATGATTTCTCCCCATAATATCTTACAGAACTGCATATAGACACAATCCTTGACAGGAGAATGAGAACTTCAAAACGAGGAAATGTGGAAAATCTTCGAATTAGTATTAAAGGCACAAATCCAAGCAAAGCCAAGTGGATTGAGGTTGGGAAGGTGAGGGAACTATACCCTCATCTGTAGATAGACTGAAAGTAAACTTTTGGAGGTCCAAAAGCTTTCCAATGGGGAGGTGTGATCCAGGGGATCAAATTTTGCTCAAAATTCAAAGTGCTCAGAATCACTTCAAGTCGAACAGGTGCATAGGCCTCATTGTCACGAACCCAACGCAACTCAAACGCGTTCAAACAGACATCGGATGAGTGAGATATCGCGTTCTGTTCAAATTGTCAAACAAACAAACAAAAAAATTGCTGATTGTATAGTCCGTACAGTTGCTAACGTGGCAGGGTTGTACGATGACATGGTAGGGTCATACACTGATGTGGCAGGGCCATACGCTGATGTGGCAAGGCTGAGTTGGAAGACAGTTAGCAGTTGTGAGGATGAATCATATCTCGACACGTGGCATATCTTTGGCAAGTGGGATAGTGCCACGTGGCCCAGACAAGGGCTTCCACGTGGCACCATTTTTGGTTTGGTTGTTCAAAATTATATGGAGTCCATGGGGATTGAACCCTGGACCTCCCGCCAAGGTGGAGCGCCTTCACACAGCGTGGGATACCAATAGTCCACGCATTAGTCCTTGTTATATATATGGTTTCAAATATATTTGAATTTGCATTGTATTATGGTTTGGGTGCGGTCCGGGCAGGGGCTAAGCCCCGACCCCCAGTCACATGCAGATTCCCATATGACCACCATTGCGCGGGCATTTCAAACGATTTAAATTCCCACGTGCCTAGACACATGGCACCTAACCATATGACTTGGAGTTTATCCCTTTAATGCATGGTCATATGACCCATATGCCCAACGGCTTGTGGTTAGGGGGCTAGGTTCCCTAGTCATTCTATAGTTGCACACGGTTTTTCGGTTATGTTCCTGGTGCTAGGTTTTAGCACGGAAATGAGCGCAGAGGCTAGGTTGGACACACATAGGTGCAGTTTGGCGATCCAGAGATAGCAATTTTGAAGGGGAACTTCCAGGAAACCTATCTTCTTCAATTTTTGGCCAAATCAGGTGCCGAAAAAGCCCAGCTAGGGGTTTTTGGACGTTCTGAAGCCATTGGAGCCATCTATTTGGAATTTTTAGCATTGTAAAGCACATATTTTAACACTTTGAGAAAATAATATAAAATATCCATTGGAAGCTGGACCAGGAGATGTAGCCCAAGAGAGGGGTGAACTCCTTTATCATTTGTTGTGTTATGTGTTTACTGTTCACTGTATTTTGTTGGTTATTATTGCATCTTGAATGTGTAATTTCTATAAAATTTGTGTTTGCAAATTGATCCTTTTGCATAAGAACACTTAAATAAAACTTGAAAACCTTTTCAAGAATACAAGCCTTTATCATTTTCAGATCACTTATGGCCCTCATTTAATCTCTCTCGATCTATGATTCTGGCTTGATCCAAATGTCCATAATGATAATTCTCAAGATATGGTGGTTGATATTTAATCCTTCGCAACCTCTAACTTCACCTAGATCTAATGATCCCGAATTTTCCCGAACTAAGAATGAACGACTCATGTAACTTGATCCTTTACAAAAGGATTTATTCACTCGTAAAATTGTGTCTCCTATATTACTTCAAATTCGCCATCTTTTTTTAGCTTCGATTAGCGTTCTTCCTTTTGTTCTTTGTGTCAATGCACTCCTTTATTTATTTTTTTATCCAATCAGAAGCATATCTCTTCTGAGATTTAGGTTTATACATGATTCCTCTACACCTCATGCTATGTCTTCTACGCAACCTACTACGTAATCTCTCCCCAGCTTCAATATCTCAAAGAAATACAAATAATGACAATAACATATTGATATTCTTGACATCAATGCCAATAATAAAATACCATTTCCAACATTCTCCCCCTTTGGCATTGATGGAAACAAAGTAAAGCCCCTTTTTCAATCTTAACTGGATTTTACTTATCATTCTCCCCCTTTGACAACAATGACAAAAAGGGATGTTTCCTTTTAGGGTGATACTCCCCCTGAGGTGATTCCCACCTTGTCTATGAATCTCTCCCCCTGAAATCATTTTTCTACAACCAATGATGGGAAGAAGAATAACTTTCCCTATCTTCTCTGCAAGATGAATAATATGATATCACTGCATTTTTTTTCCATTTCAAATACTAATTCTCCACTGGAGCATAGATCAACTACTCAAGAATAATATGTTCTTCCTATTACGATCCTTGGACATATGTATTATCTATGTACCATGGTATATCTGCCTCAGAAACCATTCACATAACTTTGCTGAGAGAATACATAACTGACATTGTTCCTGGGAAGATGAAGACCTTTAACAAGCCATGTCAGATCCTTCATAGAATTATACCATCAAACCATGCTACTTTGAATGATGTTAGTTATCTATTCATTCATTTGTAATCCAAGATCCTCTTCATTTTTCTGTTCTTCAATACTCATAGGGGTATCAACAGGAACAACCTTAAATCTTCCCTAATTCTTCTTTCCTTCTTTTTGTTTGTTTTTTTTGTTTTTGAGGAGGAGTTTTAGTATATTATCAAAATAGTGTTTGAAAATTTCCAAGATCATCATCGCTTAATTCTTCTGGTTGATATCCTATTGAATATTCATCATCATCATCATTGTTTTGTGCACCAAAAGCTTCTTCATCCTTGTTTTGAGAATTTTCTTTCTGCATTTCCATTTTTTGGGTAATGGATAATCTACTTCCATGACATTATCAAGTTCCGTAATTGTGTCAGATTTTTCTTTAGGAGTTTCTTGTCTTGAGCTTGATCTGCATTCTATGAATAACTATTATTTTCATATACTTTCTCAAACAATTCATCCATAATACTCCTATTGTCATTTTTATCAAATTTAGGTGCAATATCTTCATCATTTTTCTTCCTTTGTACTTTAGTTTTTATTCTCCATATCTTCTTATAATTTTCCTTAATGTTGGAGATACTTGCCTTCATGGAATATTTGGGAAATCTACATTCACTGGCTTTATGACCATACTTGTTGCATTTTTGGCATCAATATTGAATTTTTGCAGAGGAGAAAATGAGTTACAGTTTCTCTTCTCCATATTATACCTATTCTTCTTATATCTTTGGACATTTCTATGATTCTATTGTCCATAAACTTTGCAGTGTACTGCCTTATGTTCAAAATTATAGCAAGAGTAACAGTATCCAATAAATAGATATTTATTAAGGGGATTTGTTCTGGTGATTGTATTCTTCTTGTCATCTTTTAATTTAGTAGGGAGTTGTTGGAACCATTTTCATTCCTATCTTTTCCTTACAAGCTACCTACACAAGGGTTTTGAACCCTCAACACTCGTCGCAATTTTTTTAAAAACGACACTATTATCGTTCGCTTTCGCATACCTGCTTTTCGTTTTCATTTTCACGACTGCAAGCGTGAAAAACTATAGTTGGAATTCATGTTGATTGCATTAAAATGATATTTTGGATTGTTATGAACCTATTTGTTTATGTGGTCATAACTCTTTGAATTCAAACACACCACTGGTCACATATTATCAAAACACCAAATATCTATGCTTTTGATTATTATTAATATGGTGTTGATTTATAAACTTCGATGCAATGGTTTTATTGAACACATTAATTTTGGGTCAAAACGTGGTTCATTTGACATGTTGTTTACAATGCTTTTTGATATGCACTATTGTGATTTGAATGTAACATTTTACCAAGGCGTCGTCGATTGTACAACCCGACATGATATTTTTGAATGGTCCCAATTTACTCCACCACCCTCGCATGCATAAGCATTAACGCTATGTATTGCATTTCGGGTTACCTTTGCTTGTTTTGGGAAGCTGCGGGAAAAATGGTTCTGTGTCTACCCTGTCAAACCCTATCGTTGATTACCATATTTATCTTGTGCTATTAGCTATGGCTCCTGTAGTGCGAATTGAGCCCAACGGTGTCCAAACTTTGTTGTTGTTTGATAACGCTCGAGAGGACCTAGAGAAGAATGGTTGGTTGGTTTTTATTGAGAAGTTCGAGGGTTTCAACCTCGCAGTCACTCAACAATTTGCACTTACATTCGATGGGTCCAGAGCCAAAATTGGGGATGTCCATCTCGAGTTGAACGAGGATTTCCTTAGCTCAGCCACTGGTCTGCCAGCCGAAGGGAAAAAATGGTTTAAAAATTCGAAGTTTGACGAAGTACCATGGCCACTGTTGTTTACCTCAAGGAAAATCAACAGTTGCGATAAAGGTATGCCAGTTATAGCTCTTAAATCTCGATGGCATGATTTGTTGGCTATTATCAAGAAGTTCATTACATGCGAGGGTAGATACGGTTTAGTTTTCCTATACCACCTCTGGCTGCTCATGAGTTCCATAGATTTTCCTTTAAATATGCCAAATTTACTCCTTCGGAGTTTATATAAAATGGCTAAACATTTCAAGAGGGAGAAAGCCGACTCCAACCTCTTCCACCACTGTTTAATTAAAATTATTTTGGTTCATCAGTTGAAGTTGAGTGGCGATTGTTCGGATGCTTTCTTGTTGAGGAATGGTTTTTCCAGTCCTTAAATAGGACAAGTTGACAAAAACGTGGTCACATAAACCCTTGTTGGGCCTGTCATTCCCCCTCCTACACTCTTGCCCTCCGTTGAACGCTCAACCTACCCGAACGATGCCCAACCCGACACCCTCCCTGACTCATGTCTAAAAGACAGTGGTAAGTCTGTTAAGAGGTCTGCAAAGAGAAAGGGAAAAATCAACAATGATATCAATTGCAAAGGTAAAAAAGTTGTGCGCTGGGTATCAAGGTGTGCTCGTAACAAACCAAAGGAAAACACATACCAACAGCCAATTATGTTGAGTGGAGATTCTGATTCTGAAATCGAACGGTTTCTGACTGAGGAGTATCCATACTCACACAACCTTTGTTCAGTCAATCCCTATGACTATGTGACGAACCTCCCGCCATGTCTTAAAGATGAATCTAACTACCCTGGGATCAAACTCGACAGAGGAACTGCTAGTCAATTAAGAAACTCCTCACCTGTAATTACACGGCCTGATCAACCACAGTGCAATGAATGCAAGTCGTGGCTCGACCGATATTACAAAGACATCCCTTTGCTCCAATCCCGAATCAAGTCCTTGGAGGACCGAGTAAATGTGCTAACCAAAGAAAACGACAGGTTGCTAGCTAATGATAAAAGGAAGAAGACCACATGCTATGTTGTTTTCAAAAATGTAGAGGCGGCCACTGCCATTGTTAATTCAAAAATAGCTTGATCAAATCGAATCCATGAAACCAAGGTACACACGAATTTTAAAGGAGATTGGATGGACTGTGGCATCTTTGAACATGCTTTTTCTTTACATAGTTTTGGATTAGGCCGTTAGTTTTAGATAGAAATAGGAATTTGGGAGATTGTATTCCCATAATTTTTCCAACAGCTTTGATAATTTACACAAGGAATGTTTTGATCCTGTGGACTTTATATATGTATTATTTTTGTAAACAAGGATCATCGTTGCTTGGGAGTAGAAACTATGGATTGGTGATTATTCAAACTTGAATGAAAGTGGATATTTGCATGGCTTTAGCTTCAACATATCATATTTTTGTTCAAGTTTTGTTCATTTCAATTTGTAATCAAATTTTTGACTACTTTAGATATCATAATTTGTTACAGGTTGATGTGATATGATTTATATAACGTCCATGTTTTATGTTTCTCATTTTATATACAACAATTAATCTGTTCACATTTGATAATTAGAACATTGATCTTCTTCAATCAATGAACAGTAATACACAAATTTTCATACTCAGATTTATCTTAATATGATCATTTGTTAAATTATAAATTGTTTTTGCTATATGTCTTTCTTTTTCTGCCATTATTATTCAAGCGTCACTGCTTCCTGTTTACGAGAAGCATTTGGAAAATCTAGTGCGGGTTGCCCCCATCAAACAGCGAAATCGAATACTGTGCACAGGACGAATTGGAAACGTTATTACAGGTCAGTCTGTTAGTGCTATTTAATTAGTTTAATTAATATATAAATTTCCTATAATCTAAACACGTTTCACTGTTCATTTCTGTAGTTTAGATACACAGTGCAGATTTTTATTTTTATTTATCAACTAGATAGTTGCCATTTTATTTCCTATTTATAAAAGTTATAAAAAATAAAAAATAAAAAATAGCAGCTTTGCTGTCATAAGTCAATTCATATATGATTTTGCAGATTTTGATTGAAATTTGCGTCTTGTGAATACTCTACATATGATAGAGATTTAAATATATCAATACATTGTACATTTAATAAGTAGGATTACTATTTTATAAATATTAAATAGCGAACTGTAAATATATATTAGACTTGTATATAGTTGCAGTAGCTGTTTTTCACTTAGTTAGTTTCTTTAGTTTAGTTTTTTTTTATTTTCCTTGGACTTAGATCGGCCAACGGAGCCGCTAAACCCGTCAGAGTGGATTAATCCAAACGGATTGGGTTATTTAGACAACCCCGGACCGGATTCACTCTTCCAGTTGACAGACGATCAATTTCGCCCGTCAACAAATGGCGCTAGAAGGAAGGCCTAAAAATTATTAATGGCACGAGGCGGTAGTAAGACTCCTCCACCACCCAACCGCTCACCTATAGTGAAAAGAATTCATTCAAATGACAACATCGTCCCTCAAACATCAACCACATCAAACGACGATCTATGGATCACAGTTGAACCAGTTACTCCAAATCCTACAGGTGGTGACGTACAAAATATTGTCCGCCAATCTCTCATAAGAACACATAGTGCCTTCGCCCATCTAATACAACCAAACTGATCTTTAGACCAACCATTAGATTTCTCTGATATCATAGAACAACTTGGAGGCACTAACCTCACTTTAAAACCTACAGATCCAATCCTCATTCCTGTAGCAGGAGGATCTGGTATACCACCCTCACCACCTCCATCCTCCCCTTCTTCTTTTGGAGAAGAATCCTCTGATGAAGGTAGTTCCTCATCCCAGCCTTCGATACCGCCCACACCAATGGCCAACCAGAACAATCCTGCCAGCCCCTGGCTCGACCAAGATGCAGTAGCCATACCCGAGCCTCAACATCCCTTACCCAAACATCCAGAGAAGTGGCTCCCCAAGTTTGACCCGAACTCTAAACAGATCGCCGAAGATCACATCAAAAATTTTATGTTAGCCATTAGACTCCGTAATGTCGACCACGAAGACGTAGTCTATAGATTGTTCCCCTATACTTTCGAGGGAAATGCCTCTACCTGGTACTTTGCCCAGTAGCCCCATACCATTGTGTCATGGGAGAAGTTTGAATCCTATTTTCTTGAGAATTTTGGAGATGACAAGTCCCCTGAATTTCTAGTCATGGAGCTTTCTAGTTTAAGAATGAACCCCAAAGAGAAAATCAAAGACTTTAACCAAGTATTTTTAACACTAAAGAACCGAATCCCTATGGATTCGATCCTTGCTGAGAATCTTATCATAGCATATTATACGAAAGCCTTACATCAAAGTATATCCATTTGGGTAAAGAGATATAAGAAGGCCACGTTGTTAGAGGCCTTCGAAGAGGCTAGTCATATTGAGAAAGACATCCTCAGCTTAAAAGACACTACTAGCAACGAAATAGAGACTAGTTCATCTTCCAAAAAGAAAATCGAAATCCTCCCTAGACCTTCCCAAAACAAAACGCAACCTGAAATATCAGATCTAGAAAACTTACAAAGAGTCATTCAAAAATTGTCAAATCAAGTTATAGATTTGAAAAGGACGGCCGAAGAAGATTCTTCGAGCAAAGGGCCTTACAAACCCCTGTTTAGGAAGCCTTTTCCTCCCAACCGACCTAATTCAAACACCGAAGGCTTAAATCTAGAAATCCTACAATTCGCCATTCAAACGATTCTAGAAGCCTAGGATAACTTGATTCCCCCTGAGATCCATGAGGAAGTAGTTGAACAAGAGATAGTTGAAGAAGATGTATCTTCTCTAAACATTTTTGGACACTTCTCGGATAACATTTTTCAAGCTAATTTCGAGACAGTACATCCCTACAATATTAGGAGTAAGACAACAAACAAACCTTCTTCTGAAAACACTACGACTTTGCCCCCAAAACAGTCTAAAACAACTGAGACTAAACATAATTATGCGAACCCAAGCTTAGACTATGATTTAGTTGAAGATCTAAAAAAGTTAAGGGCTAACATTTATGTTTATGAATTATTAAAATTCTCGTTTCTGCTACAAAAAATGTTACAAAATATCGCAGAGAATAGCAAAAATGACAATCCAAACAATAACAAAGTTTTTTAGAATAACCCAAAAGTTCCTCAGAAGGCCTCCACTAAGAATAATTCTGATCCTCATGAGAAGAGAGACCTTCATGTAAATAATGTAACAAATGTAGATAAATTAGCTTTAGAGGCTGCGAGTAAAAATCCACAAGATTCCACCATTACTACTCGCAAAAATGTACCTCCATTTTTGTTAACCTTTGAAATCTTTAATAGGAACGTGCACAATTGTATGGTAGATTCAGGAGAGTCTTCCAACGTTATGTCGTGGTCTGTATGTCAGAAGATTAATTCTGAAGTTGAACCATCCACCTTAAATATCATCCAACTTGATCAAACCAGTGTTAAGGTTATAGGAGAATTAAGGAATGTGCTTATAAGATTATCGTCTAACCCCAAATTTCATCAAGTAATTGATATTATTGTTGTAGATATTCCAGAAGTTTATGGTTTTTTTTTAAGCAGAGACTGGTCAAAACAACTACACGGATATTCCGCGACGTATTGGTCTCAGTTGTGGCTTCCCAAGAATGGAAAGCCCAACAAAATCAAGGTAAATCGTGAACGATACCTAAAGTTCATAGTGACAGATTTAAATGATCCCAATGAACCATTTACACCTTCTGTTGATTCACCCGAAATACAAGGGATGGATACCTTTTTCGGCAATTTCATGGCCGAGACTTCCGCTATCACTAACCCAAAACAGCAGTCCGAAATTGTGGCATATATGCAGCCAACATTTTCTACCCAATGGTCTCATGCACCCGACAAAAATCAAATATGGTCTCTTTACTTTGACGGGTCAAAGTCCAAGGAAGGAGCTGGTGCGGGCTACGTTATTATTGATCCAGCAGGTAACAAAACCCTGATTGCATGCAGGTTAGAGTTTGAATGTACAAACAACACAGCAGAATATGAAGCTTTATTGCAAGGCCTCAGGAAAGAATTAGATATGAACATTCAAAATTTGACTGTCTTTGGCGATTCGGAAATCATGGTTAGACAGGTAAGAGATTATATCCACTGTTTGTCTCTACATCTTAAAAGCTACCAATCTAAGGTATGGAATTTGATGAATAAGTTTTCTGATTTTAACATAAATTCTATTCCTAGATTGAATAATTCAGAAGCCAACTTGTTAGCTAACGTAGCTTCGAAACTCTTTCCTGCAGAAGGCTAGTCCCCGAATGCATTCTCTGTCGAACTGTTGTTCAGGCCATCTGTCCCCAACAACATCACGAATTGGAGAGTCTTCGACGACGATCAACAAATTATTAGTTTCATGCATATGGAAGAAACTTTTCAAGGCACAGTGATCGATGAATGCACTCATAATGAGAATCTTCACGATTTCACAGTAATACCAGATCTGAGATCTCCTGAATCTTCATCGGACATGGTAAATTCTACCCCTAAATATGTAGTTAGATTAGAAAAATGTTATGATCTTCAAGACAAATTCAAAAAATCAGTCAACTGTAAAACAAATAGTTCCTCTTTATCTTATGAAAAAGTAAACTTGGGAACTAATGATAATCCACAGTGCATTAATTTAGGGGTGGGGTGTTCTGAACAAGAGAAAGCGGCGTTCATTAAATTGTTTAAGGAATTCAAAGATGTTTTTGCTTGGACATATGATGACCTAAAAACCCTCAATCTTAACATCATACAACACGTCATTCCTATGAAACCCCAAACCTTGTCGTTCCAAAAAAAGTTAAGAAAAATGCACCCAAAACTCGAACCGACCGTCAAAAAAGAATTAAATAAACTACTGAACACTAAGATAATCTTCCCAGTTAGGCACACGCAATGGGTCTCTAATCTTGTCCCCATCCGGAAGAAGAGTGGTGAAATCCGACTATGCGTCAATTTCTGAAACCTTAATCGAGCGTCTGATAAAGACAACTACCTTGTCCCAACCATGGAACAGATCCTTCAACAGGTATCTGGTTATGAAAGATTATCCTTATTGGATGGTTTTTCAGGGTATAACCAAGTCTTGATGTCTCCTCCAGACCAACTTAAAACTACCTTCCGCACTCCATGGGGCACCTACGCTTATAGGAAAATGCCCTTTGGACTCATTAATGCTGGCGCCACTTTCCAGAGAGTGATGGACATTGCTTTCTGAGGCTTAATCAATCAATCTGTCGTAGTTTACCTAGATGACATTACTTTATTCTCGAAAAACAAAGCTGATTTGAGATCCGTTCTACAGCGATGTCGTAAGTACGACATTTCCTTGAATCCTAAAAAATCTATCTTCGCAATAGAAAAAGGTAAACTCTTAGGATTTATTGTGTCAAGCAAAGGCATGATTATCGACCCTGAAAGGACTCAAGTCATCTCGAAACTTCCCCCTCCCTCATCAAAAAATTCTATGCAGTCTTTCTTAGGCCAAATAAACTTTGTCAGGAGATTCGTCCCCAGTTTTTCAGAAATGGTGAGACCTTTAAAGAACTTAATAAAAAAAGACGTACAATACCATTGGGGACCCTTAGAAAACCAAGATTTTAATTCAATAAAAAATGCCATAATAGACGCTCCTTCTCTGATGATCCCCGACTTTTCGCAAGACTTCACTCTCTACACATTCGCTTCTAACCACTCCTACGCTGTTGTCCTAACTGAAAAGAACGTTGAAAACAATGAGGTCTCAATTTCCTTTATGAGCTCAGCCTTCAAAGGCGTAGAACTCAATTACCCAGTAGTATATCAACAAGCCTATGTTGTTTTTAAAGAAGTAAAGCACTTCCGATCTTATCTTTTGAAATCTAGGACGAAAATTATCGTTCCCTACCCAGCCGTCAGAAATCTGTTAGTACAGAAAGAACTAGGCGAAAAGAGGGCGAACTGGGTCACCTCCTTACAGGAGTATGACATAGAAATCACCCCAGCACAAATAGTGAGAGGCTAAGGGATATGCAATTTAGTCGTTGACTCAGCGGCAGGACAACAAGAAGAAAACGATGTGTCAAAACCAGGACAGCACAACCAAAATTCAATCTGTTGTGCACAAAACCCTGTTATTCCCTGGTATGATGATATAAAATTTTGTCTTGAACATGGGTCAGCCCCCCATCACCTGGATCCCACTAAAATAAGAGTGCTAGTATTGAAATCTGCCTCCTTTCAGTTGATTAATGGTATTCTGTTTCGTCAAAATTTTGATGGAGTACTAATGCGCTGTCTTGAGAAAGATGAAGCAGAAAAGGTCTTATTAGAATTGCACGCAGGAGAAGCTGGTGGGAATTTTGGTGGGGATACCACTGCCCATAAAGTATTAAGAGCAGGTTATTACTGGCCTACACTTTTTAAAGATGCTCATGCCTTGTGTCGCAAGTGTGTTATTTGTCAAAAAGCGTCCTGACGAATACAGAAACCAGCCTTCCCTTTGCAACCTGTTTTAGTAGATTCCCCTTTTCAGCAGTGGGATCTTGATATTATAGGTCTGATCAATTCGCCATCCTCACAGCAGCATAATTTTATCATAACAACCACAGATTACTTCACTAGGTGGTCTGAGGTTGCCCCATTAAAAGTTGTAAATACCAGTCAGGTAATTGTCTTTTTAAATTCAAATATTTTTACTCGTTTTGGTATCCCTGACTGTTTAGTATTCGATAACGCTTCTTATTTTTTGTCTCTTTAGATGAGTGAATTCGCTCTAGAAAAAGGAATTAAATTAAAATATTCTTCCAGCTATTACCCCCAAGGAAACGGATTGACAGAATCAAATAATAAAAATCTGATTAAAATCATCAAGAGAACAGTATCTGAAAATCACAAAAATTGGCATAATGCACTGTTAAACGCAATCTGGGCTGATAGAGTAACCCCGAAAACTGTTGTGAGTAACTCTCCCTTCTTTCTCGTCTATGGTAGAGAGGCAATTTTGCCACCACATATTCTTCTTCCTTCACTGCAGCTATCACAGAAAATACAAGAAGAGAATTGCCCTCCTTTGGAGAATCGAATTAACGCATTGTTAAAATTATAAGAAGTAAGGGCCCAAGCAAAACGAAAGTTAGATCAGCATCAACTTGTGGTTAAAATATGGTATGATTCCAACTTTGCCTATGACAGGAACTTTGAAGTAGGTGACCTTGTCCTAAAATGGGACAAACCACATGAGGGAAAGGGAGATCATACGAAGTTTCAAAATTTATGGCTAGGACCGTTTTTAATTGCTAAGAAATTGGGTCCCAACTCTTTCAGATTACAGAGTCTAGAGGGACAACCAGACACCTATCCGGTGAATGGCCAAGCTCTAAAAAGGTATTTTGCTTGATGACAACCCTGTGTACACTGTGTAAATATTTTTCCTTTGTTTGCTTTTCATTTTTCTTTGTTGTTTTGGTTTTGATTTCTCCCTTACGCTTATCAGCTTTTACTTTTGAAATACGTATACCTGCATCATGAACTGTTCAGATTAAGAGAAAAAAAAAAAAATTCCTCTGAAATGACTGCTGAAAGTTTGTTTAAGCATCAATTATGATATGCCTCTGAAGTTTACAGCCATGTCGAACAAAGCTTGTTGCCTGAAAGACGTTTCTTGATTTCAATCTGTAATTGAAGCTTTTCATGATCATCCATTTCTTCTTACACTGCCATTGTTCCGTAAGAGAACAACTCAGAAGATGTCTCCCTACATTCGAAGGTTGGTTTATTAACAAACTATCTCTAGATCTTAATGAAGGACAGTTTAAAAATCTTTCTCAAGGTCTGTAATTTATTAAAATATGTCCAAAATATCATAATTTTCAGCATCACCCCGCTCAATTATATATCTTTAAAAAACAAATAAATCATTAAAGAGTTGTGGGAAGTGCTTGTAAACCCATCGGGATACTGAACAGGTCTGCTAGCAGCGGGTAAATGCATGCATGACGCCAAGATAACTTCGTCGGGGTACTGAACAACCCTGCTGGCAGTGAAGCAATGTCGGGTATATGAAAATTTTCAAATATGGAATCTCTTGACCTTAAAATGTCCTTTATTCTGATCTGGAACTTCTTGGCAGGATACATATATCAGAGTGGGTTAAATGGAAACCCTGTCAAGGCTATGGATGCCTACTGGAAACAGTGGATCTGTCAACAGTATTGGAGATTTTAACCTTAATATCATGACTCGCTTTTGTTAAGATTGTTATCAGTTTTCATCTTTTAAAATAACCAGCTGGAATTTTTATGATTCATGATGATGTTTAAAGAATTTTCTGGTTGTTTTTGAGTTAGAGTTTTTCTCATTATCCTAATCTGGACTTGTTCGTTTGGCAGAGATAACTGCTTCTACCATTGTGTCAACATTGTTGGCAGCCATTTTCATTCATATCTTTTCCTTACAAGCTGCCTACACAAGGGTTTTGAACCCTCAATACTCGTCGCAATTTAAAAAAAAACGACACTATTATCATTCGCTTCCGCATACCTACTTTTCGTTTTCATTTTCATGACTGCAAGCATGAAAACCTACAGTTTGAATTCATGTTGATTGCATTAAAATGATCTTTTGGATTTTTATGAACCTATTTGTTTATGTGGTCATAACTCTTTGAATTCAAACACACCACTGGTCACATATTATCAAAACACCAAATATCTATGCTTTTGATTATTATTAATATGGTGTTGATTTATAAACTTCAATGCAATGGTTTTATTGAACACATTAATTTTGGGTCAAATCGTGGTTCATTTGACATGTTGTTTACAATGCTTTTTGATATGCACTATTGTGATTTGAATGTAACATTTTACCAAGGCGTCGTCGATTGTACAGCCCGACATGATATTTTTGTGTGGTCCCAATTTACTCCACCACCCTCGCACACATAAGCATTAACTCTATGTCTTGCATTTCGGGTTGCCTTTGCTTGTTTTGGGGAAGCTGCAGGAAAAATGGTTTTGTGTCTACCCTGTCAAACCCTATCGTCGATTACCCTGTTGATCTTGTGCTATTAGCTATGGATCCTGTAGTGCGAATCGAGCCCAACGGTGTCCAAACTTTGTCTTTTTTTATAATGCCCGAGAGGACCTAGAGAGGAATGGTTGGTTGGTTTTTATTGAGAAGTTTGAGGGTTTCAACCTCGCATTTGCTCAGCAATTTTCACTTACATTCGATGGGTGCAGAGCCAAAATTGGGGATGTCCATCTCGAGTTGAATGAGGATTTCCTTAGCTCAGCCGCTGTTCTGCCAGCCGAAGGGAAAAAATGGTTTAAAAATTCGAAGGTCGACGAAGTACCATGGCCACTATTGTTTACCTCAAGGAAAATCAATAGTTGCGATAAAGGTATGCCAGTTACAGCTCTTAAATCTCGATGGCATGATTTGTTGGCTATTATCAAGAAGTTCATTACATGCGAGGGTAGATACGGTTTAGTTTTCCTATACCACCTCCGGCTACTCATGAGTTTCATAGATTTTCCTTTAAATATGCCACATTTCCTCCTTCAGAGTTTATATAAAATGGCTAAATGTTGCAAGAGGGAGAAAGCCGACTCCAGCCTCTTCCACCACTGTTTAATTAAAATTATTTTGGTTCATCAGTTGAAGTTGAGTGGCGATTGTTGGGACGCTTTCTTGTTGAGGAATGGTTTTTCCAGTCCTGAAATAGGACAAGTTGACAAAACCGTGGTCACATAAACCCTTGTCGGGCCTGTCATTCCCCCTCCTATGCTCTTTCCCTCTGTTGAACCCTCAACCTACCCGAATGATGCCCAACCCGACACCCTGCCTAACTCATGTCTAAAAGATAGTGGTAAGCATGTTAAGAGGTCTGCAAAGAAAAAGGGAAAAATCAATAATGATATCAATTGCAAAGGTAAAAAAGCCACGCGCTGGGATCAAGGTGTGCTCGTAACAAACCAAAGGAAAACACAGACTAACAACCAATTATGTTGAGTGAAGATTTCGATTCCGAAATCGAACAGTTTCTGACCGAGGATTATCCATACTCACACGGCCTTTGTTCAGTCAAGCCCTATGACTATGTGACGAACCTCCCACCATGTCTTAAAGACAACCCTAACTACCCTAGGATCAAACTTGACAGAGGAACTGCTAGTCAATTAAGAAGCTCATCACTTGTAATTACACGGCCTGATCAACCACAGTGCAATGAATGCAAGTCGTGGCTCGACCAATATTATACAGACATCCCTTTGCTCCAACCCCGAATCAAGTCCTTAGGGACCGAGTAAATGTGCTAACCAAAGAAAATGACAGGTTGCTAGTTAATGATAAAAGGCAGAAGACCACAGGCTCTGTTGTTTTCAAAAATGTAGAGGCGACCACTGCCATTGTTAATTCAAAAATAGCTTGATCAAATCGAATCCCTGAAACCGAGGTACACATGAATTTTAAAGGAGATTGGATCGACTGTGGCATCTTTGAACATGTTTTTTCTTTACATAGTTTTGGATTAGGCCGTTAGTTTTAGATAGAAATAGGAATTTGGGAGATTGTATTCCCATAATTTTTGCAACAGCTTTGATAATTTCCACAAGGAATGTTTTGATCCTGTGGCCTTTATATATGTATTATTTTTGTAAAGAAGGATCATCGCTGCTTGGGAGCAGAAACTATGGATTGGTGATTATTCAAACTTGAATGAAACTGGATATTTGCATGGCTTTAGCTTCAACATATCATATTTTTGTTCAAGTTTTGTTCATTTCAATTTGTAATCAAATTTTTGACTACTTTAGATATCATAATTTGTTACAGGTTGATGTGATATGATTTATATAGTGTCCATGTTTTATGTTTCTCATTTTATATACAACAATTAATATGTTCACATTTGATAATTAAAAGGTTGATCTTCTTCAATCAATGAACAGTAATACGCAAATTTTCATACTAAGATTTATCTTAATATGATCATTTGTTAAATTATAAATTGTTGTTTCTATATGTCTTGCTTGTTCTGCCATTAGTTTTCAAGCGTCACTGCTTCATGTTTACAAGAAGCATTTGGAAAATCTGGTGCGAGTTGCCCCCATCAAATAGCGAAATCGAATACTGTGCACAGGACGAATTGGAAACGCTATTACAGGTCAGTCTGTTAGTTCTATTTAATTAGTTTAATTAATATATAAATTTTCTATAATCTAAACATGTTTCACTATTCTTTTCTGTAGTTTAGATACACAATGCAGATTGTTATTTTTATTTATCAATTAGATAGTTGCCATTTTATTTCCTCTTTATAAAAGTTATAAAAAATCAAAAAAAAAAAACACCAGCTTCGCTGTCATAAGTTAATTCATATATGATTTTTCAGATTTCGATTAAAATTTTCATCTTGTGAATACTGTACATATGATAGAGATTTAAATATATCAATACACTGTACATTTAATAAGTAGGATTACTATTTTATCAATATTAAATAGTGAACTGTGAATATATATTGGACTTGTATATAGTTGCAACAACTGTTTTTCACTTAGTTAGTTTCTTTAGTTTAGTTTTTTTTATCTGCCTTGGACTTAGATCGGCCAACAGAGCTGCTAAACCCATCAGAGTGGATTAATCCAAATGGCTTGGGTTATTTAGACAACCCCGGACCAGATTCACTCCTCCAGTTGACGAGCAGTCAATTTCGCCCGTGAACAGGAGTGTTGATTTTTGTTTATGTGGAACGATTTTCAATGGGATCATCTTTTCTTTATTATCTTCTCTTATTAAGGATCCTTTAAGAAAATCTTCATAATTGATTGTTCTTTTGACATATCCTTGTGATGTACAAGTTGACTCTTGGGTGTATTCCAAACTAGTCTTGTTATTTGGTGACCTCTGAATCATGAGAATTTCATCCAAGATCTTTGAACTATTTTCAAATTTTGATCCCTTCTTTTCTTTCTCAAGTTCAAATTTTAGCATCTCAATCTCAACTTCCAGCTTCTCACATACTTGTTCTCTATCATTGAGTTGTTTTAAAATGAATTCTTAAACTCTTTTAGCTTCCAGGAGCTGGGAATTCAAGTCATTGATGATATGCTTTGATTCTTTGATGGTTCTTGATGCATCTATTTCTATTGATTGATGTGATTCTTCAAATTCTTGAAGTTATTCCCGAAGTAGCTTGTTCTTCTTTTTATACTTTCTTAGTTCCTAGAGAGCACTAATCAGTTCTTCTTCTAGATATACTTCACCTTGACTTTCAATTTTTTCTTCATTATCTATATTATTATTTTGAGTGTTCATTCCCATAAATAGAAGCTATGAATCTTCATATTCACTCATGTATGAAGAGATGATGTCTTGTTTGGAGTAGAAGTTTTTATTTTTCTTATAACATTTCTTCTTGTATTGGTCTTTCTGTTTGTGGGATTTTTCATCATCATTATCCTCTTACTTGGGATAGGAACATTTCTTAGAAAATTTTATGATTCAACCACAATTGAAACATTTGAAGGGTAACATTCCTTTATATTTTCCCAATCCTTTCTGCACTTTCTTTATAAAGTTGTCATCTTCTAAATCTAATATGTATGACTGATATTCATTAGACATATGTTCATGTTTCTTATTTGATATAGATGCCTTAAATATTGTTTCCTATTTTGATGGTTTTGTGTTCTTTATTCTCATCTCATATGCTATAAAAATTCCATGAAGCTGATCTACTGTGAGTTTGTCAATTTCTGGTCTATCTTCAATTGTGGAAATCTTGGCATCATATCTCATAGGTAATGACCTTAGTATTTTTTTTACAATAGGTTTATCGATAAGTTCTTCTCGTGTTGCTCTGATTCAGTTAACTACCTCATCTACCTTAAGAAAGTATTCAACAATGTTCTCTTCTTATTTCATCTTCAAATTTTCAAACTGAGCTCTATAGGTTTGTAGTTTGGATTCCTTGAGTTTGTTATCTCCTTCATATACCACCTCCAATTTGTCCTAGATTTCCTTAGCTGACTTACAATGCATTACCTTCACACATATAAAAAAATTCAATCCTCCTAAAAAGGCATTAACTTCTCTTGAATTATCATTGCAAATTTTATTTCCTGCAGTATTTGTGGGTGGAGTAGTTGGTGCAGTGTAACCATCTACAACAGATTACCAAACATCAAAATGAAGAGCCAACAGGTAGCTTTTCATTCTTATTTTCCAAAGACCATAACCACCTCCATTAAAAAATGGTTCTTTGTTGGAAGACATTCCCTCTTGCTGATCCATTTCTTTTAGGATATACCTTCCAGTTATTAGACTTTGTTGAAGGCACTCGCTCGGATACCAATTTTTGTAGTGATCGGTTCTTTTAAATCTAATCCAATGAATTCCTCATTTGATGACAAAATTAAACCCTCCCCTGAGTTTTTACTATTTTATAGGGTTTTACTTTCTTCTCCTTTGTCTTAAAGGACAAGGGTGTGAATCTTACTAATCTCTTTTACCTATTTATTTATTCTCGTTGATATTCTGATATTTCACAAGAATACCATTGATCAATGCCAATTAATTTAATTTCCATTCTTCAACCAATTTAATATCTTATTCACAATCCTACGACTTTGCAGAAACCAACATCAACTTCTGTCCCTTAGAAATAAGATTGAATTGGTCCTTTCATCTGTTGTGTATTAAGTCCTCTTCATAAGTTTTTCATTCTTTTGGAAATTCCTCATTGGGTTTATATCATACCATACTTTAGTAGTATTCTGTAGTACTTACACCAAATCATGTTGTAAAATCCTTCCTCCTTACTTTTATTCATATTTTATCCAAGGGTTGACATCAATCACTAAGGGTTGATATCAATCTACAATATCACTCTCCAATGGTTGATATCAATGAAAAACAACAATCCTTACCAGCTGTTCATTCACCTAAGCTAAATATGTGACAATCTCCCCATTTGGCATTGATGGAAACACCAGCATTGATGGAAACAATTAGTCATGATAAAATTCATGCTTATAAACCTCTTCCATGTTTCTATCTCTCCCCCTTTGACATCAATGGAAAAGAGTATATCCCTTTGGGGTTTCTCCCTTTGAATGAACTCTCCTTGGGATACTCCCCATGTCTACATGCCTTTGTTATCTCTGTCCAAGCATTTACATCCTGCATCTGATAAATCTCTCCCCCTTTGTCATAAATGGAAAAGGTATATTTCCATCCAGGGCTACTCCCCCTCATTGAACTATCCTTGG
>JZKD02S2257264.1:409184-424760 GCA_000966675.3 Picea glauca | reverse complement strand
CCATTTGGGTGACCCGGCCTGTGGGATCCGAGCCATCAAATTTGTTCACCTCAATTATGGGAGGGAGGTCTTGAGAAAAGTGGGTAGTATGAGGAATTTGGTAATGGGAAGACTCCCCCTAATTGAATTCTTCATGAAATTGATCCCCCAACCTGAATTGTCATGTTTATGGTGCTTACTTGTGTAAATCTAAGACATATAAGATAATAATTCAAAAGAATTCATTTTGGAATAGAAATTACTTTGAGTTTCTGGAGAAAATACCCAAAGGCTTCCCTTGGAAGTGGTTTTGTAAAGATGTATGCCACTTGTTCTTTTGTTCCCACATATTCAACTCTGATTTTCTTCTCTGGAACATGTTCCCGTGGAAAGTGATATTTTAATGGAACGTGCTTATTCTTGGAGTGCATCACCGGTTTCTTTGAGATACTGATGGCACTTGTATTATCACAATAGATTGGAATGGGATCATCATACTCAACCTATATATCTGTCAAAGTTTGTTTCATCCATAGAACATGAGTACAACATCCTATTCCTACAATATACTCTTCTTCTGCTATAGATAAAGATATTGATGATTGTTTCTTGCTTAGCCAAGATACTAAACACTCACCTAAGTAGAACACTGCTCCACTGGTGCTTCATCAATCATCAATTCAACTTTCCCAATCTGCATCTGTGTAGGTAATAAGTGATAGATCCTTTCCTTTTGGATACCATAATCCAAACTCTTATGTTCCTTTGAGATATCTAAAAATCCTCTTTACTACTAAGACATGTGATTCCTTTGGTGTTGCTTGAAATTGTGCCACCTATCCAACTTATTGGATTACATTTGGTCTAGATGTTGTCACATATAGTAAGCTACCAATAATTTACATGTATTGCCTCTGGTCTGTAGACTTTGACTCATCATCTTTTATCAACTTGCAACTTGTTTTCATAGGATTTGTAATTGGTTTGAAATCTTCCATTCTGAACCTCTTTATCATTTCTCTGATATACTTAGTTTGAGAAATAAAAATTCCTTTGTTTCTTTGACATATCTAAAGACCCAGGAAGAAGGATAGTTATCCAAGTAATGACATTTCAAATTCATTAGTCATATCCTTTGCAAATTTCTGGCTTAACCTGTCATTAGTACTTCCAAAAATAATATCATCAACATAAATTTCAATTAATAAAATACTACCTTGAGTTACCTTGATGTAGAGGTTGTTGTCTACGCTTCCTTTCCATAGTTCGTAGGGAGTTTTTTCATTATTGTTTCTAAGAATTACTCTATTTTGAATGTGAACTGTTGTATTCACTGCATGTGTCCAAAAAATATCTGTCAATTTGGAATCCATTAGCATTGTTTGAGCCATTTCCTATGTAATTATAATCCATTATGATAATGTTCCTTAGTCTCTGAACCATTCTTTGAACCAATCTATGAATCCATGCTCTCGTCCATACTGTCCAAGAATCTACTTGCACAACTATCAATAATGCTGACCCATTGATCATTATACTATCATGAAGTCTTGATTAATCCATCAAATTGTACTTCTGCTAACTGAATTCTCTAGATCTGTCTTCTCAAACTCTGCAAGCTACACAAAGGATGGTTCATGGGTCTGTCACAAATATCGCGTAGAATATAATATTCGTTTTACCTGGGAGTCTCTAAGTTGAATGACTCAGAACAATTCTTGCTCTGATGTGTATTGATCATCATCTTCAATGGTAAATTCATCATCATCTTCATTTGTGGATTCATCATCTCTCTGAGCTCTGACTTCTTTCTTTCTGTCTCTGAATTCATCTTTCACTACAATTCCTGAAATTACAATCTCTTGAACGTATTCCTTATTTACATGTCCTTCTTTTATTTCAGTTATTTTCCAAACCTTTATGTATCTAACATCTTTCTTTTTCTTTGTAGAATATTCTTCATCTCGTTTTATTTCCAATCTTGCGATCTTTGGGACCTCGTATTTGTTCACCTGTTCTTCATGTTTTCTTATCCATACTTTCTTATATCTAATATCAGTGTTCTCTTTCATGGAAGTATCAATCATGCTTCTACAATCACTAACTATGTGTCTATAGTTATGACATTTGTAATATTCAATGTTACGTGGGGCCACATATGCACTTCTTTCTTGAACATTTCTTTTATAATCCCCACAATCTGCAACCTTATGTCCAAAATTAGTACAATAAAAACAACGACCATAAAATAAATTTGCATACCTAGGAGTGAATGATATTCTTTGTGGTATAGTCCTTCTGAATTTCTACCTTGACTAATCATGATTATGATTGAAGCTTCTTTGTGGCTTGAACATGAATGGTCTTCTTGAATATGTATCTTCAATAGTTTTCTTAGATTTTGGTTGACCATGATTCCTTCCTTTGAGTACTTCTGCATAATTCTTTATATTTTATACATTCTTCTTTTCTAGCAACCTTGAGTGCTTCAAGTCATTCTCTATAATTGATGTGGATGTTTTCATCTCTTCAACGTTCTTGTTGAGCTTGACAATTTTACTTCTCAATGTGAAAAATTCTTCTTCAAGCTTCTCGACCTCTTCTTATTTCTTCATTATCTGAGATTTCATGACTTCTTCTATTCTTTTTGTTTCTTCAAGCTGAATTTTTAATTTGATTATTTCTTCTTCAAGTCCTTTTCTTCTTGACCAAACTCTGCCTCAAGCTGGTTTAGATCGTTAGATATTTCCTTAAGATGATATGTCAATATCTTCTTTCTCATTTCTTCTTCTCCATTCTATTCTTCTATGTTGGTTTCCAAATATTGCTTTTGATATTCAAGATTTTCTTCGATATTTCTGGCTTCTTCTAGCTGAGTTCTTAAGTTCTCGATGACCTGTTGGGATTATTAAAAAATGTGAACACTTTCCTTTTGTTTAATCAATTCCTTCTTGAGTGACTTGTTTTATTCTCTTAGTTCATCTAAAGCACTAATCAATTCTATGGTGATTATGTACTCTTCATCTTTTGAATCTGTTTGACATGGTGAACATAATTCTTCTTGATCTGTATCTACATCTTCATTGGAATTTTATGAATCTATGATGGGTGAATAATATATGTCATGTAACTTATCCCAAAGTTCTTTGGTTGATGAACATTTACTAACATTTTCTCTTACCGGATTAGGTAATCATTCCCAAATGAAATCCATTGCTATTTTGTTATTCTTCTTCGATTCCTTCTTGGTTGTAGTCTTTTCCCATTTTGAACTATCATATCCTATAACAACTGATAGCCAAATATAATGTCCCTATTCCTGTAAAAATACTTCCGTCATTATACTCCACATCTCATACTTAAAACCATTCTGACCATTAAACATTAGTACTCCATTCTCAGAATAATCTATGATCTCCTTCAAGTGGTTAAATTGTTTCCTGAAGGAACCTACTCTAATACCAATTGTTGGATTACTGGGAGGGGGGGTGAATCATTAATAGAGAAATTTAATCCCTTTTCACCATAAAATGCAAGTGTTATATCAATGTAGCATTATCATCCATTAGTTGTAGAGTAAATAAACAATGAACAAATGAGAAATCACACACATAGATAGTACATCAGTGTTTTACGTGGAAACCCAAAGCGAGAGAAAAACACAAAATTATTTTTCTTAGATGTCTTTAAGAATTAATTTCATTGCAAACACCAACTTACTTTTTTTTCCAGCTGCAACTGGAAGGATGCTCCAACCCCCTATTTTCTCGGGCTACAACCTGAAGGAAGTTCCAAGTCCCCAATTCTATGGCTACAACCAGAAGGAGGCTACAACCCCCTAGTTTCTCCAAATACAACCGGAAGGTGGCTACAACCACCTGTCCTTTCCCCGTCCAACCACCCTGACGTAGAAGTAGAATGATAGAACCACTGTCAAGCTATCACTGTGATATATAGTGTTGTAAACCTATACCAATCAACCTACACCAAACAACATGTACCAGTAACCTGAACCATGCATCAACTTGTACCTCAACCTGTAATCAACATGTACCATAAATAAGTGTATCAAACATGCACCAACCTGTACCAAACAACTTGAAATCAACATGTACCATAAAAAATTGCATCAACCATGCACCAACCTGTACCTCAACCTATACCATGAAAAATTACATCAACCATGCACCAAAACTATACAAATAACTTGAACCATGCATCAACCTATACCTCAAACTCTAATAAAATTGTACCATAAAAAAGTGCATCAACCATGCACCAACATGTACCAAACAACCTGTAATCAACATATACCATAAAAAAAGTGCATCAACCATGCACCAACATGTACCTCAACCTATACCATGAACAAGTGCATCAACCATGCACCAAACCCGTACAAATAACCTGTCACAACAACTTGTCCAAACAACCTATCACAACAACCCGTCGCATCAATATTGTCAACCAAATAATATCTACTCACCAAATATCAATCACCAAGAAAACTCTCAAAGATGTGCATCAACCAAGCATGACACAACAACTCATAATCATCACCAAGATCAATATGTGCTTCTAATAATATACCAATACAAGTATGCTACAACATCCATAAACCATGTGTCAAAAATACTACTAACAAGTTCCTCCAACCATGTACCAAGTATGTACCAATCATGTATCAAATACACATAAACTATGACTCATCAATATGTACCAACATCATCAACTATACACCTCATGTATGTGCCAACTCATCAACTGCTTGTCTCAACCATGTACCCAACATGTACCTCAACCAAAATCCCTCATCAATTTCATCATCCAAATATGATTTGTAAATCTATAATAGACCTGCTGTATATGATCATATACCTGCAAACCTTCCTTAGCTTCAACAACAAGAGACTAGCATTTTCATCAAACTTTCGTTTAGTCTCACATGACTAGTTTTGGATTAGTCAACAACCCTAACTTGAAACAATCATAACTATGTACCTGTAATGAACAAATATATGAAAATAGTACACAATGTTCTTTAGTGTGTTTTATGAAATTCCTCCAGGTGTCACTACTTGGAACCTCTTAGAAAAGGATTTATAGCAAAAATGCAATACCTTGTTGAATTATGACTTATTCTAGAGAGCGAATTTGTAGAGTGTTCCCCGCACAAAATATTTTTTGTATCGATATGAAAATTGTACACATAATAATAAAGACTTTACTCTAACCAAAACATTTGGTCTTAGTAAATTTGGATATGTTATGAACAAGTTATGACATTTTTACCTGAAATACCTGTTTTAGACTAGTTTCGGGACTAGCCACAAACCCTATTTTCCTCGGAGTGTAACTCCAAAAATAAAACGACCCACAAGATTAAATGTGTACCACATATACTTGGATATGTTTCCTCAATGGCCTCCCAATTTCACGGCCTGAATCATTCTACAAAAAAAGTTATTGCGAAAATGGTGAGATGACGTGTAAATAAGAAACTTAGAAAGCATCATCAAAAGAATTTATCCTCCCTTGAATTTTGGCCTTCTTTACTTCACCTTCACTCTGAAATTCGACTTATATATCCTTTGGTTACCTCAGTCACCTATAGATATTCAATATTTTCAAGTGTGTTTAAAATGATAGAGCCTTGCTTCTTATTTATGCTTTCATGTAGCTTCCTCAAGGGGTTACCTTTTAACCATCTTAACCCACTTTCCTTATTTTAGGGTTAACCCACTTCTAATTTCTCCATTAAATTTATTATCTAAATAATTTATTTTGTTTTCACTTTGAATTATAGTACACTCATCACGTCACTTTATTATTTACCTTCTAAAATATCTTAAACCACTTTGATTACTTTGACCTTTTGGGGCTTCTAGATGACTCATGAGGGTTCTCCAACTTCACATAGCCATAACTCTCTATCTGTGAGGAGTTATGCGGCGTTCCACATACCACTGGAAATGGAATGACATTACTATCCATATAGAATATTATTTCCTGCAAATATATCAAAACTCATACCATTATCCATCAAACAAACTTGCGTCCATTACCCAAACCTGGGTTCTCCAACTTCTCATGGCCATAACTCTCTAACCATGAGGAGTTATGTGACATTTCAAATACCACTAGAAATGGAATAACATGTAATATTTTTGGCATAGGGGCAGACCTAGGGTTCAATGCTTAACAATGCACCAACAAAACCCCGACTACCAGCCCTTTCGGCAACACCTGCGAAGCAGGCGAAGTCTCACCTAAGGTAGAAGCAGAGGGGGGTTACAAGACATAGGTGTTTGTAACCAGGCTGAGACATGAATCTGTGATAAGAGTACTTCATGGAATATTTTTTAACACTTAGTAAGTGACATGAATTAATTTATTAACACCACAGAGCATAATTAAAGATAGATCGGTGCAGTAACAACAAATGATAATATACCTTGAGCACTTAGCATTATAAGTTAAATCTAGCATTCATTTACCCTTAACACAAGTAAAGTACTTAAGAAACAAAGGATCTATCTATTACACAATGTAATCAAAGCACTAAGCAGATTCATAACATAAATAACAAAACACAAAGAAAACCATGAGACACCAGATATACGTGGTTCACCCCACGGTGGGGCTATGTCCATAAACTACTTTGCCTCTTTATTACTCACGAAAAATCTTACATTCATTCACTCCTGTGCACTAATATAGAGAGTTGAGCTTCACACAAGAATGGATATCTGTGCACTAAGAACTAGATCCTCCTTCCAAAATAGGTCAAATGCATAGAGTCAAACCCTCTATCACAACATTTAACACCTTCTACAAAATCATAGTCGAGCACAAAGCCTCTACGCACATACATTCCTTTGCAAAAAGAAACTCGAATTATTTTCACTTAGCTACTTCTACAATACATTCTTCTTTATTTATATTTTACAAACCCTTATAGTAAGGCCTAAACATGGGAAAACCCCATGGGCCAACATCCCATAAACCCATTACAAAACCCTAGAGGATCCTTTCCTGGGTCCACATAACCCTCAAAATTGGTGAGATCCATGATCTCACCTCTGCCTAGGCACTCTTTATTCGACCATCGTGTCAAAGTCCAAAAGTGGGCCAAAACTGACCAAAATTTCCCCAAAACTTGGTCAAGGGCCAATAGGCCCCCAACACTAACCTGTGACTCATCCCGAGTCACTTAGGTCTGAAAAATGTTGCTTCGAAATCCTCAATATTAACTCGAGATTCCTCGACTTGTTGCCTCACCTGAGCCTCCTACTCAACAACCTCCTGGACTTTCTTCTCTGTAATAGGCCCTTCCAGGTATTGTTCTACTGCTACAACTAATTGATCTAATTGTGAACCCTAGCTATCGATCTCCTTGAACACCTTGCAGGCTTCATCCTGCACAAGTTGTAACTTCTATGTTACTTGCATAACCTTACCTTGGAGGGAAATGATATGCTAATGTATTGTGCACTACTCCTGGGATCTCTTCATCCGTTCCACTGTTGTCAGCAGCTTCATCTACGCCTGTAACAAAAATTCTTGCTTCTACGCCTCCTATTACTGTGTTTCTAGCTTCTTTAGCTCTGGATCCTCGACGAGATGTTCATATGTCTGGGCACTTCTGTCACTCAACTGTTTACATGCCAAGCCAAGGTATATAATACTTGCTACTGTGTTTTTGCAGTCTCCTCCCTGTGGTCATGCACCTCCTACGAGGTGCTCGACATTGTTCGGGCCTCCAGTTTAGTTATCCTAGCTTGAAGTTCTTGGAGGGTCTTTGTGAGCTTCACTACTTGAGATTTGATAGTCTCTTGATCCTCCTATACCAAGCTTGGAATAGAGAAACATGCTTTACTTACTGCTTCTTTGACCACAGATTGTTTTGCGAGAAGCTGTTATTTTTCCCTATGTAGCTGGGATTTTTCCTCTTGAATCTTTGCCTACAACTTTTCTTTCTTTCTTTGATGGGCAGTTGCATTGTCATGTGCTTCTCATAATTTTACTAGGACTTCGTATTTCTCCTTTTGCAAGGATTATGTATCCTTATCCTTCTCTTCCTAAGCTCTCTAGAACCAGGATTTTGTTTCATCTGAAATACTTCTTAACTAGATTGGTTCATCCCCCAATTCTGCAGTCTGTGATGAGGAAGGCACATATGGCATAGTAGGTACTGTGCAGACCAAGCGAACATCCTATTACACTTCCTTCAATTCTCTCTCAATACTTCTATATAACTCCTCCTACTTCTCTCCATATCTCTTCAACATGTCTTCAGATACTTCCTCCATAGCTCCGCAGACTAGACTGATGTCGTCATCAGTGAGAGTGGCTTCCAATTGTGGCTTATTGGCGCACATTTTCTTCCTTGTTGAAGGTTTCTTCGGAGAAACTTTCCTCTTTTGCAGTGTCATTGTCCCAACATGGGGATCCTCAAGTGGTGTAGCTTCACCTCCTCCTTTCTCTTTGTATCCTTCATCTCCTCCTCCCTCTCCTTCTGCTTCGTCTTCTCCTCCTCTGGACAAGCCATATCGATTATCTCCATAAGTGTTTTCCTCTTCATCACTCTCTATGTCTTGGACTTCAACCTGCTTTTTCTACTTCTTTGTCCCACTGGATTGTCCGACATGTTCAACTCATGTAACTATCGGGCTTCCTATGGTGTCAGTGTTAGATAAATCTGCATCGCTGATAGGTACAATAAATTATTTTGGCCATTCCTTTGTAATTTGTTCCATGTCTTCATCCATTAGTTTGTAGTATGACGACAATTCTCCGTGGTGCTCATCTCTTCGCACGATGATGTAAATGAAGTGGGAATCCGAGAGAAACTTATCTATGGTTTGGTACTAACGCAGGGTGGATGGTGTCATATGCGGGAATTATTCGATGGCGACCTTCAACTATTGATAATATCCATGAAATATTGCATTAGACTGCCACTACTTCGTCATGTCATTCGTATACCACAGGGTGGAAAACTGAGTGGCCAGAGGCTCCATAGGTTCGATCTCTGAAAATATATCTCCTTCAGGCATTTTCCAAGCGATAAATGTGATAAAGATGATCAACCATCTATAGTGAAATTCATATCCCAAGTCTTGGGCGTCACAACAATCCTTTTCTAATTAGTGAGATTTCCGTGGTTGGGATTTTTGGTTTTGATCGGAATAGACACAATTTTGTCAATAGACTGTCGACATTTCAGATCCAAATTAGGATTCATCTTCAGGACAATGTGCCTGGGTTAAAAATATGGGAAGATCTGGTATAAATATTGGAAGTGTGGAAACACTTAGGTGTCGGCTAGGTTTTTTGTAGAATTATTTAATAAATTAAATTCTTTGTTAAGATTTTTAGGGTTTCTTATTTTGTTTATTTAAGGTTTATAATAATTTATTATTAATTTAAGGTTTTAATCTTTATTTATGTTCTAGGGTTTAGTTATTAGGTATTTAGTGAATTATTTAAGTTATTTTAGGGTTGAGGTATATTCTAACTAATCTAAGGTCGAGGTATAAACTAAATATTTAATAGAATTAATTGTTTGTTTGAGTTAATATTAGAGTTTCCTATTTTGGTTGTTTTGGTTATAAGGTTTATAATGAATTATTATTAATTTAATGTTTCATCGACATTCTATTGACAAAATTGTGGCTATTCCAATGAAAACCAAAAATCCTTTTCTAATTCGTTGGTGAGGTAGTTCACCCAGTTCATCTGCATGCCCTCCACACACTTTCCTATGAGGTCCACCATGAACCCGGTGACCTATGTGGGGCATTTCTTCCTCACTAGATTTACAGCTAAGAGTTGGAATGTAAGGCGCACTGCACCATATTGTATAGAGGCTACCTTGTAACCTCACTTTCCTTTTTCTACCTCTCCATAAGCTTCTTTGATGCGTTGTGCTAACGAACGATCTAAGGGATTTCCTGGATAGAACTATTGAGGGTCAGGACCCTTCACACTTAAACCTGTGATCTAATGGATTAGCATTGGATCCACAGTAATCCTTCTGTTGAGCCATAGATATCCACCATGATATCATGACAGAAGCAGTTTAACGCGAGTGTTAACCTCTTGGTGGTGGCCAAAATGAGGAAAATTCATCAAGTTCAACACAGTTGACTGGACCAACCCATTGATTTGTGAATGTGAGACGAGGAGATGTTTATTTCCATTTTTCTTCGTTAATTAGCGGTGAGGACCTAACATGGTGTAGTTCTTTTGGTCTCCTAAGTTGAATTCATTGTGCTTCAACAACGATATCTATCCTAACTAACTCCTGACTATGCAAATTCCTTTCGAAATGTATGCAGTGAACACAGAGTACTCAAAATAGCGAGGGATATTGTCGCGGTTAATAGTGCCAGCCAGAGGTGGAATATATTCAGGTAGGATCGACGTGATCTTCTTTGCGTTAGCTAGATCACCGTGGTGCTTACTTCGTTGTTCCGTTACAGGGTTGATGCAGGCGGAACGACGTCCGGTCAAAGTGGAAGCCTACAGTCCCCTAGTTGACGATGTCTGGATACCTTCAAATATAGGTCTGTCATCCATGAGCTTCTTAATAACTTCCTCGAAAGACTTCTCCAACTCGCTAGGGTCACCCGACATTCTATCTTTTAACAGACAGGTGGGGTAGACAAATAGACAGACGGGGTAGACAAATGGATAGGTGGGGTCTAGTTTCAGAAAGCACAGCTCGACACTTGGAAAATTCTCTTCTTAGCTTAGTCAATCACGGGTAGAAAAAAGTGGTTCCAGCACAATAAACAATGAGTTAAATAAGCGGGGTATCATGACAGATATTTCAACAGCCCGGAAATGCTTTCCATCAATGTAAATCTATCTGCTATGGCATGGTATCAACATCCAAAAGCGGTCCATAGGCCCATAAATTTGTTTTCTAACCATTCTGGAGCGTCATTCTAATGGTCAGGGCACCTTCAATGGTCATCTAACTTTGTCAAGACGAAGTCCAAATCTGCGCAGACCTATTGTTCCAGTGAGGTTCAAATCCTGCGAACCTGCCTCCTGCGAGGTTCCAGTCTACAAAGTATTCCATCTGGTTTCTGTAAGTTCTTGTAACTTTTCCAACTTAGAATTCTTTTTATTGAACTTCCTTGCCTTCTTTCGTGTTATCTAAGTCTCTCTAATTTTTTCTGGAATCCTCTTTCCATTTTTATTCTTATCTTCCCCTAGCGCAGTGGCTTCGCATTGTTGAGGTACCCTCAAATATTCTAAAGTTAATATCCCTTTTCTTAGCGTTTCCTGAGTGGGCATACTTCTTTCTTGGATAGAGAGGTTTTTCAAGACTTCTTTCATTCTTTCAACCTTGATAGCTAATTCTCTTTCTTTATTTCCCTCCTATGTTGTTACTTTTCTCTATTGCTTCGACTTATCCTCTCATTCTTCTATTAGTCGGTCTATTTTCTTAGCTATGAAATCCCTTAATTCTTGTTTTTTCTTTTCTGTAGATTTTTCCTCTTCTTTCCTCTTCTTTCCTTCTGATCAGATCCTTCTCAATCCAAGTCTTACCTAACAATGGTGGGAAAGGGGTGTTGTCCCCAACAAACCTAATGACTTCAAATTCTTCTTCAGTCAATGTTCTATGAACAATAATAGGTATAGTAGTAACTCTTCCACATAAAGTTATCATATTGTCCTTAAAAAAGCCTATCCTTCCCAAATAATGCACCATAGTAGGATTTCCCAAAACTTCCCAAGTTTCTTCTGTCATAATACTCACTTCTGTTTCTTCATCTAAGACTATACAATCTATGTTGGAGTCTTTTATTCTTGCACTTATGCGTTTTTTTTATTTTAGGCTTTCTGGTAAACTGACATCTTTATGAACATCCATCGTTTCTTTCAACTGTAATAACGTAGTCTAAACTTCCTCTGACCCTTTCTCTTTATGATTTTCCAGCATGCCCTTAGTCTCTTGAATTTTTTCATAGTTTTCTTGTCTTATGTTCATCCCTTCAACTTTAGCAATAATTCTTGGACAATCCTAAACCTCATGACCAACAACCTTACAACAAAGACAAATAGGGCATACCTCAGGACATTCCTTAGCAATATGTCTCGACCTTCTGCAATTACAACACAAAGTCAATCCTCTTTTTCTTTTAAATGTTCCCCAACCTTTTTTGTACTACACACTTCCACTAGGATCATAGTGTTGGACCTACAATCTACAAAAATTCTTTCTAGGTTCCTGCATCCACTTGTTAGTCCAAAAATTCTTTCTATGCATAGGAATAACATATCTTTCATCATTTTCATTAAATTTACTCAAATCGACTCTTTCTTTCAATTGCACCATTGCCTTCAGACTAGGACAAAATCTATTAAACATACTTAAGTTCATTATTTCAAAACAAAAAATTTCACTTATCTTTCTCTCACCAAAGCACAAAGCTTTCTTATTTAGAATCTTACCTCTTCTCTTCAGATCAAATTACTTACTTAGCACAAATCTTCACAAGTCAAGTAGAGTATTGTGCACTTCAACAACATATCCATGCATAGAGATTCGCTTTTTCTTTACTTAAGTTCCCAGTAATCACAATTTCAAGTCCCAACAATACAACCATTTGGTTGCACAGTGTCAGACCTAGGGTTCAATGCTTAATAACGCACCAACAAAACCCCAACTACTGTCCCTTTAGTGTAATTTACCCACATTGGGACATCATCACAGTGCAGAGGTTTATGATGATTAGAGTAGCCAGATGGAGGTTATAACGAATACAGGGGTTGTTGAGAGGCATTATGGGGTCCATATTGAATTTCTCATCATATTCCATCATTATGAGCCATTCCACACAGATTGGCTTTGGTTTCGTTCCATTCCGATGATTTCCATGATTTTGAGTCTTTTGAGCTATGAGCTAATTGAATTCACTGAAGGTCATTTTGGGCACATTAATTGGAGGAACCTCTCAGTGTAATAGCTCACTGGAATCAGGAGAAGCAACACTATAGGATGGGATGGTGAGAAGTAAATTTTAGTGGCCAGGGAAGCCACAAGGAGAGATAAGGTGTTTTTCAAAGGTAAAATGGTTAATTAATTAATTAAAGTGATTTAATTAATTAATTAAATATTATTAAAATGAAAGTCACTTTGGAGGGACAAAGATAGCAAAAAGTGTAAAGGAAAGTCAAGGGCCTCTACTCATTCATTCATGTACGATCATATTTTCATATCTGGCTTCTAGCTAGTGAGCCCATCATTGGGGGTTTTGAGGGTTTTGACTTAACAAACCCTAGAGGATGATTCAATGGTGAAAGATTCCACCTAGATTGTACCAATCTTGGTGAAATATTCCACCTAGAAAGCGAGGGTGCACCAGCTAGGGTTTCTAGCTAGAGGGGCACACCATTCATTGAGGGAGGATTCGTCCTAGTAGAGGAGAGATGATTTTGGGAATTCCAGGTATTAGGTTTTCCTTGCAGGTGTCTTAGCATCATTCTTGGTGGTTTTCCGAATTCTTTTAGTGGAGGATTGATTTGTATTGAGAGTGGGACGATTTTCCCAAGAGGAGGGCACACCATTATTTGAAGGGTAGCTAGATCTAAGATCTAGTAGGTATTTTGGCCTGTTGGGCACTTGGGTTTCCATTGTCATGCCCCGATATATCATTCTAGTGGATTGGTGGAGTTGTTGGAGGTCTCTAGGAGAGAGGTCGAAGTATTATAGTTTCAGGCATCTAGGGAGGGCACATCATTCCTTGAGGAGCATCAAATCCATAGGGTTGGAGAGTGGCTTTGGAGATTTGAGCACCTATGTTGTGCTTACAGTTGCCCGATCTATCAAGTGGCATATTTCTTGGGGTGATTGGACACTTTTGGCAGAAGGGCCGAATTGTTGAGGAGCTTCAGCATTCCAGTAGGACGTGGCATCATCCAGTTAGGGTTTCTGCACTTCATACGACCAGGTCTACCTTGGTTTTGGTCTTCATCTCTTATCCAGCCTCTGGAGGCTTATTTTGTATTGTCAGGAGCTTTTTGTAGTAGCTCATACTTCTATTTTGGAGCCATCTATTGAGCATTCTAGATCGACATCTTCATTGTAGCAGGTTCCTCTATTTCATGAATAAAATCATATTTGAGATGTTTTGTCTTGTCTATCCTATTGCATATGGTTGAGGTATGTTCCATGGTTATATATTCTTGTTTATAGATACATACACACATATAAACATGTCAATAAACCCTAAGGCCGAAATCAAGAGGCCATTCTGCAAGTAACACATGTAAATAAGTAGGTCAGTGAAGTGTTTGATGAAATACCACAACCAATGAAAGTTTTAAAAAGACACTCAAAACTATGATGATCCTGGCATAATGGATTGGGATCATTACATTTAAGAAACACCTGCGAAGCAAGCGAAGTCTCACCCAAGGTAGAATCAGGGGGGGTTACAGGACGTAGGTGTCTGTAACCATGCTGGGACACGAATCTGTGATAAGAGTACTCCGCAGAATATTATGTTAACGCTTAGGAAGTGGCATGCATTAGTTTATTAACCCTATTAACACCGTAGAGAATAATCAAAGATAGATTGACGTAGTAACAACAAATGATAATATACCCTGAGCACTTAGCATTATAAGTTAAATATCGCATTCATTTACCCTTAACAAAAGTAAAGTACTTAAGCAACAAATGATCTATCTATTACACATCATAATCAAATCACTAATCAGATTCATAACAAAAATAACACAGAACTAAGTAGATTCATAAAATAAATAACATAGCACAAAGAAAACCATGAGACACCAGATATAAATGGTTCACCCCAGGGTGGGGCTACACCCACAAACTGCTTCACCTCTTTATTACTCACCAAAAATATTACATCCATTCACTCTTGTGCACTAAGCCACAGAGTCGAGCTTCACACAAGACTGTAGATCTACCCACTAAGAACTAGATCCTCCTTCCAAAACTAGGTCAAATGCATAGATTCAAACCCTCTATCACAACATTTAGCACCTTCTACTAAATCATAGTCGAGCACAAAGACTCTACGCACATACATTTCTTCGCACAAATCAACTCGAACTATTTGCACTTAGCTACTTCTACAATACATTCTTCTTTATTTATATTTTACAAACCCTTATAGTAAGGCCTAAACATGGGAAAACCCCATGGTCCGACATCCCATAAACCCATTACAAAACCCTAGAAGACCCTTTCCTAGGTCCACATAACCCTCAAAATTGGTGAGATCCACGATCTCATCTTTGCCTGGGCGCTCCTTCTTCAATCATCATGTCGATGTCCAAAAGTGGGCCAAAATTGACCAAAGTTTCCCCAAAACTTGGTCGAGGGACAACAATTATTCATCTATAATAGTATTACCTTCAAATATATTAAAACTCATACTATTAAACATGAAACAACCTTGGGTCCATTGTTAAGAACCAAATATCAATACAGCATAGAAAAACCTCATAAAAAGTACTCAACGCCTTGAAAAAGAGATAATTTCAGATAATAAGCCTCTTCGAGGGGGAAACCTCCTTTTACCCCACTTAAATGTTCAAGTACAA
>JZKD02S2257264.1:345576-405376 GCA_000966675.3 Picea glauca | reverse complement strand
AAGATGATTCAAAATGAAAATGTCTCCTTGGTATATATAGGAGACAAGGAGGTATAATTACAACTAATGGCCTAAAGATGACATAAATAAAATAACATTACTAATATAATATGCCACAATTAAGGGGTAATGAGCCAATATTAGGGCTTAACATCCATTACCCAAACCTTTGTGCTACCAGAATTCGATATCGGACTTTCTCCAAGGGTTGACATCAATATACAATATCACTCTCCAATGGTTGACATCAATGAAAACCAACAATCCATACCAACTTTCCATCATCCTAAACCAATTGTCTGACAACCTGGGCCATATTGTCTTAGAAATTTCATCTAAAAGTGAAGTTATCTCTGCCTCCATTGTCTGATAAGAAATCTCCATTTGCAACAACATATAAAGGACATAATTAGGAAGAATATATGGGGCATGTGCACAACCAAATATTCTAATATAGGTGTAGTGTTTTCTCATATACATGTCCCCTGTGTATTTAAGATATTTAATAGATCCTTCAGATAACCTATGAGGATGGTGGTTGAGTATGACAATAAAAAATGGTGTTAGGAAATGGTCACAAACATCATATAGATACCTAATGTAATTAATGTCCCACAACTCAAAGCAATGTATATGGATAGGAGGTAGGCTAGGTTTCTAGTCCCATCCCATAATAAGAAAAATTATGGAAGAACAAACAACATCTATCAAATATGAGGACATATCAAAACTTCGTTTTTTCCGTCCTGGGGCTTCTTTGACATTTTTGAAAATATTGGATGGAAGGATCTATGCCCAATTGAAGATATGTCCCACCTTGGCTACACAATATGTCATTGGCATCCATTCCAACTTAAAATGCATGCAGGTTTATTCATTGTATAGATTGTAGATCATACATGCCAACAGCTGGTAGGGTGTATTGAAATAATGTATCGGATATGATCATTTGTCTTTCTTAGTGAAATCATTGTCCTCACTCCATCATTCCTCTACTAGTGCATATTACCTATACAATCAATGTGAATAGGCCTTGGAAGGAAATGTACAAGGCCATTCATGTATTCAGATGAAATATTTCAAAAGAATGTTGTCGGACGAAATCTTTTCAGAGAGATGCGCTATCAGAAAGACCTGTATCCGGAAACACATTTCCAAATATGATTTTTTTAATAGTGTTATCGGAAGAATCTCTTCAGAAAGGTGCATTAGAATACCATGTACTTGGAAGATATCATTTGAAATTATCCTCATCGGAAAATGATCAGAAAATGATCGATTGATTAGATGATAATACAATCCGATGGAGATTCCCCAAAACAATATTCAGGGATCGGTCTTGGGAAGAACACTCACATGTTCTTAATAAAGGGAAGAGTATTTGTGGTTTATCGGCAGTTTAATTAATACAACCTTTTATAATTAACCTTCAAATATATATAGTATTAGTGTTTAAAAGGTAGGCCTACAACAAGAATTAAAAAGGTAAATTAATATTTAATGGAGACTTATAACATAGCTTATCGGGAGAATTCACTTTGGAAATATTAGGTCGGAAGCAATACAAGTCGTTTACTCATGGGAAAAACCCAAAAACGAATCTTTGAACAAATATTCAGAAATTAGTCCTTAGAAGTGTCCCATCAAAATCCCATCAAAGGTTAAGAAAGATTAAGCATTCACAAAATAATACAAAGGTTTATCAAATCCAATCAAAAAACATAACTTTTGAAGAAATAAGATATAACCTTTGAAATTTATTCTTCAGGAGGAAATAAGTGATATATATTATTACGATATAAAATATCATGAAAAAATATTTCAGAGGAGTTATGTTGGAAGAGATTCGTCGGGAAAGACTTAGGCCTTTTGACATTCCAAAAATAGGATTCTGAATAGGTTCATTCGATAAGATTTCATTCTTCAGATTTCAGAAGGAAATGTTCATAATTTTAATTCATCATTTTGATGGAAGAGAACCCGAGGATGAGATTTTGATACTATTTCAGACATCATATTTCAAAATTTTCATACGATCACAATAAAATAACTTTGCAATGGAAGACATTCCTATGACATTGTCAAACGGTACAGTTCGCCACATTCGCAATGTTGTTTATGTGCCAGGAATAAAGAAAAATTTAATCTCTGTGTCCACCATTACAGATCATAACTTGAAGGTTGAATTCTTCAAGAATTATTGCATAGTGAAGGATTTGTTGGACCACTTCCAAACTGTTGCAATGAGATTCAAAGTAGGAGGCCTATACAAACTTGATGTTACAAGCAAATCACATCACACATTGATTTTTGCAACTATGACAACAAAGATTCTTTGGCATAAAAGGTATGGACACATCAATCATCCTGATTTATTGTTATTACATAAAAAGACTATGGTTGAAGGACTTCCCATGTTAAAGAATGAAAAGGTTGCTTGTGATGGATGTGCATTAGGAAAGATGCACAAAGTTGAATTCCCCTCTAATCGTGATAGGAACAAGAAAGATGTTTTAGATCTTGTGCATATTGATGTTTGCGGCCCTATGCAGACTAGGTCTTTAGGAGGTGCATTTTACTTTCTGTTATTTATTGATGACTGCACGAGATAGACATGGGTTTACTGTAAGTTTTAAACCTGCGAAGTAAAGCAATGCATATAGATTCTTAAGCAATACAGAAATTAATCAATGGTTCATACACAGAGTACACAGAGATTTTATACCGGAAACTCTCAACCGGGAAAACGTTTCTTATTTTCATTATATCAAATTTCACCATTCTCCATACAATATATACAATGTTTTTAGGTATTGCATAGATACCAAAACCCTAATCCCTTAATCCAGGATTAATTTACAAATCCGCAAAAATTAGCAAAAACCGCCCCCAAAAAAAATTTTGGGGCATTGCGCATAACTAGGGGGGGGCATACCTGTCCCCCCCCTGGGACCCCCCTAGGAAATCACCCAGCTCACATGGAAAATCTCTAGCTGAAGGGATTGTCAGACGCAATTGTCGTATCTGACGCACCCACACACACACACATGCAAAGAATATAACACATACCCAACATTCTGGTATCTTCCTTAGACGGAAAAATGATGTTTTCGAGTACTTTAAGGAATTTAGAACCATGGTGGAAATGCAGATAGGAAAATCCATCAAAATCCTTCATTCAGGTCAAGGGGGAGAGTATAAATCAAGGGACTTCAACAAATATTGCAAAGATCATGGAATAGTACAACAGTTTACAGCACCTCATACTCCACAGCAGAACGGGGTCACTAAAAGGAAAAAAAGAACTCTGGTAGAGTGTGCACGCAGTATGATTAAAGGTAAGAATCTCTCAAATGCATTTTGGGCTGAAGCCATAAATACTGTAGTTTATTTAAAGAATAGAAGTCCAACAAGGTGTCTTGATAATGTTACTCCTTTCGAGGCCTTGTATGGTTCCAAGCCTGCAGTTCATAATTTGAAAGTATTTGGGTGTAAGGATTTTTCTCATATTCCAAAGGAGAATACGAGGAAACTAGACTCTAAATCCATTAAATGTATTTTGATTGGGTATTGTTCTGAATTTAAAGCATACAAACTGTTTGATCCTGCTACTCACAAAGTATTTAAAAGTAGAGATGTACTTTTCCATGAGCAGGAAGCAGGAAATCATGACGAAAACAATCATGAGGAATGGAAGAGACTTCTTGATGAAGGAGTTAAAGAAGAGCAGCAACAACATTCCACACAACAACAACCATCCCCGCAGAGATAACAACAACAACAGCATCAAGAAGGACTCAGTGATATGGACAATTCAAGTAGTCATAGTTCACCTAGAGGTGAAGACAGATCTTCACAAAGTGGGGAGGAAGATAATCAGTTGAGAAGATCTTCACGACAAATTCGGCATCCTGAGAGGTATAAAGAATATGCCCTAGTGAGTAGCATTTCAAATGTCATTGAACCCATGAGTTTTTATGAAGCTAATGAACATGATCAATGGAGAAATGAAATGGACGAAGAATATGAATCTATAATGAAAAACAATACTTGGGAATTGACTAAATTTCCTAAACATAAGAATCCCATAGGATGCAAATGGATATAGAAACCCAAGTTTAAATCAAATGGTAGTATAGATACGTATAAGGCTAGACTGGTGGCAAAGGGGTATTCACAAACAAAAGGTATTGACTATGATGAAACATTTTCACCAGTAGCTAAATTGAATACTATCAGAAAGTTAATTTCTTTAGCTACAAAGTACCATTGGAAGCTACACGAGTTAGATGTTAAATATTCATTTTTGAATGGTGAGTTAAAGGAAGAGGTTTACCTTACTCAACCTGAAGGGTTTCTAGAAAAAGGGCAAGAACACTTAGTGTGTAAGTTAAAGAAAGCATTGTTTGGACTAAAAGAGACACCTAGTTCATGGTATGAGAAGATAGACTCTTTCTTTCTTCAACAAGGTTTTATGAGAAACAAAAGGGATCCAAATCTATATACCAAATTGGATGAGAAGGGGCATATAGTATTGATTTCCTTATATGTTGATGATTTTATAATTATAGGAAATGCAGAGAAATAAATTGATGAAATCAAGGAGCAGTTGTCGCAGGTATTTGAAATAAAGATCTTGGTGAGTTACATTACTACCTAGGTCTTGAAGTTTGGAGAAATGCATGCCAACATTTTGTTTGTCAGAGTAAGTATATCAGAGAAATACTTAAGAGATTTAAAATGGATCAGTGTAAGTCTTCTAGTATTCCCATGTAGCAGAATGTGAAACTTTCTTGTGATGATGGTTTGAAGGAGGTGAATGGCACTGGGTATAGACAAATGGTGGGTAGTTAGAATTATCTCACCACAACCAAACTTGATATTTCATATTATGTGAGTGTGTTAAGTAAGTTAATGGCGAAACCTCATGAAAACCATTCGAATGCAGCAAAGGCAGTACTCAGGTATCTAAAAGGTACACTTGATTATGGTATTAAATATATTGATGCATCTGATGTTGAGTTGATAGGTTACTCAGATTCTGATTGGGTTGGCAATCTGGATGATTGAAGATCAACCACTGGATATGCATTTGGCATAGGATCCAGGGTTGTTTCATGGAGCAGTGAATAGAAGCCTACTATATCTTTGTCTTCTACTGAAGTAGAATATAAAGCCTTGTGTAAAGAAACTTGTGAAGTTGTTTGGTTAAGAAGACTTATTCAAGATGTTGGAGAATAAGGATAGGAACCTACGATGATCAAACGTGATAATCAAAGTTCAATAAATATTGCGAAGAATCTGATTTTTCATGCAAGGACAAAGCGTTTTTAAGCTCAGTTTCATTTTGTTAGAGAAAAGTTGCAGTCAAATGAAATAGCTCTTATGTATTGTAATAATAGTGAAAATACTACTGATATTTTCACTAAGCCTCTTGGAAAGATTAAGTTTGAGTTGTTTAGGGAGATGTTAGGTGTAGAAGTTAATCAATTCTCAATTAAGGGGGAGACTTGGAAATAATGGAGTAAGCGCCAATAGTAAGCGCCAGTTGTAAGTGACAGTTCTAAGAGTCAGTTCTAAGAGTCAGTTGTAGTTGAGAATCTAGTTGTCTTTGGTTTGCATGTAACCGACTCAGTAGAGTCTTTTCCTATTTTAGAATGTAATCAGTCTTCATTGCATAATAGAGAAATGAGCGCAGCCTCACCCTGTGTTTGTTTAGCCTATTTTAAATTTGTATCAGAGCCACGAGGAGAGGTTCATAAATCTATGGAGGTCTGCAGGTCCCTCCTCTGGTAGGTTGTGGCGCCATAGTACTGGCCCTTTCCGCACATCTGAAATACTAAAATTTCCGCAGACTGGCTTAAATTACAGTGCGGGTATATTTGAAGATTTCCGCAACCCAAGGAGCACGTGAGGTGCGGATTCCCCACAGTCCACTAAAGCATGAGGTGCAGAAACTTTTGTTGTTGCACAGGCTGGGTAAGAAGTAGTTGTGTGAAGTTTATATTCGTGAAGATTTATTTCTTTTTCATGCATGCGTGAGGACAGGTGGATTTTTCCAGCCTTGTTTAGTTGAGGTTTAGTCGGTAAAGCGTGAGTTTTTTTAAGATCGGGTGCATGCGTGGGATTTTGAGTGAGGTAACGTGAGGCCGAATTGCTAGGCATTAAAATGGATGGAAATGAATCTGTTGGTTCATTTTTGGGTCATATTAAAGAGGTGAAAGACAATCTAGTAAATATAGAGGAAATTGTTTCCAACACTGTCCCAGTCATTATTACCTTAAATGGTATGCTAGAAGATTATCATATGTTCATAATAGATCTCGCAGCAAGGGAGAAACATCCTAAGTTTGAAGAACTTATAGGTATTTTGATGCAAGAGGAAGAGAGGTGTGGGAACTTGAAGCCTCAGAATAAATATTTGGCACTGTGGTCAAATAAGAGATTTGTGAGAAGGATTTCAGGAGAAAGAGGCAGAGGAGGCAGTTCATGGCAGAGAGGTGGTTCATGGAAAAGAGGCAGTTCATCGCAGAGAAGACAATCTCCCAATCAAGGTATGCAATCTGAAATGAATGATTCAAAGAGTTGTTTTTATTGTGGTCGACCTAGGCATATTGTTAAAGACTATCATAAGAAGAAAAGTGATGAGGCTAGGAATAAACCTAGAACACATTCAGTCATTATGCAGAAAAATCGTCAAATCATGATCTCATATTATTTATTGCTAGTGATGATATTGATGAACCCCCAAATTTTGAATCATGGGATCTTAGGTTGTTTGTGTCTAACGCTTCTTTATCTACTAAAGCAGATGATTATGATGTCTGGTTTGTGGATTTTGGAGCATCAATACATATGACTTGTAATAAAAATTGGTATGCTAATTTTAAAGAAACACAGAATGGTGCCAGCGTATATTTTGGAGATGACCGCGCTCATCAGATCAAGGGATATGGAGAAATTCATGTGACATTGTGGAATGGTACAGTTCGTCACATTCGCAATGTTGTTTATGTGCCAGGAATAAAGAAAAAAATGATCTTTGTGTCCACCATTACAGATCAGAACTTGAAGGTTGAATTCTTCAAGAATTATTGCATAGTGAAGGATCTGTTGGACCACTTCCAAACTGTTGCAACGAGAGTGAGAGTAGGAGGCCTATAAAAACTTGATGTTACCAGCAAATCACATCACGCACTGACTTCTGCAACTATGCCAACATAGATTCTTTGGCATCAAAGGTATGGACACATCAATCATCCTGATTTATTGTTATTACAGAAAAATAATATGGTTGAAGGACTTCCCATGTTAAAGAATGAAAAGGTTTCTTGTGATGGATGTGCATTAGGAAAGATGCACAAAGTTGAATTCCCCTCTAATCCTGATAGGAAAAGGAAAGATGTTTTAGATATTGTGCATATTGATGTTTGTGGCCCTATGCAGACTAGGTCTTTAGGAGGTGCATTTTACTTTCTATTATTTATTGATGATTGCACGAGATAGACATGGGTTTTCTTCCTTAGACAAAAAAGTGATGTTTTCGAGAATTTTAAGGAATTCAGAACCATGGTGGAAATGCTGATAGGAAAATCCATCAAAAGCCTTCGTTAAGATCATGGGGGAGAGTATAAATCAGGGGACTTCAACAAATATTGAAAAGATCATGGAATAGTACAATAGTTTACAGTACCTCACACTCCACTACAGAACGGGGTCACTGAAAGGAAAAAAAAAACTCTGGTAGAGTGTGCACACAGTATGATTAAAGGTAAGAATCTCTCAAGTGAATTTTGGGCTGAAGCCATAAATACTGCAGTTTATTTAAAGAATAGAAGTCCAACAAGGTGTCTTGATAATGTTACTCCTTTTGAGGACTTGTATGGTTCCAAACCTGCAGTTCATAATTTGAAAGTATTTGGGTGTAAGGATTTTGCTCATATTCCTAAGGAAAATAGGAGGAAACTAGACGCTAAAGCCATTAAATGTATTTTCATTGGGTATTGTTCTGAATTTAAAGCATACAAATTGTTTGATCCTGTTACTCACAAAGTATTTGCAAGTAGAGATGTACTTTTCCATGAGTAGGAAGTAGGAAATCATGGCGACAATAGTCAGGAGGAATGGCAGAGACTTCTTGATGAAGGAGTTAAATAAGAGAAGCAACAGCATCCCAAACAACAATAGCCATCCCCGCAGCAAGAATAGCAGCAACAACAACAAGGACTCAGTGATATGTACAATTCAAGTAGTCACAATTCACCTAGAGGTGAATATAGATATTCACAAAGTGGGGAGGAAGATAATCAGTTGAGAAGATCTTCATGAAAATTCAGCTTCTTGAGAGGTATAAAGACTATCCCCTAATGAGTAGCATTTCAAATTTCATTGAACCCATGAGTTTTGATGAAGATAATGAACATGATGAATGGAGAAATGAAATGGACGAAGAATATGAACCTATAATGAAAAACAATACGTGGGAATGGACTGAATTGCCTAAACATAAGAAGCCCATTGGATGAAAATGGATATACAAACCCAAGTTTAAATTAGATGGTAGTATAGATAAGTATAAGGCTAGACTGGTGGCAAAGGGGTATTCACAAACAAAAGGTATTGACTAAGATGAAACATTTTCACCAGTAGCTAAATTGAATATTATCAGAATGTTAATTGTTTTAGCTACAAAGTACCATTGGAAGCTACACCAGTTAGATGTTAAATCTTCATTTTTGAATGGTGAGTTAAAGGAAGAGGCTTACCTTACTCAACCTGAAGGGTTTTTGGAAAAAGGGCAAGAACACTTAGTGTGTAAGTTAAAGAAAGCATTGTATGGACTAAAACAGACACCTAGGTTATGGTATGAGAAGATAGACTCTTTATTTCTTCAACAGGGTTTTATGAGGAACAAAAGTGATCCAAATCTATATACCAAATTGGATGAGAAGGGGTATATAGTATTGATTTCCTTATATGTTGATGATTTTATAATTATAGGAAATTCAGAGAAATTAATTGATGAAATCAAGGAGCAGTTGTCACAGGTATTTGAAATAAAAGTTCTTGGTGAGTTACATTACTGCCTAGGTCTTGAAGTTTGGAGAAATGCATGCCAAACTTTTGTTTGTCAGAGTAAGTATATCATAGAAATACTTAAGAGATTTAAAATGGATCAGTGTAAGTCTTCTAGTGTTCCCATGCAACAGAATGTGAAACTTTCTTGTGATGATGGTTCAAATCAGGTGAATGGCACTATGTATAGACAGATGGTGAGTAGTTAGAATTATCTCACCACAACTAGACCTGATATTTCATATTATGTGAGTTTGTTAAGTCAGTTAATGGTGAAACCTCATGAAAGCCATTCAAATGCAGCAAAGTAAGTACTTAGGTATCTAAAAGGTACACTTGATTATGGTATTAAATATACTGATGCATCTGATGTTGATTTGATAGGTTACTCAGATTCTGATTGGGTTGGCAATCCAGAGGATCGAAGATAAACCACTGGATATGCATTTGGCATTGGATCTGGGGTTGTTTCATGGAGCAGTAAATTGCATCCTATTGTATCTTTGTCTTCTACTAAAGCAGAATATAAAGCCTTGTGTAAAGCAACTTGTGAAGTTGTTTGGTTAAGAAGACTTCTTCAAGATGTTGGAGAATAATGACAGGAACCTACAATGATCAAACATGATAATCAAAGTTCAATAAATATTGCAAATAATCCAATTTTTCATGCAAGGAAAAAGCATGTTGAAGATCAGTTTCATTTTGTTAGAGAAAAGTTGCAGTCAAATGAAATAGCTCTTATGTATTGTAATAATAGTGAAAATGGTGCTGATATTTTCACTAAGCCTCTTGGAAAGATTAATTTTGAGTTGTTTAGGGAGATGTTAGGTGTAGAAGTCAATTCGTTCTCCATTAAGGGGGAGACTTGGAAATAATGGAGTAAGCGCTAGTTGTAAGCGACAGTTCTAAGAGTCAGTTGTAGTTGAGAGTCTAGTTGTCTTTGGTTTACATGTAACCAACTCAGTAGAGACTTTTCCTATTTAAGAATGTAATCAGTCTTCATTGCATAATAGAGAACTGAGCATAGCCTCACCGTGTGTTTGTTTAGCATATTTTAACTTAGTATCAGAGCCACGGGGAGAGGTGCGTAAATCTATGGAGGTCCACAAGTCCCTCCTCTGGTAGGGTGCGGCGGCATAGTACTGGCCCTTTTCGCACATCTGAAATACTAAAATTTCTACAGAGTGGTTGAAATTACAGTGAGGATATATCTGAAGATTTCCGCAACCCAAGGAGCACATGAGGTGCGGACTCCCCGCAGTCCACTGAAGCGTGAGGTGCGGAAACTTTTGTTGTTGCGTAGGTTGGGGAAGAAGTGGTTGCATGAATTTTATATGCATGAAGATTTATTTCTTGTGCATGCTTGCATGAGGACGGGTGGAGTTTTCCAGCCCCATTTAGTTGAGGTTTAGTTGGTAAAGCATGATTTTTTTTTAGATCGGGTGCATGCGTGGGATTTTGAGTGAGGTAACGTGAGGCCGATCCCAGATCTGGTATTAACGTGAGAAAATAGTATTGTTGAGTGTGGATGTGGCTGCAAGATTTGGCGTGAGCGTGGATGTGGCTACAAGATTTGGTTAAATTGCATGGGTAAGCTTGTTTGATGCGTGGATGCCACGATTTCCTTAAACTAAGTTTGTTTATTTTATGAAAGGCTTAAGAAGGGTGCCACGATTTGCATGGGGTTGGAGCATTTGTGTAAAGGACATCATTATTAAAGTGGATATTAAACTTTATTTGTGAGGTGAATGATTTAAAAGTGCATATTTTCTTGTGAGTTCTATTAAAGTGAGGTATAGTTTGTTTTTATTAAAGTGAAGTTTTCTTATGATTATTATTAAAAATCATAAAGGTGGAGTTTTTATTATTAAAAGTGGATGCATGTGTGAGGTTCAAAATTTATGTGGGATATTAAAGTTTAAAAAAGGTGGATAGTTTGGTTATTAAGGTGCATGCATGATTTAAGCTCAGTACAAAGATAGAGTTGGATCACTGGATCCGAAGGCAGAGTGACAGACTGCTCAACACAGGCCAAAACTCGACAGAAAGTTGCATATCCTTGGTGTTTTACTTGTAGAGAATATATTGCAACAATGGCGAATCTGCTGGTAGAGACCTACCTCAACGAAGCCAACAAGTTAGATGGCTCGAACTTCATTAACTAGAAATTCAATATGCAGACGCTCATGGAAGGCTATGGTGTCTGGAACATTGTGAAGGGAACTGAACTGAAACCTGATGCAGCTGCTGGTGCGACAACAACATAGATCTAATATTGGGATAAGCGTGAAAAAAAGGGAAAGGTATTGTTGCACATGTCAGTTAAAGATAACATAATTCCACATATTAGAGATGCTACAACTTCTTCTGCAACATGGACAACGCTTAAATCATTGTATGAAACTAGCAACACAAATCGCATTTTGTTATTGAAAACTAAATTGCTAGGCATTAAAATGGATGGAAATGAATTTGTTAGTTCATTTTTGGGTCGTATTAAAGAGGTGAAAGACAAGCTAGTAAATATAGGGGAAATTTTTTCCAAGACTGACCTGGTCACTATTACCTTAAATGGTATGCTAGAAGATTATCATATGTTCATAATAGGTCTCGCAGCAAGGGAGAAACCTCCTACATTTGAAGAATTGAGAGGTATTTTGATGCAAGAGGAAGAGAGGCATGGGAACCTGAAGCCTCAGAATAAATATTTGGCACTGTGGTCAAATAAGAGATCTGCAAGAAGGAGCTCATGAGAAAGAGGTACAAGAGGAAGTTCATGGCAGAGAGGCGGTTCATGGAAAAGAGGCAGTTCATCGCAGAGAAGACAATATCCAAATCAAGGTATGCAATCTGACAGGAATGATTCAAAGAGTTGTTATTATTGTGGTTGACCTTGACATATTGTTAAAGACTTTCATAAGAAGAAAAATGATGAGGCTAGGAATAAACCTATAACACATTCAGGTCATTATGCAGAAAAATCGTCAAATCATGATCTCGGATTATTTATTGCTAGTGATGACATTGATGAACCTCCAAATTTTGAATCACGAGATCTTAGGTTGTTTGTGTCTAATGTTGCTTTATCTGCTGAAAAGGATGATTGTGATGCCTGTTTTGTGGATTCCAGAGCATCAGTACATATGAATTGTAATAAAAATTGGTATGCTAATTTTAAAGAAACACATAATGGTGCCAGCATATATCTTGGAGATGACCGCACTCATCGGATCAAGGGATATGGAGACATTCCTGTGACATTGTTGAATGGTACAGTTCATCACATTCACAATGTTGTTTATGTGCTATAAATGAAGAAAAATTTGATCTTTGTGTCCACCATTAGAGATCAGAACTTCAAGGTTGAATTCTTCAAGAATTATTGCATAGTGAAGGATCTGTTGGAACACTTCCAAACCGTTGCAACGAGAGTCAGAGAAGGAGACCTATAGAAGCTTGATGTTACCAGAAAAGCACATCACGCACTGAATTCTACAATTATGCCAACAGAGATTCTTTGGCATCAAAGGTATGGACACATAAATCATCCTGATTTATTGTTATTACTGAAAAAGAATATGGTTGAAGGACTTCCCATGTTAAAGAATGAAAACTTTGCTTGTGATGGATGTGCATTAGGAAATATGCACAGAGATGAATTCCCCTCTAATCCTGATAGGAAAACAAAAGATGTTTTAGATCTTGTGCATACTGATGTTTGCAGGCCTATGCAGAATAGGTCTTTAGGAGGTGCATTTTACTTTTTGTTATTTATTGATGATTGCACGAGATACACATGGGTTTACTTCCTTAGATGAAAAAGTGATGTTTTTGAGTGCTTTAAGGAATTCAGAACCATGGTGGAAAAGAAGATAGGAAAATCCATCAAAATCCTCTGTTCAGATCAAGAGGGAGAGTATAAATCAGGGGACTTCAACAAATATTGCAAATATCATGGAATAGTACAAAAGTTTACAATACCTCACACTCTACAGCAGAACGACGTCATTGAAAGGAAAAACAGAACTCTAGTAGAGTGTGCACGTAGTATGATGAAAGGTAAGAATCTCTCAAATGCATTTTGGGTTGAAGCCATAAATACTGTAGTTTATTTAAAGCATAGAAGTCCAACAAGGTGTCTTGATAATGTTACTCCTTTCGAGGCCTTGCATGGTTCCAAACCTACAGTTCATAATTTGAAAGTACTTGGGTGTAAGGATTTTGCTCATATTCCAAAGGAGAATAGGAGGAAACTATACACTAAAGCCATTAAATGCATTTTCATTGGGTATTATTTTGAATTTAAAGCATACAAACTGTTTAATCCTACTACTCACAAAGTATTTGCAAGTAGAGATGTACTTTTCAATGAGTAGGAAGCAGAAAATCATGACAACAACAGTCATGAGGAATGGTAGAGACTTCTTAATGAAGGAGTTAAAGAAGATCATCAACAACAACCATCCCCGCAGTGAAAGAAGCAACAGCAGCAGCAAGAAGGACTCGTTGATATGGATAATTCAAGCAGTTACAGTTCACCTAGAGGTGAAGACAGATCTTCACAAAGTGCGGAGGAAGATAATCAGTTGAGAAAATATTCAAGACAAATTCGGCTTCTTGAGAAGTATAAAGACTATTCCCTAATGAGTAGCATTTAAAATGTCATTGAACCCATGAGTTTTGATGAAGCTAATGAACATGATGAATGGAGAAATGCAATGGAGGAAGAATATGAATCTATAATGAAAAACAATACTTGTGAATTGACTGAATTGCCTAAACATAAGAAGCCCATTGTATGAAAATGGATATACAAACCCAAGTTTAAATCAGATGGTAGTATAGATAAGTATAAGTCTAGACTGGTGGCAAAGGGGTATTCACAAACAAAAGGTATTGACTATGCTGAAACATTTGCACCAGTAGCTAAATTCAATACTATTATAATGTTAATTGCTTTAGCTACAAAGTACCATTGGAAGATGCACCAGTTAGATGTTAAATCTGCATTTTTTAATGGTGAGTTAAAGGAAGAGGTTTACCTTACTCAAAATGAAGGGTTTGTGGAAAAAGGGCAAGAACACTTAGTGTGTAAGTTAAAGAAAGCATTGTATGGACTAAAACAGACACCTATGTCATGGTATGAGAAGATAGACTATTTCTTTCTTCAACAGGGTTTTATGAGGAACAAAAGTGATCCAAATTTGTATACCAAATTTGATGAGCAGGGGTATATAGTATTGATTTCCTTATATCTTGATGATTTGATAATTACAGGAAATGTAGAGAAATTAATTGATGAAATCAAGGAGCAGTTGTCACAAGTATTTGAAATTAAATATCTTGGTGAGTTACATTACTACCTAGGTCTTGAAGTTTGGAGAAATCCAGGCCAAACTTTTGTTTGTCAGAGTAATTATATCAGAGAAATACTTAAGATATTTAAAATGGATCAGTGTAAGTCTTCTAGTGTTCCCATGCAGTAGAATGTGAAACTTTCTTGTGATGATGGTTCCAAGTAGGTGAATGGCACTGTGTATAGACATATGGTGGGTAGTTTGAATTATCTGACCACAACCAGACCTGATATTTCATATTTTGTGAGTGTGTTAAGTTTATGGAGAAACCTCATGAAAGCCATTGGAATGCATCAAAGGCAGTACTCAGGTATCTAAAAGGTACACTTGATTATGGTATTAAATATACTGATGCATCTGATGTGGATTTGATAGGTTCCTCAGATTATGATTGGGTTGCCAATCCGGATGATCAAAGATCAACAACTGGATATGCGTTTGGCATTGGATCTGGGGTTGTTTCATGGAGTAGTAAAAGGAAGCCTACTGTATCTTTGTCTTCTATTGAAGCAAAATTTAAAGCCTTGTGTGCAACAACTTGTGAAGATGCCTGGTTAAGAAGACTTCTTCAAGATGCTGGAGAAGAAAAACAGGAACCTATGATGATCAAATGTGATAATCAAAGTTCAGTAAATATTGCGAAGAATCCAATTTTTCATGCAAGGACAAACCATGTTGAATCTCAGTTTCATTTTGTGAGAGAAAAGTTGCAGTCAAATAAAATAGCTCTTATGTATTATAATACTAGTGAAAATGTTGTTGATATTTTCACTAAGCCTCTTGGAAAGATTAAGTTTGAGTTTTTTAGGGATATGTTAGGTGTAGAAGTCAATCCATACCCCATTAAGCGGGAAACTTGGAAATAATGGAGTAAGCGCCAGTTGTAAGCGCCAGTTCTAAGAGTCAGTTGTAGTTGAGAGTCTAGTTGTCTTTGGTTTGCATGTAACTAACTCAGTAGAGTCTTTTCCTATTTAAGAATGTAATCATTCTTCATTGCATAATAGAGAAGTGAGAGTAGCCTCATTGTGTGTTTGTTTAGCATATTTTAACTTGGTATCAGAGCCATGGGAAGAGGTGCATAAATCTCTGGAGGTACGAGGTCCCTCCTCTGGTAGGGTGTGGTGGCACAGTACTGGCCCTCTCCGCACATATGAAATAAAAAAAAATCCGCAGACTGGTTGAAATTACAGTGCGGATATATTTGAAGATTTCCACAACCCAAGGAGCACGTGAGGTGTGGACTCCCCGTAGTCCACTGAAGTGTGAGGTGCCGAAATTTTTTTTGTTTCACAGGCTGGGTAAGAAGTGGTTGCGTGAATTTTAAATGCATGAAGATTTATTTATTTTTCATTCATGCATGAGGATGGGTGGAGTTTGCCAGCCCCGTTTGGTTGAGGTTTAGTCGGTAAAGCGTGAGTTTTTTTTAGATCTGTTGCATGCGTGGGCTTTTGAGTGAGGTAACGTGAGGCTAATTCTTGATCTGGTATTAGCGTGAGAAAAGAGTATTGTTGAGCGTGGATGTGGCTACAAGATTTGGAGTGAGCGTGGATGTGGCTGCAAGATTTAGTTAAATTGCATGGGTGAGCTTGTTTGATGCATGGATGCCATGATTTCCTTAAACTAAGTTTGTTTTATTTTATGAAAGGTTTAAGAAGGGTGCCACGATTTGCATGGAGTTGGAGCGTATGTGTAAAGGAGATGATTATTAAAGTGGATATTAAACTTTATGTGTGAGGTGAATGATTTAAAAGTGCATATTTTCTTGTGAGTTATATTAAAGTGAGGTATACTTTGTTTTTATTCAAGTGAAGATTTCTTATGATTATTATTAAAAATCATAAAGGTGGAGTTTTTATTATTAAAAGTGGATGCATGTGTGAGGTTCAAACTTTATGTGGGATATTAAAGTTTAAAAAAGGTGGATATTTTGAATATTAAGGTGCATGCATGATTTAATCTCAGTACAGAGATGGAGTTGGATCAGTGGATCCGAAGGCAGAGCGACGAACTGCTCAACACAGGCGAAAACTTGACGTAAAGTTGCATATCCTTGGTGTTTTACTTGCAGAGAATATCTTGCAACAATGGATAATCCACTGGTAGAGACCTAACTCAACGAATCCAACAAATTAGATGGCACAAACATGCACAGAAATGAATTCCCCTCTAATCCTGATAGGAAAAGGAAAGACGTTTTAGATCCTATGCATACTGATGTTTGCAGGCCTATGCAGACTAGGTCTTTAGTAGGTGCATTTTACTTTGTATTATTTATTGATGATTGCACGAGACACACATGGGTTTACTTCCTTTGATGAAAAAGTGATGTTTTTTAGTACTTTAAGGAATTTAGAACCATGGTGGAAAAGCAGACAGGAAAATCCATGAAAATCCTCCGTTCAGATCAAGGGGGAGAGTATAAATTAGGGGACTTCAACAAATATTGCAAAGATCATGGAATAGTACAATAGCTTACAGTACCTCAAACTCCAGAGCAGAACGAGGTCGCTGAAAGGAAAAACAAAACTCTGGTAGAGTGTGCACGCAGTATGATGAAAGGTAAGAATCTCTCAAATGCATTTTGGGTTGAATCCATAAATATTGCAATTTATTTAAAGAATAGAATTTCAACAAGGTGTCTTGATAATGTTACTCCTTTGAAGGCCTTGTATGGTTCCAAACCTGCAGTTCATAATTTGAAAGTATTTGGGTGTAAGGATTTTTCTCATATTCCAAAGGAGAATAAAAGGAAACTAGACGTGAAAGGCATTAAATCTATTTTCATTGGGTATTGTTATGAATTTAAAGCATACAAACTGTATTTGGTAGTAGAGATGTACTTTTCCATGAGAAGGAAGCATGAAATTATGAAAACAACAGTCATTAGGAATGGGAGAGACTTCTTGATGAAGGAGTTAAATAAGAGCAACAGCAGTAGCCCACATAGAAATAGCCATCCCTGCAACGACAGCAGAAGGAACAACAACAAGAAGGACTCAATGATATGGACAATTCAAGTAGTCACAGTTCACCTAGAGATGAAGACAGATCTTCACAAAGTGGGGAGGAAGATAATCAGTTGAGAAGATCTTCACGACAAATTCATCTTCCTGAGAGGTATAAAGACTATGCCCTAATGAGTAGCATTTCAAATGTCATTGAACCCATGAGTTTTGATGAAACTAATGAACATGATGAATGGAGAAAAGCAATGGAGGAAGAATATGAATCTATAATGAAAAACAATACTTTGGAATTGATTGAATTGCCTAAACAAAAGAAGCACATTGGATGCAAATGGATATACAAACCCAAGTTTAAATCAGATGGTAGTATAGATAAGTATAAGGCCAGATTGGTGGCAAAGGGGTATTCACAAACAGAAGGTATTGACTATGCTGAAACATTTGCACTAGTAGCTAAATTAAATACTATCAGAATGTTAATTGCTTTAGCTACAAAGTACCATTGGAAGCTACACCAGTTAGATGTTAAATCTGCATTTTTGAGTGGTGAGTTAAATGAAGAGGTTTACCTTACTCAACTTGAAGGGTTTGTGGAAAAAGGGCAAGAACACTTAGTGTGTAAGTTAAAGAAAGAATTGTATGGACTAAAACAGACACCTAGGTCATGGTATGAGAAGATAGAGTCTTTCTTTCTTCACTAGGGTTTTATGAGAAACAAAAGTGATCCAAATCTGTATACCAAATTTGATGAGCAAGGGTATATAGTATTGATTTCCTTATATGTTGATGATTTGATAATTACAGGAAATGCAGAGAAATTAATTGATGAAATCAAGGAGAAGTTGTAACAGGTATTTGAAATGAAAGATCTTAGTGAGTTACATTACTACCTAGGTCTTGAAGTTTGGAGAAATGTAGGCCAAAATTTTGTTTGTCAGAGTAAGTATATCAGAGAAATACTTAAGAGATTTAAAATGAATCAGTGTAAGTCTTCTAGTGTTCCCGTGCAGTAGAATGTGAAACTTTCTTGTGATGATGGTTCGAAGGAGGTGAATGGCACTTTGTATAGATAGATGGTGGGTAGATTGAATTATCTCACCACAACCAGACCTGATATTTCATATTTTGTGAGTGTGTTAAGTCAGTTTATGGAGAAACCTCATGAAAGCCATTGGAATGCAGCAAAGGAAGTACTCAGGTATCTAAAAGGTACACTTGATTATGGTATTAAATATACTGATGCATCTGATGTTGAGTTGACAGGTTACTCATATTCTGATTGGGTTGGCAATTTGGATCATCAAAGATCAACCACTGGATATGCGTTTGGAATTGGATCCGAGGTTGTTTCATGGAGTAGTAAAAAGAAGCCTATTGTATCTTTGTCTTCTACTGAACCAGAATATAAAACCTTGTGTGCAACAACTTGTGAAGTTGTTTGTTTAAGAAGAGTTCTTCAATATGTTGGATAAGAATGACAGGAACCTACGATGATCAAATGTGATCATCAAAGCTCAATAAATATTGCGAAGAATCTGATTTCTCATGCAAGGACAAAGCATGTTGAAGATCAGTTTCATTTTGTTAGAGAAAAGTTGCAGTCAAATGAAATAGCTCTTATGTATTTTAATACTGGTGAAAATGTTGTTGATATTTTCACTAAGCCTCTTGGAAAGATTAAGTTTGAGTTGTTTAGGGATATGTTAGGTGTAGAAGTCAATCCATTCTCCATTAAGGGGGAGACTTGGAAATAATGGAGTAAGCACCAGTAGTAAGCGCCAGTTGTAAGTGATAGTTCTAAGAGTCAGTTGTAGTTGAGATTCTAGTTGTCCTTGGTTTGCATGTAACCGACTCAATAGAGTCTTTTCCTATTTAAGAATGTAATCAGTCTTCATTGCATAATAGAGAAGTGAGGGCAGCCTCATTGTGTGTTTTTTTAGCATATTTTAACTTGGTATTAGAGCCACAAGGAGAGGTGCGTAAATCACTGGAGGTACGGAGGTCCCTCCTCTGGTAGGGTGTGGCAACATAGTACTAGCCATTTCTGCACATCTGAAATACTAAAATTTCCACAGACTGGCTGAAATTATAGTGTGGATATATTTGAATATTTCTGCAACCCAAGGAGCACGTGAGGTGTTGACTCCCTGCAGTCCATTGAAGCGTGAGGTGGGGAAACTTTTGTTGTTGCGCAGGCTGGGTAAGAAGTGGTTGCGTGAAGTTTATATGCGTAAAGATTTATTTCTTTTGCATGCATGCGTGAGGACGGGTGGAGTTTGGCCGCCCTATTTAGTTGAGGTTTAGTCGGTAAAGCATGATTTTTTTTTAGATCGGGTGCATGCATGGGATTTTGATTGAGGTAATGTGAGGCCGATCCCGGATCTAGTATTAGCATGAGCCAATAGTTATTTTGAGCATGGATGTGGCTCCAAGATTTGGTGTGAGCGTGGATGTGGCTGCATGATTTGGTTAAATTGCATGGGTGAGCTTGTTTGTTTTGTGGATGCCATGATTTCCTTAAAGTAAGTTTGTTTTATTTTATGAAAGTTTTAAGAAGGGTGCCACGATTTGCATGGAGTTGGAGCGTATGTGTAAAGGAAAACATTATTAAATATGATATTAAACTTTATGCGTGAGGTGAATGATTTAAAAGTGCATATTTTCTTGTGAGTTATATTAAAGTGAGGTATACTTTGTTTTTATTAAAGTGAAGTTTTCTTATGATTATTATTAAAAATCATAAAGGTGGAGTTTTTATTATTAAAAGTGGATGCATGTGAGAGGTTTAAACTTTATGTGGGACATTAAAGTTTAAAAAAGGTGGATATTTTGGATATTAAGGTGCATGCATGATTTAATCTCAGTACAGAGATAGAGTTGGATCAGTGGATTCGAAGGCAGTGCAACATACTACTCAACACAAGTGAAAACAAGATGGAAAGTTGCATACCCTTGGTGTTTTACTTGCAGAGAATATCTTGCAACAATGGCGAATCCCCTGGTAGAGACCTACCTCAACAAAGCCAACAAGTTAGATGGATCAAACTTCATTAACTGGAAATTCAAGATGCAGGCGCTCATGGAAGGCTATGGTGTCTGGAACATTGCGAAGGGAACTGAGCTGAAACCTGATACGGATACTGGTGCAATAGAAACACAGATCCAAGATTGGGAGAAGCGCGAAAACAAGGCAAAGGTATTGTTGCACATGTTAGTTAAAGATAAAATAATTCCACATATTAGAGACGCGACAACTTCTGCTGCAACATGGAAAACTCTTAAAGCATTGTATGAAACTAGCAAAACAAATTGCATTTTGTTCCTTAAAAATAAATTGCTAGGAATTAAAATGGATGGAAATGAATCTGTTAGTTCATTTTTGGATCATATTAAAGAGGTGAAAGACAAGCTAATAAATATAGTGGAAACTGTTTCCAGCATTGACCTGGTCACTATTACCTTAAATGTTATGCTAGAAGATTATCATATGTTCATAACAGGTCTCGCAGTAAGGGGGAAACCTCCTACGTTTGAAGAACTGACTGGTATTTTCCTGCAACAGGAAGAGAGGCGTGGGAATCTGAACCTCAGAATAAATATTTGGCACTGTGGCCAAATAAGATAGCTGCGAGAAGGAGATAAGGAGAAAGAGGCAGAGTAGGCAGTTCATGGCAGAGAGGCGGTTCATGGAAAAGAGGCAGTTCATCGCAGAGAAGACAATGTCCAAATCAAGGTATGCAATCTGAGAGGAATGATTCAAAGAGTTTTTTTTATTGTGGTCAACCTGGACATATTGTTAAAGACTGTCATTCGAAGAAAAGAGATGAGGCTAGTAATAAACCTAGAACACATTCAAGTCATTATGCAGAAAAATCGCCAAATCATGATCTCAGATTATTTATTTCTAGTGATGATATTGATGAACCCCCAAATTTTGAATCACGAGATCTTAGGCTTTTTGTGTCTAACGCTGCTTTATCTGCTGAAACGAATGATCCTGATGCCTGGTTTGTGGATTCCGAAGCATCAGTACATATGACATGTAATAAAAATTGGTATGTTAATTTTAAAGAAACACAGAATGGTGCCAACATATATCTTGCAGATGATTGCGCTCATCAGATCAAGGGATATGGAGACATTCCTGTGACATTGCCAAATGGTACAGTTTGTCACATTCACAATGTTGTTTATGTGCCAAGAATAAAGAAAAATTGATCTTTGTGTCCACCATTACAGATCAGAAATTGAAGGTTGAATTCTTCAAGAATTATTGCATAGTGAAGGATCTGTTGGACCACTTCCAAACTGTTGCAATAGGAGCCAGAGTAGGAGGCCTATACAAACTTGATGTTACCAGCAAAGAACATCGTGAAATGACTTCTACAACTATGCCAACAAAGATTCTTTGGCATCAAAGGTATGGACACATCAATCATCCTGATTTATTGTTATTACAGAAAAAGAATATGGTTGAAGGACTTCACATGTTAAAGAATGAAAAGGTTTCTTGTGATGGATGTTCATTAGGAAATATGAACAGAGATGAATACCCCTCTAATCATGATAGGAAAAGGAAAGATGTTTTATATCTTGTGCATATTGACATTTGTGTGCCTATGCAGACTTGGTCTTTAGGAGGTGCATTTTACTTTATGTTATTTATTGATGATTGCACGAGATACACATGGGCTTACTTCCTTAGACGACAAAGTGATGTTTTCGAGCACTTTAAGGAATTCAGAAACATGGTGGAAAAGAAGACAAGAAAATGCATCAAAATCCTCCATTCAGATTAAGGGGGAGAGTATAAATCAGGGGACTTCAACAAATATTGCAAGGATCATGGAATAGTACAATAGTTTATAGTACCTCACACTCCATAGCAGAACAGGGTCGCTGAAAGGAAAAAGAGAGCTCTGGTAGAGTGTGCACGCATTATGATGAAAGGTAAGAATCTCTCAAATGCATTTTGGGTTGAAGCCATAATTACTACAGTTTATTTAAAGAATAGAAGTCCAACAAGGTGTCTTGATAATGTTACTCCTTTCTAGGCCTTGTATGGTTCCACACCTCCAGTTCATAATTTGAAAGTATTTGGGTGTAAGGATTTTGCTCATATTCCAAAGGAGAATAGGAGAAAACTAGACACTAAAGCCATTATATGTATTTTCATTGGGTATTGTTATGAATTTAAAGAATACAAACTGTTTGATCCTGCTACTCAAAAAGTATTTGCAAGTAGAGATGTACTTTTGCATGAGAAGGAAGCAGGAAATCATGATGACAACAGTCATGAGGAATGGCAGAGACTTCTTGGTGAAGGATTTAAACAAGAGAAGCAGTAGCATCCCACACAGTAGTATCCATCAATGCAGCGACAACAATAGCAGCAGTATCAAGAAGGACTCAATGATACAGACAATTCAAGTAGTCACAGTTCACCCAGAGGTGAAGATAGATCTTCACAAAGTGGGGAGAAAGATAATCAGTTGAGAAGATCTTCACGACAAATTCAGCTTCCTAAGATGTATAAAGACTATGACCTAATGAGTACCATTTCAAATGTCATTGAACCCATGAGTTTTGATGAAGCTAGTGAACATGATGAATGGAGAAATGCAATGGAGGAAGAATATGAATCTATAATGAAAAACAATACTTGGGAATTGACTGAATTGCCTAAACATAAGAATCCCATTGGATGCAAATGGATATACAAACCCATGTTTAAATCAGATGGTAGTATAGATAAGTATAAGGCTACACTGGTGGCAAAGGGGTATTCACAAACAAACTGTATTGACTATGCTGAAACATTTGCACCAGTAGCTAAATTGAATACTATCAGAATGTTAATTGTTTTAGCTACAAAGTACCATTGGAAGCTACACCAGTTAGATGTTAAATGTTCATTTTTGAATGGTGAGTTAAAGGAAGAGGTTTACCTTACTCAACCTGAATGGTTTGTGCAAAAAGGGAAAGAAAACTTGGTGTGTAAGTTAAAGAAAGCATTGTATGGACTAAAACAGACACCTAGGTCATGGTATGAGAAGATAGAATCTTTCTTTCTTCAACAGGTTTTTATGAGGAACAAAAGTGATCCAAATCTGTATAACAAATTTGATGAGCAGGGGTATATAGTATTGATTTCCTTATATGTTGATGATTTGATAATTACAGGAAATGCAGAGAAATTAATTGATGAAATCAAGGAGTAGTTGTCACAGGTATTTGAAATGAAATATCTTGGTGAGTTACATTACTGCCTAGGTCTTGAAGTTTGGAGAAATGCAGGCCAAAATTTTGTTTGTCAAAGGAAGTATATCAGAGAAATACTTAAGAGATTTAAAATGGATCAGTGTAAGTCTTCTAGTGTTCTCATGCAGCAGAATGTGAAACTTTCTTGTGATGATGGTTAGAAGGAGGTGAATGGCACTATGTATAGACAGATGGTGGGTAGTTTGAGTTATCTCACCACAACTAGACCTGATATTTCATATTATGTGAGTGTGTTAAGTCATTCTATGACGAAACCTCATGAAATCCATTGGAATGTAGCAAAGGCAGTACTTAGGTATCTAAAAGGTACACCTGATTATGGTATTAAATATACTGATGCATCTGATGTTGAGTTGACAGGTTACTCAGATTCTTATTGGGATGTCAATCTGGATGATCGAATATCAACCACTGGATATGCATTTGGCATTGGATCTTGGGTTGTTTCATGGAGCAGTAAAAAGAAGTCTACTATATATTTGTCTTCTACTGAAGCAGAATATAAAGCCTTGTGTGCAACAACTTGTGAAGTTGTTTGGTTAAGAACACTTCTTCAAGATGTTGGAGAAGAATGACAAGAACCTACGATGATCAAATGTGATAATCAAAGTTCAATAAATATTGCGAAGAATCCGATTTTTCATGGAAGGACAAAGCATGTTGAAGCTCAGTTTCATTTTGTTAGAGAATAATTGCAGTCAAATGAAATATCTCTTATGTATTGTAATACTAGAGAAAATGTTGTTGATATTAGCACTAAGCCTCTTGGAAAGATTAAGTTTGAGTTGATTAGAGATATGTTAGGTGTAAAATTCAATCCATCCTCCATTAAGGGGGAGACTTGGAAATAATGGAGTAAGCGCCAGTTCTAAGAGTTAGTTGTAGCTGAGAGTCTAGTTGTCTTTGGTTTGCATGTAACTGACTCAGTAGAGTATTTTCCTATTTAAGAATGTAATTAGTCTTCATTGCATAATAGAGAAGTTAGTGTAGCCTCACCATGTCTTTGTTTATCATATTTTAACATGGTATCAGAGCCACGGGGAGAGGTGCGTAAAGATATGGTGGTACGCAGGTCTCTCCTCTAGTAGGGTGCGGCGGCTGGGTACTGGCTCGTTCCACACATCTGAAATACTAAAATTTCTACAGACTGGATGAAATTACAGTGTGGATATATTTGAAGATTTATACAACCTAGGGAGCATGTGAGGTGCGAACTCCTCGCAGTCCACTGAAGCGTGAGGTGCAGAAACTTCTGTTGTTGTGCAGGTTGGGTAAGAAGTGGTTGCATAAAGATTATTTCTTTTGCATGGATGCGTGAGGACGAGTGGAGTTTCCCAGCCTCGTTTAGTTGAGGTTTAGTTGGTAAAGCGTGAATTTTTTTAGATCGGCTGCATGCGTGGGATTTTGAGTGAGGTGACGTGCAGCCGATCCCGGATCTAGTATTAGTGTGAGAAAATAGTATTGTTGAGCATGGATGTGGCTGGAAGATTTGGCGTGAACGTGGATGTGGCTGCAAGATTTGGTTAAATTGCATGGGTGAGCTTGTTTGACGTATGGATGCCACGATTTCCTTAAAGTAAGTTTGTTTTATTTTATCAAAGGTTTAAAAAGGGTGCCATGATTTGCATGGAGTTGGAGCATATGTGTAAAGGATATCATTATTCAAGTGGATATTAAACTTTATGTGTGAGGTGAATGATTTAAAAGTGCATATTTTATTGTGAGTTATATTAAAGTGAGGTATACTTTGTTTTTATTAAATTGAATTTTTCTTATGATTATTATTAAAAATCGTAATGGTGGATTTTTTATTATTAAAAGTGGATGCATGTGTGAAGTTTAAACTTTATGTGGAATATTAAAGTTTTAAAAAGGTGGATATTTTGGATATTAAGGTGCATGCATGATTTAATCTCGGTACAGAGATATAGTTGGATCACTGGATCCGAAGCCAGAGCGACAGACTGCTCAACACAGGCCAAAACTCGATGAAAAGTTGCATATCCTTGGAGTTTTACTTGCAGAGAATATCTTGCAACAATGGTGAATCCGCTGGCAGAGACCTACCTCAACGAAGCCAACAAGTTAGATGGATCGAACTTCATTAACTAGAAATTCAAGATGCATACGCTCATGGAAGCCTATGGTGTCTGGAACATTTCAAAGGGAACTAAACTGAAACCTGATGCGGTTGTTGGTGCAACAGCAACACATATCCAAGATTGGGAGAAGTGTAAAAACAAGGCAAAGTTATTGTTGCACATGTCAGTTAAAGATAGCATAATTCCACAAATTAGAGACGCTACAACTTTTGTTGCAATATGGACAGCGCTTAAAGCATTGTATGAAGCTAGCAACACAAATCACATTTTGTTCCTGAAAACTAAATTGCTAGGCATTAAAATGGATGGAAATGAATGTGTTAGTTCATTTTTGGGTCGTCTTAAAGAGGTGAAAGATAAGATAGTAAATATAGGGGAAATTCTTTCCAACACTAACCTGGTCACTATTACCTTAAATGGTATGCTAGAAGATTATCATATGTTCATAATAGGTCTCGCGGCAAGGGAGAAACCTCCTACGTTTGAAGAACTGACAGGTATTTTTCTGCAAGAGGAAGAGATTCATGGGAACCTAAAGCCGCAGAATAAATATTTGGCACTGTGGTCAAATAAGAGATCTGCGAGAAGGAGATCAGGAGAAAGAGGCAGAGGAGGCAGTTCATGGTAGAGAGGCGGTTCATGGAAAAGAGGCAGTTCATCGCAGAGAAGACAATGTCCAAATCAAGGTATGAAATATGACAAAAATGATTCAAAGAGATGTCTTTATTGTGGTTGGCCTGGACATATTGTTAAAGAATGTCATAAGAAGAAAAGTGATGAGGCTCGGAATAAACCTAGAACACATTCAGGTCATTATGCAGAAAAATCGTCAAATCATGATCTTAGATTATTTATTGCTAGTGATGATATTGATGAACCTCCAAATTTTGAATCACGGGATATTAGGCTATTTGTGTCTAACACTACTTTATCTACTGAAAAGAATGATTCTCATTCCTGGTTTGTGCATTTCGGAGCATCAGTACATATGACTTGTAATAAAAAATGGTATGTTAATTTTAAAGAAACACAGAATGTTGTTAGCATATATCTTGGAGATGACCGTGCTCATCAGATCAATGGATATGGAGACATTCCTATGACATTGCCAAATGGTACAGTTCGTCACATTCGCAATGTTGTTCATGTGCTAGGAATAAAGAAAAAAATTGATCTTTGTGTCCACCATTACAGATCAGAACTTGAAGGTTGATTTCTTTAAGAATTATTGCATAGTGAAGGATCTGTTGGACCACTTCCAAACTGTCGCAATGGGAGTCAAAGCAGGAGGCCTATACAAACTTGATGTTACCAGCAAAGCACATCACGCAATGACATATACAACTATGCCAACAGAGATTCTTTGGCATCAAAGGTATGGACACATCAATTATCTTGATTTATTTTTATTATAGAAAAATAATATGGTTGAATGACTTCCCATGTTAAGGAATGATAAGGTTTCTTGTGATGGATGTGTACTAGGAAATATGCACAGAGATGAATTCCCCTCTAATCCTGATAGGAAAAGGAAATATGTTTTATATCTTGTGCATAATGATGTTTTCGGGCCTATGTAGACTAGGTCTTTAAGAGGTGCATTTTACTTTCTGTTATTTATTGATGATTGCACAAAATAAACATGGGTTTACTTCCTTAGACGAAAAAGTGATACTTTCGAGTACTTTAAGGAATTCAGAACCATGATGGAAAAGCAGACAGGAAAATCCATCAAAATCCTCTGTTCATATCAAGGGGGAGAGTATAAATCAGGGAACTTCAACAAATATTCCAAAGATCATGGAATAGTATAATAGTTTACAGTACCTCACACTCCATAGTAGAACAGGGTCGCTAAAAGGAATAACAAAACTCTGGTAGAGTGTGGACGGAGTATGATGAAAGGTAAGAATATCTCAAATGCATTTTGCGCTGAAGCCATAAATACTGCAGTTTATTTAAATAATAAAAGTCCAACAAGGTGTCTTGATAATGTTACTCCTTTCGAGGCCTTGTATGGTTCCAAACCTGCAGTTCATAATTTGAAAGTATTTGGGTGTAAGGATTTTTCTCATATTCCGAAGGAGAATAGGAGGAAACTAGACTCTAAATCCATTAAATGTATTTTCATTGGGCATTGCTATGAATTTAAAGCATACAAATTGTTTGATCCTACTACTCACATAGTATTTGCAAGTAGAGATGTACTTTTCCATGAGCAGGAAGCAGGAAATCATGAAGACAACAATCATTAGGAATGGTAGAGACTTCTTGATGAAGGAGTTAAAGAAGATAAGCAGAAGCATCCCACACAGCAGTAGCCATCCCCACAGCGACATCAGCAACAACAACAATAGCAAGAAGGACTCAGTGATATGGACAATTCAATCAGTCACGGTTCACCTAGAGGTGAAGACAGATCTTCACAAAGTGGGGAGGAAGATAATCAGTTGAGAAGATCTTCACAACAAATTTGGCTTCCTGAGAGGTATAAAGACTATGCTCGAATGAGTATCATTTCAAATGTCATTGAACGCATGAGTTTTGATGAAGATAATGAACATGATGAATGGAGGAATGCAATGGAGGAATAATATGAATCTATAATGAAAAACAATACTTGGGAATTGACTGAATTGCCTAAACATAAGAAGCCCATTGGATGCAAATGGATATACAAACCCAAGTTTAAATCAAATGGTAGTATAGATAAGTATAAGGCTAGACTGGTGGCAAAGGGGTATTCACAAACAGAAGGTATTGACTATGCTAAAACATTTGCACCAGTAGCTAAATTGAATACTATAAGAATGTTAATTGCTTTAGCTACAAAGTACCATTGGAAGCCACACCAGTTAGATGTTAAAAATGCATTTTTGAATGGTGAGTTAAAGGAAGAGGTTTACCTTACTCAACCTGAAGGGTCTGTGGAAAAAGGGCAAGAACACTTAGTGTGTAAGTTAAAGAAATCATTGTATGGACTAAAACATACACCTAGGTCATGGTATGAGAAGATAGACTCTTTCTTTCTTCAACAGGGTTTTATGAGGAACAAAAGTGATCCAAATCTGTATACCAAATTTGATGAGCAGGGGTATATAGTATTGATTTCCTTATATGTTGATGATTTGATAATTACAGGAAATGCAGAGAAATTAATTGATGAAATCAAGGAGAGGTTGTCACGGGTATTTGAAATGAAAGATCTTTGTGAGTTACATTACTGCCCAGGTCTTGAATTTTGGAGAAATGAAGGCCAAACTTTTGTTTGTCAGAGTAAGTATATTAGAGAAATACTTAAGAGATTTAAAATGGATCAGTGTAAGTCTTCTAGTGTTCCCATGCAGCAGAATGTGAAACTTTCTTTTGATGATGGTTCGAAGGAGGTGAATGGCACTATGTATAGATAGATGGTGGGTAGTTTGAATTATCTCACCACAACCAGACTTGATATTTCATATTATGTGAGTGTGTTAACTCAGTTTATGGAGAAACCTCATGAAATCCATTGGAATGCAGCAAAGGCAGTACTCGGGTATCGAAAAGGTACACTTGATTATGGTATTAAATATACTGATGCATCTAATGTTGAGTTGGCAGGTTACTCAGATTTTAATTGGGCTGAAAATCTGAATTATTGAAGATCAACCAATGGATATGCATTTTCCATTGGATCCAGGGTTGTTTCATTGAGCAGTAAAAATCAGCCTACTGTATCTTTGTCTTCTACTGAAAAAGAATATAAATCCTTGTGTGCAACAACTTGTGAAGTTGTTTGGTTAAGAATACTTCTTCAAGATGTTGGAGAAGAACAACAAGAACCTACGATGATCAAATGTGATAATCAAAGTTCAATAAATATTGCGAAGAATCCAATTTTTCATGCAAGGACAAAGCATGTTGAAGCTCAGTTTCATTTTGTTAGAGAAAAGTTGCAGTCAAATGAAATAGCTCTTATGTATTGTAATACTAGTGAAAATGTTGCTGATATTTTCACTAAGCCTCTTGGAAATATTAAGTTTGAGTTGTTTAGGTATATTTTAGGTGTAGAGGTCAATCCATTCTCCATTAAAGGGGAGACTTGGAAATAATGGAGTAGCGCCAGTAGTAAGCACCACTTGTAAGCGGTAGTTCTAAGAGTCGATTGTAGTTGAGAGTCTAGTTGTCTTTGGTTTGGATGTAACCGACTCAGTAGAGTCTTTTCCTATTTAAGAATGTAATCAGTCTTAATTTCATAATAGAGAAGTGAGCGTAGCCTCACCGTGTGTTTGTTTAGCATATTTTAACTTGGTATCAGAGCCACGGGGAGAGGTGCATAAATATATGGAGGTACGCAGGTCCCTCCTCTAGTAGGGTGTGGCGGCATAGTATTGGCCCTTTCCGCTCATATGAAATACTAAAATTTCCACAGACTAGCTGAAATTACAGTGCGGATATATTTGAATATTTTCGCAACCCAAGGAGCACGTGAGGTGCTGACTCCCCGCAGTCCACTGAAGCGTGAGGTGAGGAAACTTTTGTTGTTGCGCAGACTGGGTAAGAAGTGGTTGCATGAAGTTTATATGCGTGAAGATTTATTTCTTTTGCATGCATGCGTGAGAACAGTTGGAGTTTTCCAGCCCCGTTTAGTTGAGGTTTAGTCGTTAAAGCGTGATTTTTTTTTAGATTGGGTGCATGTGTGGGATTTGGAGTGAGGTAACATGAGGTTGATCCCAGATCTGGTATTAGCATGAGAAAATAGTATTGTTGAGTGTGGATGAGGCTGTAAGATTTGGGGTGAGCGTGGATGTGGCTGTGAGATTTGGTTAAATAGCATGGGTGATCTTGTTTGATGCGTGGATGCCACTATTTCCTTAAAGTAAGTTTGTTTTATTTTATGAAAGGTTTAAGAAGGGTGCCACGATTTGCATGGAGTTGGAGCATATGTGTAAAGGAGATCATTATTAAAGTGGATATTAAAATTTATATGTGAGGTGACTCATTTAAAAGTGCATATTTTGTGTGAGTTATATTAAAGTGAGGTATACTTTGTTTTTATTAAATTGAAGTTTTCTTATGATTATTATTAAAAATCATAAACGTGGAGTTTTTATTATTAAAAGTGGATGCATGTGTGAGGTTTAAACTTTATGTGGGATATTAAAGTTTTAAAAAGGTGGATATTTTGGATATTAAGGCGCATTCATGATTTAATCTTAGTACAGAGATAGAGTAGGATCAGTGGATCCAAAGACAGAGCGACAAACTGCTCAACACAAGAGAAAACTCAACGGAAAGTTGCATATCCTTGGTGTTTTTCTTGCAAGGAATATCTTGCAACAATGGTGAATCCACTGGTAGAGACCTACCTCAATGAAGCCAACAAGTTATATGGCTTGAACTTCATTAATTGAAAATTCAAGATGCAGACTCTCATGGAAGGCTATGGTGTCCGGAACATTGTGAAGGGAACTGAAATGAAGCCTGATGCGGCTGTTGGTGCGACAGCAACACAGATCCAAGATTGGGAGATGCGCGAAAACAAGGAAAATGTATTGTTGCACATGTCAGTTAAACATAGCATAATTCCACATATTAGAGAAGGTACAACTTTTGCTGCAACATGGACAACGCATAAAGCATTGTATAAAACTAGCAACACAAATCACATTTTGTTCCTAAAAACTAAATTGCTAGGCATTAAAATGGATGGAAATGAATCTGTTAGTTCATTTTTGGGTCGTATTAATGAGGTGAAATACATGCTAGTAAATATAGGGGAAATTGTTTCCAACACTGACCTGGTCACTATTACCTTAAATGGTATGCTAGAAGATTATCATATGTTCATAACAGGTCTCGCAGCAAGGGAGAAACCTCCTATGTTTGAAGAACTGACAGGTATTTTTCTACAAGAGGAAGAGAGGCGTGGGAACCTGAAGCCTCAGAATAAAGATTTGGCACTATGGTCAAATAAGAGATCTGCGAGAAGGAGATCAGCAGAAAGAGGCAGAGGAGGCAATTCATGGTAGAGGGTTCATGGAAAAGAGGCAGTTCATCACAGAGAAGACAATATCCAAATCAAGGTATGCAATCTGACAGGAATGATTCAAAGAGTTTTTTTTATTGTGGTCGACCTGGACATATTGTTAAATATTGTCATAAGAAGAAAAGCGATGAGGCTAGGAATAAACCTACAACACAGTCAGGTCATTATGCAGAAAAATCGTCATGTCATGATCTCAAATTATTTATTGCTAGTGATGATATTGATGAACCTCCAAATTTTGAATCATTGGATATTAGGCTATTTGTGTCTAACATTGTTTTATCTGCTGAAACGAATGATTCTCATTCCTGGTTTGTGCATTTCGGAGCATCAGTACATATGACTTGTAATAAAAATTGGTATACTAATTTTAAAGAAACATAGAATGTTGTCAGCATATATCTTGGAGATGACCGCGCTTATCATATCAAGGGATATGGAGACATTCCTGTGACATTTCCGAATGTTACAGTTCGTCACATTCGCAATGTTGTTCATGTGCCAGGAATAAAGAAAAATTTGATCTCTGTGTCCACCATTACAGATCAGAACTTGAAGGTTGATTTCTTTAAGAATTATTGCATAGTGAAGGATATGTTGAACCACTTCCAAACTGTCGCAATGGGAGTCAGAGCAGGAGGACTATACAAACTTGATGTTACCAACAAATCACATCACACACTAACTTCTGCAACTATGCCAACAAAGATTCTTTGGCATCAAAGGTATGGACACATCAATCATCCTGATTTATTGTTATTACAGAAAAAGAATATGGTTGAAGGAATTCCCATGTTAAAGAATGAAAAGGCTGCTTCTGATGGATGTGCATTAGGAAATATGCAAAGAGATGATTTCCCCTCTAATCCTGATAGTAAAAGGAAAGATGTTTTAGATCTTGTGCATACTGATATTTGCGGGCCTATGTAGACTAGGTCTTTAGAAGGTGCATTTTACTTTCTATTATTTATTGATGATTGCATGAGATACACATGGGTTTACTTCCTTAGATGAAAAAGTGATGTTTTCGAGTACTTTAAGGAATTTAGAACCATGTTGGAAATGCAGACATGAAAATAAATCAAAATGCTCCGTTCAGATCAAGGGAGAGAGTATAAATCAGGGGACTTCAACAAATATTGCAAAGATCATGGAATAGTACAATAGTTTACAGTACCTCACACTCCACTACAGAACGGGGTCACTGAAAGGAAAAACAAAACTTTGGTAGAGTGTTCACGTAGTATGATGAAAGGTAAGAATCCCTCAAATACATTTTGGGCTGAAGCCATAAATACTGCAGTTTATTTAAAGAATAGAAGTCCAACAAGGTGTCTTGATTAGTTACTCCTTTCGAGGCCTTGTATGGTTCCAAACCTGCAGTTCATAATTTGAAAGTATTTGGGTGTAAGGATTTGTCATATTCCAAAGGAGAATAGGAGGAAACTTGATGCTACAGCCATTAAATGTATTTTAATTGGGTATTGTTATGAATTTAAAGCATACAAACTGGTTGATCCTGCTACTCACAAAGTATTTGCAAGTAGAGATGTACTTTTCCATGAGCAGGAAGCAGGAAATCATGATGGCAACAATCATGAGGAATGGCAGAGACTTCTTTATGAAGGAGTTAAAGAAGAGAAGGAACAACATCCCACACAGCAATAGTCATCCCCGCAGTGAAAGAAGCAACAGCAGCAACAACAAGAAGGACTCATTGATATGGACAATTCAAGCAGTCATAGTTCACCTAGAGGTGAAGACATATCTTCACAAAGTGGGGAGGAAGATAATCAGTTGAGAAGATCTTCAGGACAAATTCAGCTTCCTGAGAGGTATAAAGACTATGTCGTAAAGAGTATAATTTCAAATGTCATTGAACACATGAGTTTTGATGAAGCTAATGAACACGATGAATGGAGAAATGCAATGGAGGAAGAATATGAATCTATAATGAAAATAAATACTTAGGAATTGACTGAATTTCCTAAACATAAGAAGCCCATTGGATGAAAATGGATATACAAACCCAAGTTTAAATCAGATGGTAGTATAGATAAGTATAAGGCTAGACTGGTGGCAAAGGGGTATTCAAAAACAAAAGGTATTGACTATGATGAAACATTTCCACCAGTAGCTAAATTGAATACTATCATAATGTTAATATCTTTAGCTACAAAGTACCATTGGAGGCTACACCAGTTAGATGTTAAAAATTCATTTTTGAATGGTGAGTTAAAGGAAGAGGTTTACCTTACTCAAGCTGAAGGGTTTGTGGATTTTTGAGACCGGGTGCATGCATGGGATTTTGAGTGAGGTAACGTGAGGCCGATCCCGTATCTGGTATTAGCGTGAGAAAATAGTATTGTTGAGCGTGGATGTGGCTGCAAGATTTGGCATGAGTGTGGATGTGGTTGCATGATTTGGTTAAATTGCATGGGTGAGCTTGTTTGATGTGTGGATACCACGATTTCCTTAAAGTAAGTTTGTTTTATTTTATGAAAGGTTTAAGAAGGGTGCCACGATTTGCATGGAGTTGGAGCGTATGTGTAAAGGAGATCATTATTAAAGTGGATATTAAACTTTATGTGTGAGGTGAATGATTTAAAAGTGCATATTTTGTTGTGGGTTCTATTAAAGTGAGGTATACTTTGTTTTTATTAAAGTGAAATTTTCTTATGATTATTATTAAAAATCATAAAGGTGGAGTTTTTATTATTAAAAGTGGATGCATGTGTGAGGTTTAAACTTTATGTGGGATATTAAAGTTTATAAAAGGTGGATATTTTGGATATTAAGGTGCATGCATGATTTAAGCTCAATACAGAGATAAAGTTGTATCAGTGGATCTGAACGCAGACCAACGGACTTCTCAACACAGGAGAAAACTCAATGGAAAGTTGCATATCCTTGGTGTTTTACTTGCAAATAATATCTTGCAACAATGGCGAATCTACTGGCAGAGACCTACCTCAACAAAGCCGACAAGTTATATGGATGGAACTTCAGTAACTAGAAATTCAAGATGCAGACGCTCATGGAAGGCTATGGTGTCTGGAACATTGCGAAGGGAACTTAACTGAAACCTGATGCGGTTGTTTCTATGATAGAAGCACATATCCAAGATTGGGAGAAGCACGAAAACAAGGAAAAGGTATTGTTGCGCATGTCAGTTAAATATAGTATAATTCCACATATTAGAGATGCTACAACTTCTGTTGCAACATGGAGAACGCTTAAATCATTGTATGAAACTAGCAACACAAATCGCATTATGTTCCTTAAAACTAAATTACTAGGCAGTAAAATGGATAGAAATGAATTTATTAGTTCATTTTTGGGTCATATTAAAGAGGTGAAAGACAAGCTAGTAAATATAGGGGAAATTGTTTCCAACACTGACCTGGTCACTATAACCTTAAATGGTATGCTAGAAGATTATCATATGTTCATAATAGGTCTCGAAGCAAGGGAGAAACCTCCTACGTTTGAAGAACTAACAGGTATTTTGCTACAAGAGGAAGAGAGGTGTGGGAACTTGAAGCCTCAGAATAAATATTTGTCACTCTGGTCAAATAACAGATATGCGAGAAGGAGATCACGAGAAAGAGGCAGAGGAGGTAGTTCATGGCAGAGAGGCGGTTCATGGAAAAGAGGAAGTTCATTGTAGAGAAGACAATCTCCAAATCAAGGTATGCAATCTGACAGGAATGATTCAAAGATTTGGTTTTATTGTGGTTGACCTAGACATATTGTTAAAGAATGTCATAAGAAGAAAAGAGATGAGGCTAGGAATAAACCTAGAACACTTTCAGACCATTATGCAGAAAAATCGCCAAATCATGATCTCAGATTATTTATTGCTAGTGATGATATTGATGGACCTCCAAATTTTGAATCATGGGATCTTAGAATGTTTGTGTCTAACACTACTTTATCTGTTGAAATGGATGATTCTGATGACTAGTTTGTGGATTCCAGAGCATTAATAGATATGACTTGTAATAAAAATTGGTATGCTAATTTTAAAGAAACACAGAATGGTGCCAGCATATATCTTGGAGATGACCCTGCTTATGAGATGAAGGGATATGGATACATTCCTGTGACATTGTCGAATGGTATAGTTCGTCACATTCACAATGTTGTTTATGTGCCAAGAATAAAGAAAAATTTGATCTCTGTGTCCACCATTATAGATCATAACTTAAAGGTTGAATTCTTCAAGAATTATTGCATAGTGAAGGATCTGTTGGACCACTTCCAAACTGTTGCAACGAGAGTCAAAGCAGGAGGCCTATAAAAACTTGATGTTACCAACAAAGAACATCACGCACTGACTTCTGCAACTATGCCAATAGAGATTCTTTGGCATCAAAGGTATGGACACATCAATCATCCTGATTTATTGTTATTACAGAAAAATAATATGGTTGAAGGACTTCCCATGTTAAAGAATGAAAAGGTTGCTTGTGATGGATGTGCATTAGGAAAGATGCACATAGATGAATTCCCCTCTAATCCTGATAGGAAAAGGAAAGATGTTTTAGATCCTATGCATACTGATGTTTGCAGGCCTATGAAGACTAGGTCTTTAAGAGGTTCATTTTACTTTCTGTTATTTATTGATGATTGCACGAGATACACATGGGTTTACTTCCTTAGATGAAAAAGGGATGTTTTTGAGTACTTTAAGGAATTCAGAACCATGGTGGAAAAGAAGACAGGAAAATCCATTAAAATCCTCCATTCAGATCAAGGGGGAGATTATAAATCAGGGGACTTCAACAAATATTGCAAAGATCATGGAATAGTACAACAGTTTATAGTACCTCGCACTCCACAACAGAATGGGGTTGCTGAAAGGAAAAATAGAACTCTGGTAGAGTCTGCATGTAGTATGATGAAAGGTAAGAATCTCTCAAATGAATTTTGGGTTGAAGCCATAAATACTGCAGTTTATTTAAAGAATAGAATTCCAACAAGGTGTCTTGATAATGTTGCTCCTTTTGAGGCCTTGTATGGTTCCAAACGTCCAATTCATAATTTGAAAGTATTTGGGTGTAAGGATTTTTCACATATTCCAAAGGAGAATAGGAGGAAACTAGATGCTAAATCCATTAAATGTATTTTCATTGGGTATTGTTATGAATTTAAAGCATACAAAATGTTTGATCCTCCTACTCACAAAGTATTTGCAAGTAGAGATGTACTTTTCCATGAGCAGGAAGCAGGAAATCATGACGACAAAATTCATGAGGAATGGCATAGACTTCTTGATGAAGGAGTTAAAGAAGAGCAGTAGCATAAGCCCACAAAGCAACATCCATCCCCGCAGTGACAACAGAAGCAACAACACAAGAAAGAAGGACTCGGTGATATGGACAATTCAAGCAGACACAGTTCACCTAGAGGTGAAGATAGATCTTCACAAAGTGGGAAGGAAGATAATCAATTGAGAAGATCTTCATGACAAATTCGGCTTCCTGAGAGCTATAAAGACTATGCCCTAATGAGTATAATTTCAAATGTCATTGAACACATGAGTTTGGATGAAGCTAATGAACACGATGAATGGAGAAATGCAATGGAGGAAGAATATGAATCTATAATGAAACAAAATACTTGGGAATTGAGTGAATTTCCTAAGCATAAGAAGCCCATTGGATGCAAATGGATATACAAACCCAAGTTCAAATTAGATGGTAGTTTAGATAAGTATAAGGCTAGACTGGTGGAAAAGGGGTATTCACAAATAGAAGGTATTGACTATGCTGAAACATTTGCACCAGTAGCTAAATTGAATATTATCAGAATGTTAATTGCTTTAGCTACAAAGTACCATTGGAAGCTACACCAGTTAGAATTTAAATCTGTACTTTTAAATGGTGAGTTAAAGGAAGAGATTTACCTTACTCAACCTGAAGGGTTTGTGGAAAAAGGGCAAGAAAACTTAGTGTGTAAGTTAATGAAAGCATTGTATGGACTAAAACAGACACCTAGGTCATGGTATGAGAAGATAGACTCTTTCTTTCTTCAACAGGGTTTTATGAGGAACAAAAGTGATCCAAATTTGTATACCAAATTTGATGAGAAGCGGTATATAGTATTGATTTCCTTATATGTTGATGATTTGATAATTACAGGAAATGTAGAGAAATTAATTGATGAAATCAAGGAGCAGTTGTCACGGGTATTTGAAATGAAAGATCTTGGTGAGTTACATTACTGCCTAGGTCTTGAAGTTTGGAGAAATGTAGGCCAAACTTTTATTTGTCAGAGTAAATATATCAGAGAAATACTTAAGATATTTAAAATGGATCAGTGTAAGTCTTCTAGTGTTCCCATGCAATAAAATGTGAAACTTTCTTGTGATGATGGTCGAAGGAGGTGAATGGCACTATGTATAGACAAATGGTGGGTAGTTTGAATTATCTCAGCACAACCAGACCTGATATTTCATATTTTTGGAGTGTGTTAAGTCAATTTATGCTGAAACCTCATGAAAGCCATTGGAATGCAACAAAGGCAGTACTCATGTATCTAAAAGGTACACTTGATTATGGTATTAAATATACTTACACATCTGATGTTGAGTTGACAGGTTACTCAGATTCTGATTGGGCTGGCAATCTGGATGATCGAAGATCAACCACTGGATATGCATTTGGCATTGGATCCGGGGTTGTTTCATGGAGCAGTATAAAGCAGCCTACTGTATCTTTGTCTTTTACTGAAGCAAAATATAAAGCCTTGTGTGAAGAAACTTGTGAAGTTGTTTGGTTAAGAAGACGTGTTCAAGATGTTGGAGAATAACGATAGGAACCTACGATGATCAAATTTGATAATCAAAGTTCAATAAATATTGCAAAGAATCCAATTTTTCATGCAAGGACAAATCATGTTGAAGCTCAGTTTCATTTTGTTAGAGAAAAGTTGCAGTCAAATGAAATAGCTCTTATGTATTGTAATACTAGTGAAAATGCTGCTGATATTTTCACCAAGCCTCTTGGAAAGATTAAGTTTGAGTTATTTAGGGAGATGTTTGGTGTAGAAATCAATCCATTCTCCATTAAGGGGGAGACTTGGAAATAATGGAGCAAGCGCCAGTAGTAAGAGGCAGTTGTAAGAGGCAGTTCTAAGAGTCAGTTGTAGTTGAGAGTCTAGTTGTCTTTGGTTTGCATGTAACCGACTCAGTAGAGTCTTTTCCTATTTAAGAATCTAATCAGTTTTCATTGCATAATAGAGAAGTGAGCGTAGTCACAGGGAGAGGTGTGTAAATCTATGGAGGTCCATAGGTCCCTCCTCTTGTAGGGTACAATGACATAGTACTGGCCCTTTCTTCACATCTGAAATACTAAAATTTTCGTAGACTGGCTGAAATTAGAGTGCGGATATATTTGAAGATTTTTTTAACCCAAGGAGCACATGAGGTGCAGACTCCCCACAGTCCACTGAAGCATGATGTGTGGAAACTTTTGTTGTTGCGCAAGCTGGGTAAGAAGTGGTTTTGTGAAGTTTATATGCTTGAAGATTTATTTCTTTTGCATGCATGCGTGAGGATGGGTGGAGTTTGCCATCCCCATTTAGTTGAGGTTTAGTCAGTAAAGAGTGAGTTTTTTTTAGATCGGGTGCATGCGTGGGATTTTGAGTGAGGTAACATGAGGCCGATCCCGGATCTGATATTAGCGTGAGAAAATAGTATTGTTGAGCGTGGATGTGGCTGCAATATTTGGTGTGAGCATGGATGTGGCTGCAAGATTTGGCGTGAGCATGGATGTGGATGGACGATTTGGTTAAATTGCATGGGTGAGCTTGTTTGATGCGTGGATACCACAATTTCCTTAAAGTAAGTTTGTTTTATTTTATGAACGGTTTAAGAAGGGTGCCACGATTTGCGTGAAGTTGGAGCGTATGTGTAAAGGAGATCATTATTAAAGTGGATATTAAACTTTATCTATGAGGTAAAAGATTTAAAAGTGCATATTTTCTTGTGAGTTATATTAAAGTGAGGTATACTTTGCTTTAATTAAAGTGAAGTTTTCTTATGATTATTATTAAAAATCATAAAGGTGGAGTTTTTATTATTAAAAGTGGATGTATGTGTGAGGTTTAAACTTTATGTGGGATATTAAAGATTAAAAAAGGTGGATATTTTGGATATTAAGGTGCATGCATGATTTAATATCAGTACAGAGATAGAGTTGGATCAGTGGATCCGAAGGCGGATCGACAGACTACTCAACAAAGGCGAAAAATTGACGGAAAGTTGCATATCCTTGGTGTTTTACTTGCAGAGAATATCTTGCAAAAATGGAAAATCCGATGGTAGAGACCTACCTCAACGAAGCCAACAAGTTAGATGGATTGAACTTCATTAACTGGAAATTCAAGATGTAGACGCTCATGGAAGGCTATGGTATCTGGAACATTGAAAAGGGAACTGAATTGAAACCTGATGAGGTTGTTGGTGCGACAGCGGCACAGATCCAAGAATGGGAGAAGCGTGAAAACAAGGAAAAGGTATTGTTGTGCATGTCAGTTAAAGATAGAAAAATTCCACATATTAGAGACGCTACAACTTCTGCTGCAACATGGGCAGCGCTTAGAGTATTGTATGAAACTAGCAACACAAATCACATTTTGTTCCTGAAAACTAAATTGCTAGGCATTAAAATGGATGGAAATGAATCTGTTAGTTCATTTTTGGTTCGTATTAAAGAGGTGAAAGACAGGCTAGTAAATATAGGGGAAACAGTTTCCAACACTGACCTAGTCAATATTACCTTAAATGGTATGCTAGAAGATTATCATATGTTCATAACAGGTCTCACGACAAGGAAGAAACCTCCTATGTTTGAAGAACTGACAGGTATTTTGCTGCAAGAGGAAGAGAGGCATGGGAACCCGAAGCATCAGAATAAATATTTGGCACTATGGTCAAATAAGAGATCTGGAGAAAGAGGAAGAGGAGGTAGTTCATGGCAGAGAGGTGGTGTGTGGAAAAAAGGCAGTTCATCGCAGAGAAGACAATCTCCAAATCAAGGTATGCAATCTGACAGGAATGATTCAAAGAGTTGTTTTTATTGTGGTCGACCTGAACATATTGTTAAAGACTATCATAAGAAGAAAATGATCAGGCTAGGAATAAACCTAGAACACATTTAGGTCATTATGCAGAAAAATCATCAAATCATGATCTCAGATTATTTATTGCTAGTGATGATATTGATGAACCCCCAAATTTTGAATCACGGGATCTTAGGCTGTTTTTGTCTAACATTGGTTTATCTGCTGAAACAGTTGATTCTGATGCTTGGTTTGTGGATTATGGAGCATCAGTACATATGACTTGTAATAAAAATTGGTATGCTAATTTTAAAGAAACACAGAATGGTGCCATCATATATCTTGGAGATGACTGCGCTCATCAGATCAAGGGATATGAACACATTCCTGTGACATTGTTGAATGGTATAGTTCGTCACATTCGCAATGTTGTTATGTGCCAGGAATAAAGAAAAAATTGATCTTTGTGTCCACCATTACAGATCATAACTTGAAGGTTGAATTCTTCAATAATTATTGCATAGTGAAGGATCTATTGGAACAATTCCAAACGGTTGCAACGGGATTCAGAGAAGGAGGCCTATACAAACTTGATGTTACCGGCAAATCACATCACGCAATAAATTCTACAACTATGCCAACAAAGATTCTTTGGCATCAAAGGTAAGGACATATCAATCATCCTGATTTATTGTTATTATAGAAAAAGAATATGGTTGAAGGACTTCCCATGTTAAAGAATGAAAAGGTTGCTTGTGATGTATGTGCATTAGGAAATATGCATGGAGATGAATTCCCCTTTAATCCTGATAGGAAAAGGAAAGTTGTTTTATATCTTGTGCATACTGATGTTTGTGGGCCTATGCAGACTAGTTCTTTAGGAGGTGGATTTTACTTTCTGTTATTTATTGATTATTGCACGAGATACACATGCGTTTACTTCCTTAGATGAAAGAGTGATGTTTTCAAGTACTTTAAGGAATTCAGAACCATGTTGGAAAAGAAGACAGGAAAATCCATCAAAATCCTCCGTTCAGATCAAGGGGCGAGAGTATAAATCAGGGGACTTCAACAAATATTGCAAAGATCATGGAATAGTACAGCAGTTTATAGTACCTCACACTCCACAGCAGAATGAGGTCGCTGAAAGGAAAAATAGAACTCTGGCAGAGTGTGCACACAGTATGCTGAAAGGTAAGAATCTCTCAAATGCATTTTGGGCTGAAGCCATAAATACTGCAGTTTATTTAAAGCATAAAATTCCAACAAGGTGTTTTGATAATGTTACTCCTTTCGAGGCCTTGTATGGTTCCAAACCTACAGTTCACAATTTGAAAGTATATGGGCATAAGGATTTTCCTCATATTCCAAAGGAGAATAGGAGGAAACTAGATGCTAAAGCCATTAAATGTATTTTCATTGGGTATTGTTCTGAATTTAAAGCATACAAACTATTTGATCCTACTACTCACAAAGTATTTGGAAGTAGAGATGTACTTTTCCACGAGAAGGAAGGAGGAAATCATGATGACAACAGTCATGAGGAATGGCAAAGACTTCTTGATGAAGGAGTTAAAAAAGAGTAGCAACAACAACCATCCCCACAGCGATAGTAGCAGCAGTAGCAGCATCCAGAAGGACTTAGTGATATGGACAATTCAAGCAGTCACAGTTCACCTAGAGGTGAAGACAGATCTTCACAAAGTGGGGAGGAAGATAATCACTTGAGAAGATCTTCATGAAAAATACGGCTTGCTGAGAGGTATAAAGACTATGCCCTAATGAGTAGCATTTCAAATGTCATTAAACCCATGAGTTTTGATAAAGCTAATGAACATGATGAATGGAGAAATGCAATGGAGGAAGAATATGAATCTATAATGAAAAACAATACTTGGGAATTGAATGAATTTCCTAAACATAAGAAGCCCATTGGATGCAAATGGATATACAAACCCAAGTTTAAATCCGATGTTAGTATAGATAAGTATAAGGATAGACTGGTGGCAAAGGGATATTCACAAACAAAAGGTATTGACTATGCTGAAACATTTGCATCAGTAGCTAAATTGAATATTATCAAAATGTTAATTGTTTTAGCTACAAAGTACCATTGGAAGCTACACCGGTTAGATGTTAAATATGCATTTTAATGGTGAGTTAAAGGAAGATGTTTACCTTACTCAACCTGAAGGGTTTGTGGAAAAAAGGAAAGAACACTTAGTGTGTAAGTTAAAGAAAGCATTGTATGGACTAAAATAGACACCTAGGTCATGGTATGAGAAGATAGACTCTTTCTTTCTTCCACAGGGTTTTATGAGAAACAAAATTGATCCAAATCTGTATACCAAATTTGATGAGCAGGGGTATATAGTATTGATTTCCTTATATGTTGATGATTTGATAATTAAAGTAAATGCAAAGAAATAATTGATGAAATCAAGGAGCATTTGTCACAGGTATTTGAAATGAAAGGTCTTGGTGAGTTACATTACTGCCCAAGTCTTGAAGTTTGGAGAAATGCAGGCCAAAATTGTGTTTGTCAGAGTAAGTATATGAGAGAAATACTTAAGATATTTAAAATGGATCAGTGTAAGTCTTCTAGTGTTCCCATGCAGCAGAATGTGAAACTTTCTTGTGATGATGGTTAGAAGGAGGTGAATGGCACTGTGCATAGACAGATGGTGGGTAGTTTGAATTATCTCAGCACACCCATACCTGATATTTGATATTCTGTGAGTGTGTTAAGTTAGTTTATGGTGAAACCTCATTAAAGCCATTAAAATGAAACAAAGGTAGTACTCAGGTATCATAAAGGTACACTTGATTATGGTATTAAATATATTGATGCATATGATGTTGAGTTGACAGGTTACTCAGATTCTGATTGGGTTGGCAATCTGAATGATCGAAGATCAACCACTGGATATGCATTTGGCATTGGATCCGGGGTTGTTTCATGGAACAATAAAAAACAGCCTATTGTATCTTTGTCTTCTACTGAAGAAGAATATAAAGCCTTGTGTGCAACAACTTGTGAAGTTGTTTGGTTATGAAGACTTCTTCAAGATGTTGCAGAAGAACGACAGGAACCTTCGATGATAAGATGTGATAATCAAAGATCAATAAATATTGCAAAGGATTTAAAGAAGAGAAGCAACAACAACCATCCCCACAACAATAGTAGAAGCAGCCAGAAGGAATCAGTGATATGGACAATTCAAGCAATCACAGTTCACCTAGAGGTGAAGATAGATCTTCACAAAGTGGGGAGGAAGATAATCACTTGAGAAGATCTTCATGACAAATACGGCTTCTTGAGAGGTATAAAGACTATGCCCTAATGAGTAGCATTTCAAATGTCATTAAACCCATGAGTTTTGATGAAGCTAATGAACATGATGAGTGGAGAAATGTAATGGAGGAAGAATATGAATCTATAATGAAAAACAATACTTGTGAATTGACTGAATTGCCTAAACATAAGAAGCCCATTGGATGCAAATGGATATACAAACCCAAGTTTAAATCAGATCGTAGTATAGATAAGTATAAGGCTAGACTGGTGGAAAAGGGGTATTCACAAACAGAAGGTATTGACCATGTTGAAACATTTGCACCAGTGGCTAAATTGAATACTATCGGAATGTTAATTGCTTTAGCTACAAAGTACCATTGGAAGCTACACCAGTTAGATGTTAAATCTGCATTTTAATGGTGAGTTAAAGGAAGAGGTTTACCTTACTCAACCTGAAGGGTTTGTGGAAAAAGGGAAACAACACTTAGTGTGTAAGTTAAAGAAAGCATTGTATGGACTAAAACAGACACCTAGGTCATGGTATGAGAAGATAGACTCTTTCTTTCTTCAACAGGGTTTTATGAGGAACAACAGTGATCCAAATCTGTATACCAAATTTGATGAGCAGGGGTATATAGTATTGATTTCCTTATATGTTGATGATTTGATAATTACAGGAAATGCAGAGAAATTAATTGATGAAATCAAGGAGTACTTGTCACAGGTATTTGAAATGAAAGATCTTGGTGAGTTACATTACTGCCAAGGTCTTGAAGTTTGGAGAAATGCAGGCCAAACTTTTGTTTGTCAGAGTAAGTATATCAGAGAAATACTTAAGAGATTTAACATGGATCAGTGTAAGTCTTCTAGTGTTCCCATGCAACAGAATGTGAAACTTTCTTGTGATGATGGTTCGAAGGAGGTGAATGGAACTGTGTATAGACAAATGGTGGGTAGTTTGAATTATCTCACCACAACCAGACTTGATATTTCATATTATGTGAGTGTGTTAAGTCAGTTTATGGCGAAACCTCATGAAATCCAATGGAATGCAACAAAGGTAGTACTCAAGTATCTAAAAGGTACACTTGATTATGGTATTAAATATACTTATGCATCTGATGTTGAGTTGACAGGTTACTCAGATTCTGATTGGGCTAGCAATCCAGATGATCAAAGATAAACCACTGGATATGCATTTGGCATTGGATCTGGGGTTGTTTCATGGAGCAATAAAAAGCAGCCTATTGTATATTTGTCTTCTACTGAAGCAAAATATAAAGCCTTGGGGGCAGCAACTTGTGACACTGTTTGGTTAAGAAGACTTCTTCAAAATGTTGGAGAAGAACGAGATGAACCTATGATGATCAAATGTGATAATCAAAGTTAAACAAATATTGCGAAGAATTCGATTTTTCATTCAAGGACAAAGCATGTTGAAGCTCAGTTTCATTTTGTTAGAGAAAAGTTGCAGTCAAATGAAATAGCTCTTATGTATTGTAATACTTGTGAAAATGTTGTTGATATTTTCACTAAGCCTCTTGGAAAGATTAAGTTTGAGTTGTTTAGGGAGATGTTGGGTGTAGAAGTCAATCCATTCTCCACTAAGGGGGAGACTTGGAAATAATGGAGTAAGCACCAGTTCTAAGCACCAGTTCTAAGAGTCAGTTCTAAGAGTCAATTGTAGTTGAGAGTCTAGTTGTCTTTGGTTTGCATGTAACCGACTCAGTAGAGTATTTCCGTATTTAAGAATGTAATCAGTCTTCATTGCATAATAGATAAGTAAGCGTAGCCTCACCATGTGTTTTTTTAGCATATTTTAACTCAGACCAGATTAGGCTTGTGAATGGGTATGAATCTGAAGACTCCCTGTGCAAGATCAAATTTATAAAAGATATTTAAAGGGAATCCAAAATAAAATAATACATTGAAATATGATTAGAGATAGAGAAATAAAAGATGATTTTCAAACAAATGAGGATTAAAGACCATAATCCTGAGAGGATGAGAAGGTATAGTTTTGGAAGCATAATCGGTACTTGGGTTATAATATTATTGTATTATTCACTTGATACCGAATATGAAAAGGCACAAGTAAATATGCACAGTCATCGGGAGTCCAAGATACCTATTGGAAGATGAATTCAAAGGCCAAGATAGTGTATTTATAGATGTATCATATCAATGAGAAATAAAATCTCACACTTATCTATTTTGGCATTCGAATAGTGGTATCAGAGATCATTTAGTCTTACAGGCTTGGTAATTCCATTGTAGTGTTTTATGGGAGGTTGTTGATGATCCAATGAAGAAGAAGAAACAATGCTAGAAATGCACGCAATCCAAGGAGAAGACATCATTGAAGGGGAAATCCAATGGTTTTGGAGTTCCTATTGGTAAATTTTATATTTCTCCTTCAATATTTATATGTTCTGAATTATTCTAGTTGCGTTTGAAACTAGATTCAAATACACACCCAAGGGTGTTTTTTTTGTTTTCAAGATTAATATTTTTTTTAAATATATTCAACTCGTAAGAACCATATTCTGTACAATCAAGTGGTATCCATCCATTAAAATGCATATTATGGCCACTATGTAGAGATAAATTAAACATACAACATAGTATTGGAAATGTATTTCAAATATCTATCAAATCCCTCTCAATATTGATTTTAAAATCAGTGTTTAAGGAGAAAATCTTGCTAATAAGATTTTCCCAAGAATGAAAAATGGTCGTTGCAAGTTAAAAAAGAAATTCTCATGTTTGAAGCTTTTGTTTTCTGAAATAACAATTGCAAATGGAACACCTTGGTGATTACACAACTGGGTGTCTTTTTTTTTTTTATTAACTTATTGAATAGTGGGATTGCTCTCATCCATCCATCCACAATGATCTGTTGATTTTCTGCAAGCAACGTCGTGCAACTTCGAGGGCATTCTCATTCCATTATATAGCATTGTATCTGCAAAAGTATTCTACAATTACCTCTATTAGATATATTTTATCCCTAAAACTATTGAGATTTTTTTTGTATGCATTCTGGAAATACCCACATTGACAATTTTTTTCGTCAAATCAAGGCTACATGCTCTATTCTATCCAAATTGTGGAAATTATGAAGTTTTTCTCTAGAATATAAACATTTGGGATTGTTCTCCTATGGATTATATTTCCAACATTTACACTTATGCTCAATTTTGAGGAGGCTTGAGATAAAAGTGATAACACCCAAAACGGTTACCAATTCTGCCCAAATTTATGTACTTTTTGCTTGTGTAACCAATGTCAAAGATCAACTTCTTTAAGTCGTAGAACATAATCCAATGAGAACTAGAGAAACTTTATATTTGGAACCAATAGGAATTATGTTTGGGAACACTCAACAACCTTCATCTAAATGATCCAATTATTTTTTATATAAATACGGAATTGTCAACTTGTCACTTTTTGCAAGTTTTTTTGAAGACTAAGAATGTAGGTGAAAATCAGTGTTTTCTCAAACTGTCTAAATTTTTAAAAAAAATCACAATGAAATTTTTTTCTAGATTATTGAGTGTATCAAATGCCGATTATAAAAAAAAAATCTAGATTTATTGTATCGAGTCACTTTTCTTCCATTCATAGCTTCAAAAACGGCAAAAACAAGTCTCCCATAATAGTAGATTTTCCCCTATATTCCAATTATCCTCCAACCCCGTTGAGATCCACCCAAATTCTCATTTGGGTTTCCTCAGGTCTACCTACATTCCTTGCTATCCAAAATTCATCATAACAGACAGTCGTTGTTAGGAAGTACCAACCTATTATTTGAAAACTCCTTTGTTTCAATTTTCGAAATTTTGAAGCCGAATTTTCAAATTTACGCTCAATGAAAATTTTATGCACAACATCAGTACAGACATCCATCGAAAATTTGCATGTCAAACAAATTTTCTATGTCCAAGATATAGCCAAAATAAGGTTTTGGCTCTAGACTTTTTTCTAGATGGCATAGCATGCCACAAGCCATGTGATTACATAGTAGGTGACGCGGAGTCTATGGGGGGAGTCTACGTGTTCTTACATGGACATACCATTTCATCCTCTAACGTTCTCATCTGTTCCAGCTAAATAGGGGTTGATGTGATCCTAGATCATCGATCTAAAACCCATGGGTGAAATCTCGACCTTTCATGGCAAAAGGAACTGCTAATCACCGTGATGGAATATGGGTCATTGATCATGATTTGTGGGGGTGCCATCATGGTATTTCAAGACACATTATTATCTCTCTTCCATTATAAATATCCATCTCTCGTAATTGAATTCTCTCTCCTCTATCCCTTTCCCATATATGATGATAGTATATCCCATATATGATGATAGTATATGGGCTATCGATCTAGGTCCTCCAACTTAATTTAGGTTTTTCAGGGAAAATTTGAAGATTTGACTACCTAAGTTTTCCATCTCCTACAATCGATTTTCTCAACTATTGATCTAGTGTCGAGAGATGATCCTCTAGTCTCAACTATTGATCTAGTGTCGAGAGATGATCCTCCAGTGTTTTTGATAACTTATCCCTTAAGGCTTTCACTCGACTAGATCCCTCATGAAAGCTTGTGGGTCGTTGATCAAAATGGGTGGATCTAATCTTGGTTGTTCACAACATTACAAAGCTTCCTCCTGCCAAAATGCTTCCATTTGCATGAAAGGATATAAACTATTAAAATTGTTTCATGGGCACAATCTTGATTATTCATGGCAGAGCACTCCTTGGATACATGCACATAAAGTGTCCCAATTCACATATTCCCTTGATCTCCATTGTGCACATCCATTGATTTCTTTTGAATCTAACAAGGTACCCAACATTCACCACTGTCTCTCATAGTTATATTTTTAGAAATGAAAAGTTATAGGAGGGATTTATTCACAGAAAGATGAAAAAAAGCATGCCCCATTCGCCCAGATTTGTCCTAGAGTCGAATCATGATCATCCTAAATTCATTCTAATCCCACTTATATAACCTTCTTATACAATTTTGTTGACATTTATCCCCAATTATCATTAAGTATTTTCATCAAATAATGGGCATGTAACCACAAATTCCATCTGAACACTCATATTTTCCACCCAATATAGCCCAATATTGTAACTAGTATCTCTGATACCACACTATGGCGTCCCCAACCATGATATAGGAAGCTACACATAGGGATTTCAAATCATGTCACTTAGAGTCTATTTCTCCATAATACCAACAAAGAGAACCTCCCACGAGGATTGGAATGAAAACAAATGCATGCACGGTGAAAATTAAAATAATGCAATAGATTAAACTAGCATGTATTCTTAGAATTTCATGATAGCCAAATGCCCATGAACAAAATCAAAATTAATCATACACGAATGCATAATACAAAAAAATTATATAATGGAGAATGACATTAATTTTTCATATTCATAAACAATGAAAATAGACTTATCATTTAATAGAAATAGGTGGGCAAGAAACTAGAAGCATAAGAATAGCTTTCCACTCAATCATAGGAATTCATCATAGATACCACCCCAAGTCAAGCTATAAGGCCACGAGGGTGAAGGAACCAAGCTACATGCTTCTCTCTCTTTCAACCCAACCCATCTACTCTCATGCTCAACCAATATCCTCACCACAAAGCATTATAGTTATCGCAATTAGCCTTCAACAACCAAGGAGCTCTCTTCCACTATCCCACACAACACTAGGAAAATGTTTTCTTTCTCTAATTAACAATCCCTCAAAGATGTTCTTCCCTCTAATGTTCTTCAGTCTCGAGAGAAAGAGTTGAATCTATTTTATGTTTTCTAACAATTGCCTACAAACTCAACACTTGGATCTCAAGCATCCAAGGTGTAAATAATGAACGATTGGTGATGAATTCCTATCTTTCCCAACCTCTATGCTCACATACAACCCACTATATTCCATCCCAAGTATGATATCATCTCTTTCATGGTGTTGATTTTGGCTAATTTTCGGATTGGTAAGGTTGGAAATGGAGAATCTAGAATGAACTATGTAGAGCTTGTATGTGATAGTTCTCTTCCCAATGCTAGAGTTAATGGAAGTGAGAAGATTGGAGGAAAAATCATGGTTGGGATTACCTTTGAGTAGGGGAATGTAGGACTCTTACACTTCCCATGATGATTGCACTTTGTTTATGCTCCCATAACTATGTGCAAAGACTTTCCCCACCAACTTCTTACATGCATTCAATGATTGGTTAGCATATCAAAGGTGGATGGTTTCTTTTAAGACACATGGTAGAAAGAGATGAGTTTTAATGCTGACACTTGGCAATAGAGGATTTATTTTTCCATAGCCCCGCTTTTCCTCTTTCCCTCTAATGGAATCATAACCCATCTCATGCTCTTCACAACCACCTTTGACCATTATATATTATAATTTAGCATGAATATTTACATGCCTTGAGTTCATCATGGCAAGCCTACCACATGGTCCATATACATATATTTATAGGATACATGCCTAACCATTCACTAGTTAGGCCTTGGCCTCGAACTTTGCACTAAGAATCCATACTAACATACTTGGTTTAATATAAGCCAAGGTGTCAAAACTAGAGTATTACAATCATAAGAACATGAAGCTTTAAGAAATATATTAACATGAAGCTTTAAAAAATGTGTTATCTAATAAGATTGATTTTATTTATTTTCCAAAACTAGTCATAACTTTGATCATAAGTTCCAAACTAAGAACTTCCATCTTTTATGTACACAAGGTTTGATTTTTCATGTATTATACAGAGAAAATCCTAGACCTTTGTAACTTGAATTCAAATAGACCATAAATTTACTTGGTATCTTCTTAACTTGTCCCTACGTACGATGACTTTACACTTATTCATCATAGTGTATCAAATACACCCATCCTTCATTGTCTTTTTTTTTTTTTTTTCTATCAAAATATTTATAACTTTATCAAATTTTCTTCATAATCCTTTTTCTATCAAAATACTTATAACTTTGTCTAAATTTCTTCATAATCTCCTTACTTTATCCATACATCACTCTTCATAATCCCCTTACTTTATCCTACTTCTTCATAATTTCCTTACTTTATTCATACATCACTCTTCATAATCCCCTTACTTTATCTTACATCACTGGAATTACACGGACTCAAAACATAAAAATTCTTCACAGTAGCCATGTGAAATGGCATGATTACAAAAAGTCCTTTTACAGCAACTCCATCTCATAAGACACACCACATCTCTTCCTATAACGATGCACAAGAACTCCAAATTGCTACATGCTAATCAAATTTCCACCATAGCAAATTGTCCATGCTATTCACAATGTCCCATTTTCAACGAAATAGTTCTTACCTCCAATAATTCTTTACTAACCATATTCTAGCTTTTCCATGATATAAATTTTTATTCGTATTGATGATTTCCCCATGCCACTCCACATTTAAAGTAAAGTAGGGAATTTATGACAAATTGACACCAAATTAGCTAATCCATTGAAAACTGAACCCTATAATTAACTCTTTATTTAAAAGCATATTATTTTTTTTGTCCACTTCGCCGTACAACGAAACAGGCCCTACTTTAGCCGAAGGCATGCCATCATTTAGCTCAACTTCACTGAAGAGTGATAGCCCAAAATGTAGTCAACCCTGATTGATTACATACCTCTGCGGACCCTGTCGTAAACGCACCTAACAAGACGATAAATCTCCACGTTATCACTAAAACAAACAACCAGGCGTCCCGATAATTTGTGAAAAAGGTACCTCCTTTGGCGGAATCCGGCCTGAATTGTCTGGAAAAAAACAACCAAACCAGCTTCGTACAGAGAGCAATGGAGCCAAAACCCTTGAAACGACAAAGCTCAGAATAGAGTTGAATATGTGAACTTAACATCTCTGTCAATCTGCAGTTACGGTGCTTTTCTGAATCTGCGCTTACTGTGAAACATAAACACAATTTAACTTTATAACCCAATGCTAATAATAAGTATTTATTTTTATAGAGTAAACGTGACTGTATTTTTAGTGTCTTTAAAAAATAAACTTTTCATGATTTAGCAATAAAAATATGGCCATCAATATCCAGCCTGCTGCATTTCAGATGGGGTGTTTATGGATACAATGTGTGGACAACCAGTGGGGAGGACACCTGGCCTAGTCTCCCACCTTGAGCTAGCTCAGGCGCACTCATCCTCCACCATCACCTCATGAATTTAAAACCTCAGCCGTTGCTTTTCGACATTCACTCGTCTCTCGTTCGGTGTAACGTCTTGGCGTCTCTGTTCGTGGGAATGTTAATGGTAATGGGCTAGATGCAGTCTTAGTCCCATCACCCGTCCCGCATGGTGGTTTTAGACCTGTGTTATGGAGTGCCAAGGCTCATTTGAGCCTGTTAGCACTAAAAGTCACCTTCAGATTGCATTGAAGGTAAGCCTAGTACCCATCAGTTTATATGTCATAGGTAATTGAGTTGTGAGTGGTCAAATGGAGAAAATTCAATAATAATAGCATTCTAACTCAGAAATCTGGACTAGCATGCACCAACCATTGAGGTCTTTAATCAACTTCTATCAATAAGTTGGAGTAAGGGTGAATAGGAGGAAGATTTAGTGAGAAAGGTGTAGAAGTCCGCTATGAGCATCAGATTTTTTAGCAGCCTAAAGAGGAAAAACTTAAACAGAAGGCCTCTTGGATTCAAATTTCAAAGAAGCTGAAAGAAATCATAACAATACTATAATCAAACATTTATCATAATACAGTTATAACAATCCATGTGAATCAATCAAACATGAACTCTCTCAGTATCAAAGGCAAATAAGATGGAGTAAGAAAATTGACTTAGATTAACCAAGATGTCTCAAAAACAAATACATAACCAGAGAACCAGTTGTTTTCAATCAAAATATTACAATAACAGGGAGCCTAGCTCAACCATTCAACATTAACAAAATATCAAAACTGCCTATATATACTAAAATGTTGCAACCACCAGGAATGTGATCAGATCATTGTCTTCAAGGCCTTCAGTCGGAGCCCTCTCTGTCAAGTTGTGCAGACCTCATCATGTCAGATGCGAGCCAAACATAATTATGTGCTTTACAGGAAAAATTGCCCATAAGGAAGCTTCGGATTGTAAGTGCGCCTTCATGGTTTCTCTCTGCAACGTTTTCCATTTATGGGATGAGGCGAGGTCTCAACTGCTTCCCACAATCTTCAATAATTGTCTTTATTGGGATTAGGACTGGGCCTCACACGCATAACTGTTCTCAGACGGTGCCAATGACTTCTGCAAGTCCATCCTAACAAATCGAGGCCATAAATGGTCTTTGTTTGTGACCAATGCGAGCTTTGCAGGTGGCAGTCTGATAGCATATGCACAGGGGTGATGTGGAGTGAGGTGCTTGGCGAAAACTCGCATGGCCCAATGAGTGAGCGACGACCATGTGGAAGGAAGTGATTAGGGGAGCGGAGGCTCGGGCGAGGTTGCGGTGGCAAGGGAAATTGGAATGTGAGTGGGACAGGTGTCAGGAGGTGAGAGGAGGTATCCGGAAGGAAGATGTGATAGGTGGAGAGAGGATGCTTGAGATGCTTAGGCCTCCAATCTTTTCGTTTTCCCTATGGAAATCATGGGCAGAATGCCAAATGATTTACACTATAATTCTCTTGAGTGTAAACCTCAATTTTTGTCTAATTCTTAAGAAACAGTTTGTAGATCCTTGTGTTAATAGATCGCTTGGCCTCCTCTGGCAGTTGGTCCCATCTTTTTCCTCTAGCTCAAGCTTTTGCAGTGCACTTGACCCTCAACTCCCAGAACCTCTCCTCTAGTTAATCTTTGTTATTGTGTCTGGCTAGTCTCGCTTTCTTCAAGAAACAAATCTCACTTTTTTCACACGCTCCTCATCTGGTTTCAGGTGGCTCTCTCAATGCCTCGACTTAGGGATAATTCAAAGAGAGGCGCAGACTGATATGATGGTAGAGGAATGGGAGCAAGAGGGCGTGGCCAGTAGGCTCATCTGAACTCTCCACCAAAACCTGAGAATGTCTCCACCCCAAAGCCTATTGTCGCTCCCACTCCCTCCTTCACTTCTATTCCGCCTCCTCGAGACACCACTCTGGACTTGTCTCCGTTGTCGAATCATTATGCTTGCCGAGTCGAATAGTTCAACAGTCTTGGAAACTCCCTCGACTTCGCTCCCAGGCTTAGTTCATCCCCCCCCTGCCAACCTCCACCTCCCCCTCCTCCCTCTCCACCTCCTGTCACCTCCACCTCCCTCGTTCCCATAGCTCCTCTCTCCTCTTCATCCTTCCCCACACCTTGCGCCGACTCCCCCACTTCCTCCTTCGACTCACGTCCTCCTCCTCCGCTATGTATTGCTTTCTCCCACTGCACAAAAAAGGATGTTTTTGAGGAGTCTTTGGATACCATAAAGCGAGGAATCGAGGACATCAATGGTGTCATCAATGAGATGCAGCACAAGGAAACAGAGGGGTGACGTTGAGTAGAGATTTTGATGACATTCCTTCAGGCCCTCAGGCAGGCTATCTCAGATAGAGACAATATCGATAGAGACACCATGCATGTGCGTCAGGTTTTTTCAAAGCAAAGGCTCGATCCCGGCACTGGCTAATTCCTTCTGGATCAGGTTTCTTGTGCTTTTATGATTTCTACTAGTATAATTCACAAGTTTTTTGCCCTGCGAGGCTCCTCAGCTCTAGGATTTTTTGGTCTTAGCATAAGTCCAGCCTTTTGGGTTTGGTCTATTCAGTCTAGACTACATAATTTTTTTTCTGTGTGCCACATTAGATCTATGTATCTTACAGCTCTGCAAGTTTTGCATGGACACTATGAATTTTCGACCATGTGGCAGCATTGGTTTCCCTCCAGGGTAATGCTGTCACAGCTTCCTATGATAGCTTCACAGATGTAATTTTTCTACTTCGCAGGTTTTAATACAATCCCTAACTTACAAAAAAAAAAAATATCTAGCCTGTTGTAGAGTCATTAAGAGTCTGTCAGTGTCTGGATATACTCATATGATATCTACTATGGTAACCATCACCATACGCATACGTATATGAATTATCAACCACTCTCCCATGAAAGCACATCACCACTTGTTAGATACGATGGTCTTGGCATGTTAGGCGTCGTTTTGGTTTCCTTTTTCAGCTTATTGGATGCAGGTAAGTCGGTGTTAATGCAACTTTGCCCCTTCTGCCTCATTTGAATCCAAATTCAAATTTTGAGGCTTCTATCTCATTTGAATTCAAATTTCGAGTTATGTAACTTTGCCTCTTCTTCTTCATTTGAATTCAAATTGCAATTTAGATTGTACTTCATTTAAATTCAAATTTCAATTTCAATTGTAAAGCACAGTGGATGCATGCATTCTTCGTCATAAACATGAGCACACATCCCATTTTCTATTGCCAGTTTTGGAGTTTTTGACACAACCATGGATGCCCACGAGCATATCTATAAATCCACATGGATTTCCCTGGCAATGTTGGGATCGATGTGGATTTCCTTTGCAATGTTGGGATCGATGAACTTCTTAACTCCTTATCACACAATGGCTCATGGCGATGATGATTGTTGAATGTTTCAATTCATGTAATATATTCTTGTAGAGTTACACTTCTTGTTCATCTAGTGTTGCGGAGTGGACGTTGAGGAACGAAATAGTCTCTAGAGATGACGAGGGAAAACTTTACGGTGTTTGCAAGCATAATGTTGAAGATCTCAAGTGCAGAGGGGCCTGCCTAGTTCAGAGGACGGTAAAGAGAAGAAGAAGATTTAGAATAATAAGAGGCAAGAATTTCAGCCGAACTCGAATCTCTGTGTGGGGTTTCTGTGTGCATGTTCGTGTTAAGCTATTTCTTTCCAACAATATCTTGAGAGTGGTGAAGGATTCATACGATAAGAGAAAAGGAATGTGAGCATTTTAGTGGCATGTAACCCCAAATTCATTTCCATCTAGAGGCCAATGAATTAGATTGGCAAACAGGGGATGCGAATGTTCGGTATTTGGAATATCTGAGAGAACGACGGAGATGAGAAGATGAGGTCGACAGGCGTGCCTTGTTGTATGCTTAAAGTAACTGTTAAGGTGGAATGAAATTCCACCATAGCCATTTGCAGCCACATAATAATAATAATATTTATGTAACAAAATCTATCTGTGGATGAAGTGGGTGTGTGCGTTGATTTTCCTTCAAAGCAAGAGAGATCCACAACACCCGCTTTCCATCGATGGAAGTGTATTTTGGAATCTGAAAACTTCTCTGTATATTAATTTTATGACGCACCAGACAATGGCCTTTGGCATCAATAATCAATATAATTTTCTTGATAATTTACTAATCATTAATGAGAATCATCCAATTACGTAAAACAAATCCCAGTTATATGTATTAGGCTTAATTCAGTGTTTCCATGTTTTTAAATTTTCGAGTTTTTCTGAACTTCATTTGATTTGAGATTTTTACATGACAATTATGAGAGGGTGGAAGTGATTAAATTTGTTAATGATACAATTTCAATAAGATTCAATTTCATATTTATGTTCATAAGTGATCAAACTCTGTTAATATAATTGATGAATAAGAATGTTAATGGAATTGTTGAATAATAATGATACAAGTAATCAAATTTTGTCAATGAAATGAAATTCAATAACAAGAATGATACAATTTCAACAAGATTCAATTTCATATTTATATCCATAAGTAATCAAACTTTGTTAATAGAATTGTTGAATACGAATGTTAATGGAATTGTTGAATAATAATGATACAAGTAATCAAATTCTGTCAATGAAATTCAGTAACAAGAATGAAGAAGGTTCAATGTTTTTCCTGAGATATTGAAATTGCAGTTTTGCATCATTATTTTTAATATAAAATTAGACTGGATACTCATCTTAGATTTGGATACCACAAAATTGAGTTGCAATGTTAATGAATTTTAATTATTTTATATGTTATTAAGAAGATAATTCATAAAATTTCTTAAAAATATATTTATTTTTTTATGTTGACAAACCTTTTCAATGAATTGAGGAATATAAATTAAGGACATTAAAATTGGAAAATAGGAAAGTACTTTGTGAAAAACATTCTTATGAAATTGAGTGGACTAATCTTCAACAAAATCATTCTATACTCTAGGACATTGTTATGAAATTGAGTGGACTAATCTTCAACAAAATCATTCTATCATTCTATACTCTAGGGAAGATTTTATTTAAATTTAATAACTGAAATTGCACTATTTCTAATTTTTTAATTTAAGCATTTCAAAAATGTAATCTTCACACATAATTCATAATCCATGGTTTTTATATCAACTCAAATTATCAAAATTACAATTTAAACAATAAACCAATCAAATTGTAAACAGTTTTGTTCACCTAATTTCAACTAAAATTACAAGATATAGAACATTTTAATTGTTCCACAAACCTATTTCTCATGAAACACGCAAGGGCATTTATGGTAGTCCTAACTTGCTCCTAATGAAACACCCAATGGAAACTAAGGGAGTTCTTTAATCCAAGACATCCTCATGGTGTGAAACATTTTCTTATCTTAAAAATACCCTCCCATGCATGGTAAATGTTTGTGTCGCTAGGTATCAAGTTTTATTAAATTCTCTCAATCAATGTGTTATGAAGTAGCAAGCTTGGTATTTTTTAGTAAATTGTTTAATGAATGTGTTATGATTCAATTAGTTTTAACATTTGGTATAGTTTTCGAAGTTGGGATGAATTATTGTTATTTTCTCTACTTAGATTTAATTCTCATAAATTTCATATTGAGTTTTTTATGAATATATTATTATAATGACTATATAATTTAGAAAAAAAAAAAAAAAAACATATAAAATTAAGGTTCATATAATGTAAAATAAAATCTCAATATTATTATGAAAATTTATATCATAAATTAACTAATTATTCTAAAAAATTGAAATTCTTATAAAGTGAAATAAAATGTCTATATTATAATAAAAATTTATATCATAAACCCTAAATCAACTAATTATTATTAAAATTTGAAATAGTTAAAATTCTAAAATACCATAAATCCAAAACATATTATTGTTTTCTTAGTTAGATACAAAAGAAGAGGAAAAATGAATTATTATATAAAGTATGCATGTTTCATAATATGATTAAATTATGGAAAAAAAAACTTATGAAAAATAAATGTGAGTGCTTGATATTGATAATGTTAAGACTATTAAAATGTAACATAACTATATTTTCTATTCATGCAGCAAATTTGTTTAAATGATTTAACATTGTCAATTTTTTATTCAAATAACAAGAGTTCATTGTATGAATTCTCATTATCTAAACTCATGCCCTAAATTTCTTATGAGGAATCCATGATACATTAGTGGTTTTCTAGATTAATTTTGCAATACTATATAGACTTCAAATAAAATTAATATATTTATATAAATGTAAATTTTCAAATACATATCTTTTAAGTACAAATAAAATATCATTTTATATTAGATATAGTTATGACCTTATAAGAGTTAATAGATTCATTTATAAATAGAGAAAAAAATAGGGGCTAAATTTCATCCATGTGCTAATTTTTCATGGTTTTTTTCCAAAAAAATGCTTGTTGGGTTTCATTTTTTTCACAAATGATTGGTTGATTGAAGTATTTTACTTTCAAAATCACTAAAAACTTATAGGCACTATATAAAATCCTTAAAAATTTGAATATTAGAAATATTGCAGATGAAATTTTAAGAATTATTAAGATCCACCAAAATTTACACTTTAAAAAAAGCATCAATCCTTAAAATCTCCCCTCCCTATAAAGGAATAACCAAGTAATGAGATGAAATGTCAACACATATATAATATTTAATATATAAGTCTCCCTAATCTATATAACACTATAAATGTGATGGAAAAATCAAGATGGATGGGAATATGCACCAAAGGGTGGTGTTACACTTATGTATTTGAGACCACATTAATTTTAGAGCTCATTATTTTTCAAACAAAAACTAGTTTTGCATTGTGTTGTTTTTTTCATGAGATTCACTTCCTTAGAATAAGTGACATTACACTTCTTTGAAAATTTTCTAAGACTTGTCATGTTGTTATAAAATCCACTTATACACATTTGTAAGAGACTCAGAGTCAACCTTAAACCTTTCAAGAATTAGTGATGTAAAAGATGAGGCCTTGCCCTCTAATTGTACTTAAAATCACCCAATTTATGCATTTTTTTAAATGTTCCACACAATTTTGGAGCACAATAATACATATAATTTATTAGTAGGATCTTGCAAAAGGTGTAGAGTGACATGAGGTAGCAATTCAAAATGAATATTAAAGACATTCATTACATTTTTTTTTTTTAAGCACAATGGATTTATCATTTAATATCATTTCACACCATTAGAAATCATGTAGAGTTGCACATCACACATTTAAGGTTGGGATTTATGTATTTTACTTGTATACTATCTCCCAAAATTCTTGATAAATTATAAAATCAAAAAGATCTTTTATATTCTTAAATCTTCTCTACAACATCAAACATTACAAACAACTTTAT